>OY986992.1:3491351-4091351 GCA_963920545.1 Lepidium didymum
ATTGTCTCAGTTAGTTCATATTGTCTTAGTTGGATTCGTCTAAGTTATCAAGTAGTAATGATTGAAATTGTGCTGATATTTTAGTAATATATTGATCGAAATAATGCTGATATTTTGGTAATATATTGATCGAAATGGTGCTGATATTTTGGGAATATATTAGTTGATTGTCTCAGTTACGGCATCTGTTTTTGTCTCAGTTGATTGCAGAAATTTTAAAAGAGTTTTGATTGTCCGTAGGTGGTCTCAATTTTGATTGTCTCAGTTTTGGGAATTGGTATAATACTTGTTAATTGTAATTTGTTTTGGATGAATGGAGGATTCGGATGACGGTGCAACGAAAGTGATACCACCTGAAGAGATGTACCTTCCTAGAACGGAGTACACAAAGACCATTAAATGGCAACAAGGTGCTACATTACGAGGATGGTGGAAAACATTGAGGAGATGCTTGACAACCGTGAGAAGGAGTGCTTCTATGAGCATCCTCAATTCGCTCATTTTTTCATACGCCGAGGGACTTAAACCATCGTTCGATGGGAATGTGGATGTTGCTAGTGCGCATGAGTCGAACTTAGAAGAATAAGGAAGCATGGTTTGTTGTAAACGGTGTACCAATCTGGTATTCATTGAGAGAGCACACCCTTTGCTCTGGTCTCCATTGCCACGACTATCCCAACACCTACAAAGAGATTGAAGATTTCAATTTTGTGGAGAAATATTTTAAGAAAGGTAAAGTGAGTCAAGAAGCCATAAAGAAGATGTTCATGTTTATGAGAACCTTCTCAAGGGACAGATTAAAGATGGTGGTTCTTTATTTCCTTTCTTCAATTCCCAAAGGCAATGCAAAAAGAGGAATATAAGTTACTTCAGTTGATCAACTGATTGGGAGGATTGTCACCAACCTTGAAGACTGTGTGACATTCTTGTGGGGTAGATTGTTTTTCTATGACAATCTTGCAGAAATTGAACAGATGATAGGCTTGTTTAAGAACGCAGCGAACCCGAGTTCTAATTTTTCTGGTTTTGTTGTTCCTTTAGAAGTATGTTCTAACTTTCTTTTATTTGTGTGCTTGCTGTTTTAAATGTTTTGAATATATTATTACTAACCTGAAACCATTTGGTGTTTTTGGTGTAGCTTCTAGCGTTTGAAGCAATACCAAAAATGATGGAGGACTACCGGGTTAAGGTGAAGGATGCGTGCAATGAGTGCCCTAGAATGTACAAGTCTAAATTTGGAAGGTGTGGGATGAGGAGATTTAGAATTCAGGAAATAAACAAAACACATGATGATGTAAAAGTTAGTCATTTCTGTTGTTGTACTTGTTTTTTGGTTGCAGGAATTTAGGTGTTAGTTGTTATACTTGTTGTTTTGGTTGCAGAAATTTAGGTTTGATTGTTGCTGTTTTTGTTACTTTGGCTGCAAAAATTAAGGTGTTAGTTCTTGGTTGTAGGAATTTAGGTGTGATTGTTGCAGTTTTTGTTACTTTGGTTGCAGGAATTTATGTGCTCTTGAAAGCAACCCGGAGTAAGGAAAAATTGATTTCTGAGATTCCAGAAGACGAGGATGCCATTGACCCTATTGTAGATGACTGGAGAAGGGGACTGGTTCATTTTGAGAAGAAGGTGTACTTCAAGTATATGAACCTTAAGGACACAGACGCTCGGGAAAGGAAAGAAGGTGAGACCTCTCTAGGTCGGAAGGCGAAAGAGCAGATTATAGGTGGCTTTCAAGACCTTAAGGAGACGATGCTCTCAGGGTTCAAGTTAATTCATGAAAGGCTTGATACCATGAATGGTAGATTGATAAACGTGGAGGAACATGTCAAGGAGAAAGGGGAAATGGGTTCCAGATCATGGTGATGGTGCTGGTATTGGAAGTGGAGCTGAAGAACACGAACCCAAATACATGATGATAGTATGTGGAGAAGGGATAAGTCATGCTCAAAAGACGACAAAGAGGAAGAAGAGCTCTTATACTGAGCAACCATTTGAAGGATTCAGATCAAGTCCAAAACTAAACAGACAACAACTAAAATTCTCTATCTAATTCTCATTATTTCTTTCTGTATGATTTATAGATTATTGAAGAGCCTTGTAAATTTGTCTTGTAATGAGCTCACTTTGAGTAATATACAGAAAATTCATGAACATAAAAATATCACAAACTTATAATTAAACATAAACTATAACTAAATTATAATGAAACATAAAAATTCACAAACTTAAAACATCACAAATTATAATTAAACATAAACAGTGGGAACATTAGAGTACATTACATATCCGAGTCTAGACATTGCAACAACAACACTAGGAAACATAAACTTAGCAAGAACAACATCTTTAAACTGAAATCATCAAGAAACTACATAAAAAAACAACATTAGTCCACTACATTACCCAAGCTACATTAAACATACATCAACATCAACCTCTTTTTCAATTACTTTAAGAACCTTGCAATTACATTTTTCAGCTTCTCTACCTCCTTCTCGAGAAGCGGAGCTTCTGCTTGCTATCAAAGATATCTCTTGAGTGGTCTTTCGACGTGTAGAACAAGCTGTTCACATCGTCTTCCATTGCGAGGTCCCAACGTGTGCATCAGTGGAGTCCATCATTCTATAAATAATATGTGTTAACATGATGTTTCATGAACTGTAAAATGAAAGTGGTGTTATCGATTTTGTTCTTACCTCACACTCCTCACAAGTGAACCAAGTCTTTCCAATTTCTTGTGTGGTTTCTCGCTTGATCTTTCCACCACAAGGACACTTCGTAGGGATACCATGATCGTTTTCAGCTACCCATTCTTTCCATTTCTCCAAACGGTAAACTTCTCTAAGGTCCATTTCATTCGGATCCTCATTTGTGTCGAACGAGCTGTCACTCATGCTTGGATTCCCTAAAGCACAACAAAGAAAACATCAAATTAAAGTCAGAAAGAGAAACTCAAAATCGAAATCTATAGCAAAGGAAAAATAAGCAAACGAAATGAAACTCTAAATCTAAAGTAAAGGAAAGATAAGCAAGGTAAATCACATACCTTGTATAGAGAATAAAAGGAACTCGATTTGGAGGAGTAAGAGAAATAAAAGTTCGTGTTAAGCTTTGTGGTAGATTTAAGGAGAAATAATTTGGTTGGAGAGTAAAAAATTTGTACTTTGGAGGAAAAAGTTTAAAATTTTCCAAAAAGTTCAAAAATTTTGAATTTTTCAAATTTTTGAATTGTTTCAAATATTTCAAATTTTTGGGCAAAGAGTCCTCTACGATCTATAACTTTTGGTGAATTGGATTAAAACATTTTGAATTTTTGAAGGGATAATTCAATGTTTTTGGCAAAGTTAGGAATAAATACATATAGTTATATTTTGGGTATTTTTGATAAATTTGTAGTTAACCCTAGTATTAACTTATCATAATTAGTTGAACCGATTAAATTATGGTGTTTTAGTCCTTATATTATGATTACAAACACTTATTTTATAATTTTCACTTATATTAGAGATTTCAACAATATTTGATTTCATAATATTGTAACTAGTAACAAAGTGAAGACATATAGTCTTGATATATTACTACAAGTATGATACATCCATAACTCAAAAGAATTTTTAAAACATAATATGACTTACAATATTGTCTTAATGATAAGATTATCATGTTATAATGTAAATCTAGTTACAATTTGTGTGACCAAGGTTGTTATAAGATCAAAAAACTAATTATTTCAATATGTTATGTGAACCAACAAGAATATTAGTCAATAACTTATGCTTACATGAACCAAATTGAAAAAAGATGTAGGTAATGCTTGAAGTTATCATTGACCAACCAATTATATGACATAGCCAATGAATACCGATGAAATTTTACCTAACAGACAAAATTTACCAAAACCAAATCAATTGAACATTAAATCCTATGGTATTATCGAAATTGGTTGGAATAATGAATAGTGAAACCGTCATATGTGGTTATAAAATGAAAATTTAAATGACAATTCAATTATAATATACGAATTTTAATTTGTAGAGATAAGTAAACCATTTGGTTTAAATTGTAAGTAACGTGGGCAGATCCACGAAAATATATGTTGCATTCACTTTAAAATAATAGTCACATGTTTTGTCATTTTCATATTTAAAATAATAATCACGTGTGAAGATTGCTTTCTAGAACAAAATGACTCAGTTACTGACACAAATTAGACACATGAATATGCTAGACCCATTTACTGACACAAATTAGACACATGAATAAAAATAAGTCACGTGTGGGACCCTTGCAATACGCTTGGAGAAGGAGATGAGAAGCGAAGATTAATTGATCAATATGCTTATATGCATAATGGGCCGTTAGTAAACATAGCCCAATATACTCTTATGAAATTTTTTAATTTAACCCAACAAATTGATAAGTAAACAAAAGCCAACAATACAATTAATTAATCAAAATCCAACATAACAATTCAATTCTTTTGCAACATAATAACATAACAATCCAACATAACAATCCAATTCTTTTGCAACATAACAACAAACCAATCCAAAACATACACATGAATATAACCTAACATGAATCTCACGTATCCAAAAGTCACGTACACAAATCCAATACCATAGTTACGTATCCAAAAGTCACGTAACAGCATCTGAAAACAACGAAAACAAATTAACATCACGTAAGTTTCCAAACATAAAAAAAATCAACACAAACATCACATAAGAAAGCGTACCTGACTAAATAACCAATGCCTACAATCCGGTGTTGCTACTGTTAAAACAATTCTCCAAATCTAGCCCGAGCATATATCTATTACTCGTTCTTATACGTTGTTCAACGACTGATGGAAATCGATTTTCTTGAAGACGTCATTTTCTTTTCACATAATATGGCGGTAAGACAAAGTTTGCTATAATTTCATCTGGAATCCCTAACCATCGAGATATATCCAGGACCGGATATATCATCCGACTATACGCCAAAGTCCATTGATCAAGATGATAATATTTTGAGCATAACTCAGTACAAGTACGGCCTCTGACTTGTACGGACTACTGTTGTACATGAAAATAGCGGTTATTACATGGAAGCAAGGGTACTTGTCAATATCGAAACGCTTGCAATCACAAGTATTGTTCCTCAAATTCACAAGGTAAGACCGCCCATCTGGTCCAAAGATATTATATTCACGCACATACAAATTAAGCTCACGAACGATCAAGCGTTTCACCTCAATGTATCTACTATGTATTTCGTTCTCCACAAAAGGAACTAACTTCCGTGAGCTCAATACTCCAATGGAACTAAGGCTTTTGTTAAACCACTCCCCCATTTTGGTAATAATCGTATCAATCAAGAGGAGTAACAAATACTTCCTCGCCTCCCTGAAAACATTATTCAACGAATCCGCACTATTCGTCGTTGCAGAGTCTCGACATTCTCATCATCATAAATATACGATTGCTTTCTTGATTCGACTACCAACATCATGTAACTCAATTTGATATTTGTGTATATATCCATACCAAGCTTCTTTCGTATCCTTCCTTCTAAGACTAAGTAAGTGATATCCTCAATATTCGATGTTTTAAATGTTATTCCATAGTTAATAGTATCCTTCGCATTCCACCGATACCATTCTTCAGTTTCAACATAATACCCTCTGTAGTCGAATTGAACGCTAGTTGTTATCACTGGATCTGCACAACTAAAAATTAGTTAAACCAGTTATACAGAATTCCAAAAATCAAAAGTAAAACAAACTCTACACCAATACGAATTCCAAGCTCTACACCAAATAAATATCACTCACGGCTTCACCTTTCTCAACCTCTAACAAGCTCAATAGGAAGCTCAATACATAAATGAAAAATCTAAGATCTATCCACATTAAATCATTCTCACGTAACACCAAATCATTCTCACGTAACACCAAATCATTCTCACTTAACACCATTTTTTTCCTCACGTAATCCATACAAAACAGACAACTCTAACTTTCTCCACTAAATCATTCTCACCTCTTTCACTTGGATATCCCTTTCACTTGCTCTTCAAATCAATAACATCCAACCTCAAGAGACGGCTTAACGTTTGAAGATGAATATGGTCCAAAGCTTGTGTTGTACTGGCGGATATCTTGCACTGGGCTCGTCCTACTGGGAATCCTCGGATCTATGTTTCGTGATGAAGAATAATGGAGATGTCTTATATGATAACATTAAAGTTTGGTAGATTTAATTCATTATTGTGTGTTTCGTACGAGGAAGCATTTCGTACCAATTCATTTAATGTAAACCAATTCGTTTGGTTTTCATTCCATTATTTTCAAACCAAAGTTTTTTTATTCAATTATCAGATTTCTCGGTTTGATAATGTTGTTGGTTCACTTAATATAAACCAATACAATCCAATTTCTCAACTCAAATTCAAACCCTCTCACACAATGAAAAGTTCAAATAAAGGGAAATATGAATCCAAAATTATTTAAAAAAGAGAAGGAGTAATAAGAGTGTTTGTAATTAAATAAGAGTAGATTGATTATGTGTAGTTTAAATAAGAGTAGTTATGATTTTAAGGATATCCTTAAGAATAGAGAAGGAGACATAATTAAGAATTATGTATGGTCTATACCCCTAGATTTTATTTGCATAACGCGTCCACGACTTGACTTGCCAAGTTGGGCTTAATAAAAGCCTACGAGTATTTCGAATGTGTAATTAAATATAAATCCAAATTGTAATTGGGTCAAATGGTCTGGTTACACTTGTTTCAAACTTTTTAAGTTCTAACAAATAAGATTATAGAAAGTATAGAAACTGGTAACCGACAAAAATCAAAGCGTTTTGGATTGTAGATTTGGACAAAAACTGAAAGATACTCTTTACGACTTTCTACCAATAGAAGCTAAACCGAAAATAAAGCAGAACACAAATTAAAACCAGAACAAAACCGATCCAAACCAGGGAAATACTCTCCGAAACCACATTTTAAAACCCTAATTCGTATCGTGACTTCACAACTCTTTTATAGCTTTCTCTCCGCCACAGGGTTGCGCTTCTCACGATTTGCTCACACGGAAGATTTCTAGAACGTCGGTAAGGTTCATCGATCGAACAATTATTTTCTCCAATTAGCTTGTTTCATCGGCATGAAAATATCGGTTTCTCTTTCACAATTGTGAGCTCACTGCTTGATGTTTTCCGTGGAACCAGATCCTATATCAGAACTCGAAGTTCGTTTATATTCCGTCTGAGAAATGGCTTTGGTGAGTTCTCTATGATATTCTTCTGTCACTATTTTTCGTTTCAAAGTTTAATGTGTTCGATCGCATATTGTATTGATAAATTGCTACGGTGTGTTATCATCGTGAAGAAGCAATAATCAATTGTAGTCATTCAATTTAGTGATCCTCGAGTTGAAATGATCTGCATGTAATTTTAGAGAGGGATCTAAGTCATGAAGGAATATTTATGAACCGATTTGATTGAATTGATGTTAGTTTGGATATCTAGCTGGAGTTCGGTTGATATGTAATTTGGCAGAGAAAAGTTACTGTTCTGAATATATCTCAGCAATTTCACCGAGTTTTGCTGATTACTCTTTCTGTCTTTGAAATCTTATGATTGCAGGTCTTGCACACGTACAAGGGTAACAAAAATGCTGACAAGGCACTCATTGCCGCAGAGTACGCTGGTGTGAAGATCGATGTTCCATCTGACTTTCAGATGGGTGTCACAAATAAATCCCCCGAGTTCCTCAAGATGAACCCTATTGGAAAGGTTTACCAACAATAATGATAGCAAAATTGCTGGAAAGTTTTGGTTTATAATTAAATCTATTTTCATCTAACTCAAAGCTATTAATCTTTCTAGGTTCCTGTACTTGAAACTCCAGAAGGTCCTGTATTTGAGAGCAATGCCATTGCCCGCTATGGTAAAACATTTATATCTTTCTCTTTCATATGTCTATCCATGCCTGGTTTTATTGCCTGTCGTCATTTGGGTATAATGGGTATTTTGGTATCCCAATGCAGTTAGCCGATTGAATGGTGAGAACTCTTTGAACGGATCCTCATTGATCGAATATGTAAGTTCAATTTTCCCCATTGCTACTCAGTAATCTGTTTGAACCTGTCCTTTGATTGTCAATCCATTCGTTGGTATTCTCAATGTTTAACTGCATGTTGTTACCTTCAGGCACATATTGAGCAATGGAGCGATTTCACCTCACTGGAGATTTATGGAAACATCTTGAAGTGGTTTGGTCCAAGAATGGGCTTTATGCCATACAATGCTCCGGTAAGCTTTTGTGATCATTGTGTTTTTCATTCACTATCTAGGATGGTAATCTAGTTTTTTTTTCTCATCCCTGATTGTTTACAAATAAAGGCTGAGGAAGCAGCTATCTCTGCGTTGAAGAGAGCACTTGGAGCCCTGAACACACATCTCGCTTCCAACACTTACCTTGTTGGACACTCTATTACCCTTGCTGATATCATCACTGTCTGCAACTTGAACTTGGGATTTGCTACTGTTATGACCAAGAAATTTACCTCTGAATTCCCTCATGTTGAGAGATACTTCTGGACTGTGATTAACCAACCAAACTTCAAGAAAGTGGTGGGTGATGTCAAACAGACTGAAGCTGTCCCTCCTGTTGCTTCCAAGAAAGCTGCTGAGCCTGCAAAGCCCAAGGAAGAGCCTAAGAAAAAGGAAGCCCCAGCAGCAGAGACACCTAAGCTTGCTGAAGAGGAAGAGGCACCAAAGCCTAAAGCCAAGAACCCTCTTGACTTGCTACCACCAAGCCCAATGGTTCTGGATGAGTGGAAGAGGCTTTACTCAAATACCAAATCCAACTTCCGTGAGGTTGCTATTAAAGGTGCGTGACAATATATATTCCCGGAATCTAGTTTTACGGTATTGACATCAGTAGATGCAAGGAATAATTTAGCTAGTGGAATCAATTCCATTTGATCATGTCTAATGTTGTGGCTTAAATGCAGGATTCTGGGACATGTATGACCCAGAGGGATACTCACTATGGTTCTGTGACTACAAGTACAACGATGAGAACACAGTATCCTTTGTCACGCTCAACAAGGTAGGCGGGTTCCTTCAGCGCATGGACTTGGCACGTAAATACGCCTTTGGAAAGATGTTGATCTGCGGGTCAGAGGGTCCATTCAAGGTGAAGGGTTTATGGCTATTCCGTGGACCAGAGATCCCAAAGTTCATAATGGATGAGGTGTACGACATGGAGCTATACGAGTGGACTAAGGTTGATATCTCAGATGAAGCCCAGAAAGAGCGTGTTAGCCAGATGATCGAAGACGCTGAGCCATTTGAAGGTGAGGCTCTATTGGACGCCAAGTGCTTCAAGTGAAAAGATAGAATGGTTTGGTACACTTCCATTTTGTCTTGGGTTTTGCAGCTGTGGGTGTTTACACATCTCTGTCGCTTTCTCCTTAGGGATTTTTGCTCCCATTTGTGTTTTGATGGATCGCTTAGACTCTTTTTCTAATCGAGTGTTGTGGAGAAGATTGTTGTCTTTTTACTTTTTTTGTTAATGTAAGAATTGTTTACTACACCTATTCTTTTCGGAGTTGACCGTCCATACTACAGTAGCAGTAGGCAATATCTGGTCAAAGTAGATACAACAAATAAATTTATACAGTCAATTTTGTACGTAAAACAAAAATAAAGGTATCAAGTAGACATTAATTAGGTAGGCCTTAAAACTCGAACCAAATGAATTAATCTTTACTTAACACAGAATATCACAGTGACAAAAAAAAAAAAAAGACAAAAAAAAACATAAAATATCAAAAAGAAAATTTTAGCTCGAATCGTTGTGCTCTTTTCCCCTTTTCCAATTTCTACAACATCCAAAGTTGTTCTACCAGACGAATTTTTTCTCTGCTCCTGCGAAGTATCGATCGATCTCTTGTTGTGTATACAATCAGGATTTTATCGATAAAGAGACAAAGCGGGAAGAGAGATGAGAGAGACCTCGGGAAGTAGTCTTTCATGGCGGCGTTTATTATTCTTCGTTTCGTTTACTCTGCACTTCTTCTTAGGTTCGTCTTCTTCAGATCTTATCTAATGATTTCATTTTCAATGTCTCTGATTGCCAATTTTTGTTTGTAAGTTTGGTATAATCGTCTGATTTGATGTTCGTTCGGGATTATAGGTTTTGAATTCGCGAGATTTATGTCAAATTCAGCTGAACTCGCCTCTTTCTAGATTTCGTGTGGTTAATTCTTAGGCTTTGCGATCAGAATTGAAACATGCAGATGACTGTATATGTCTCTGTTGAGTAGATCTTGGCCACATAGATACCAAACCAGTAACTTTGGACTTAGCATGTCAGTCAAGAGAATGAGCAAAGAATAATTCATGGGCTTCGTGTGGCTATAGTCTTGATGTGTACAACGGGGTCCTTGGTTAATTTGTTGTTACCTTTGTTCTAAATGCAAAACCATGTCCTGATTTGGAGAGTTTGTCTGCAAAATCTATTGCTTTTCTTGGAGGGCTTTGAATTTTTCTTGTAATTACCATCATGGTATATGTATAATTCATCAGCGGTTTCATGCTGATGCTGCATTTGTGTAATGAGACATTGATAAGATACTCAGTTTAAATATTTATCTTGTAGATTCTGCATGTGCTTGATGCAATTGATCTTGTTCTCTGTTGTCAATGTGTGGACTTGTTTCTCCCCGTATGTTGAAGATAACTAACGTTGCTAACCATTCAGGGATAGTTTGTGTAGCTCCTGATCAAATTTTTTTTTGTAGCTTTAGCAGACTAAAGACTGTCTTAGCTTCAAGCTTTACAGTTACAACTATTCTTGAGGGACTTTTCTGTACGTGCTAAGTCTTCTGAGATGATGTTTTCAGGTCTCTCTGGTGATTCAAAGAAGACGAATGCTGAATCTCATACATCTTCAAGTAAAACTGGCACAAAAGTAATCCTCATACTGGTCGGATTTGTGGCTGTTGCGATGTTCTCGTTCTTCCTGTACAAGCTATGGCAGAAGAAGAAAAGAGATGAGCAGTATGCTCGACTGTTGAAGCTGTTTGAGGAAGATGATGAACTGGAGGTTGAATTAGGCCTTCGAGATTGAAAAAAAGCAAATTTGTTAAACAAAAGGCCGAGGTATGTTTGTGTACGCATTTCAGTCTTTGGCCTAAGCATTTACTTGCTAGTGTGACCATAGGATCGCACGAAAAGTATTACTATGTTCCTCGTGTGTGTTATTGACAGGCGTGTAGATGGAACTTGTAGGCATTTGAATTTTAAGCATGTATATTTACGCCCACAATTATTTAATACTTTGATGGGTAAATGATGTAGCCGTGAGATTTGTCACTGATCATCATTAATATCCTCTAAACGATTGTTTCATTGTTGGAAATAAGGTATCAAAAAACTTGGGGAAGATGTGTAAAAAAAAAAAATTCTAGATTTGTAATCAATATAAAATGTAATCAAATGTAGAGATTAATTAGGCAAACTCAAAGATGAAATTAATGTCAAGTCTCAAGGTAAAAGTTACATAATTTTGGACGAGATTACATTTCATAAACACCATTATTAGTTTATTACCAACTGGTTAATTGTCTTCTCAGCTAACCAACAAAAATTTCAAAAATAAAGAATAAACTTAATGACAATAAATTAATTGAGTCCAAACGTTAGAACATTATCACCTCGCAGATCGATAGGCAATGCAAAAGAGCCGTTTTGCCCTGCCCACACGGTCATGCCTTGGTTTCGCTGTCTCAAGCAGAGAAAACTTCGACCATCCCTTATTGTCCAGTCTTGGCACGCTTGCTGTTGAAAGGGGACATGCTCGGACTCAAACAAGGACTCAAACTCGGACTTGGACTTTCTTCCCTTAGTGTACCATTCAGAGCCGCCAACTCCTTCAGCTGTTCCCTTTTGTAGTGGTCCATTGACTCGTCCTGTAGAGAGAAGAACCAAGGTATGTGAACAAAAGGTTTGGAACCATCACCAGATAGAGAGATGTTCAGAATCTTGTGACTAAGAATGTACCACTGGCTTTAGGAGCGATTTGAGGAAATGCACTGCATGCTCCAATCGAAAGTTTATTATGTCCTCTGGAAGCTCGGCTTCAATTAGGACATGTAGTGGCTCGCTGAGATGCTCATACCCTGGCTTACCTTTTAGTTTTTCCTCCTGTAAGGAAAGTAAAGAACTAAATGGTTAAGTTTTGACACTGCAAAGGAGATATAAAACTCCGAAGAAATAATATGTCAATTATTTGGATCAGAACTTTCCCTATTCACTTCTAATGATATTATTTGATAAAAGTTAAAAGAACCCAAAACTCAAACACTTCAGTTTTCGGACGGGTTTTCAAATGTTAGATATCTTCAAATGTAAACAAGAGTAGTACTGATGATGCATAAAAAAAATGTATCATTACCTCAATGAAAACTTGCTATGCTAAAAGACGGTTGCACCCAAGCTTATAAACAAAAGGAAAACATATTGCTCCAAAAGTGTGTAGTAAAACTGTGCATATTCAACAAATGACTCTAAAACCAATTTCCAGGTTACAAATTTTGAACAGCAATAAGTCTACTACACTTGTGTTTAGAAAAGTGAGTAAAATGGGATCCTTCCAAACATCAATAGATAGCCATACCTTGACAGTATCCTTCACGGATCCTCTCCCTCTAATAAACACTCTGCAGTGTGTTGCTAGCTCAACTCTTTTTAGGGAGTTACCACGTGGCCCGAGAATCCGCCCAACAAAATTATACTGCAAGGTTCAACGGATTTAACAAAATAAACAACCCAATTACTGTACCATATATTTTTCTAAAAACATGTAACACATACGCTTGGAAATTTATCCACTGGCACATCAAGCCTGATCACTTTCTTCACAATGGGTGGGTTAGGGAGTCCAGGCATCCCAACCCAGCCCCTAGAAACAGGAGCACGACATGGTGAAGCTCTCTGGAGGTGACAGTTTTCCTGAAGAAATCAAGCAATCTATATTGATTAATCCACTTTTGACTTTAAAAGTCTTAGCAACACCATGATAAAGAACATGAATCTGATATATGACTTCGACTATCTGCAGTAGCTTACCTCTGCTTGCATCATGGACCATCCCTCTAAATCAAGTTTTCCATTTGGCGACTGGCAAAGCGATCTAAATGGACTGTCATGCTCATATCTCTCAACGTCAGAAAGACTAGAGACCCTCCTTATTTCTGCACAGTCGCCAACAATGAAGCAAATATTAAAAAAAAGAATGCAAACGTTAGGGGTATCTGCTCTTAGCTTTCAAGCCAAGAATAAAAGAAAAGGTTCGAGTTCTAACATGTTAGCATGATGAAAACGTTTCTGTTTAAGATTCACAAAATAACTTAAAGGCATAATTAACAACTAGAAGTTAGGTAAACAAGTCTGAAAATAGGCTTTTAAATCATCATACGCTTATTCAGAGACAAATAGGTCTCCTAGGGAAAATTAGTTGATACAATCATAAACATTAACCAGCATATAGAACTAATTTGTGTTCATATAGCACCACTTAGCAAGAAAAATCATTTCGCAATAAGGTGCCATTAATATGTCTTTATATTGATTTTTGTACACTTCTTCTCTAAACCAGTATTTGAAAACTTTTAATTGAAGAAAGGCGAGACAAGCCAAGGGTTTAATCACACGAGAAAATCTTTAAGGAAGTACTTATATATAAAGCATATAGCTTGATAAGACAGCCCACCTCGATTAAGCAGTCTGCAGCAATTTGGAAAAAATTGCATAAAAGGACACAGCTTTTGTCTCTCTTGCAATAATTCAGCCAAGTACCTGTATAATATAAAACAAATAATGAACGTAATCTCCGTTAAATGCTGCATTCCTGTGTATTGGCTCTATTGAGTGGTTCACATTGGAGTCACCGCACACATATAAACTAAACTTCCAAAAAGTACGTCTGCATCTTCATTTCTAAAATATTACCCACATTTCTAAAACATCAATAAAATATAGATATTGTTTTGAACTCACTGAGGCCATAGTTAAGGATCCAGTAACAAGTGTTGGAAATAAATAAATAAAAGCTAAATAACAATCAACGTTGCCATGGAATCGATTGTGAAAAGGCGACACTGTGAGGTGAGACTATGATTGAGAAGTTAGATCTGCGTGACCACTCCATGAAAATACAAACTTGACAAAATCATTTTACACATCAAATCAAACTGAACAATACCCACTAACCACAAACACGCACACACTTTGACATCTACGATAAGTCCACAAGAAACCAATTCACAACAATCAATCTAATTTTTATCCAGAAAAAAGCGCACAGGATCACATTTAACAATCAAGTTCTAAAAGAAGAGATAAGTTGAAACCTCTCACGATCAGTGGGAAGACAAGGGGATCGATTGGGAGAAGCACGAAATCCGGAAAGAGGATACTGGAAGAAACTTCCGGGAGAGATCCTCTCTTCCATCGCCGCCAAACCAGCACCGGATTCCATCATCTACACTCTGCAAATCCACTCAGAAAGTCAGATTGTTCGATACAGCATATCTAACATACATTATGAGTATACGAAACAATGGTGAGAAAGATAAAGAGTGTAACCAGAGATGGTGAAAAAGAGAAGATGCGGCGGAGGATCTGACGCCGATCTCAAGGTTGTGAAACCTCTTTTTTCTCAGTGAGAAGTAGGTGTGGACTGTAGAGTGGCAACAGCAAGAGAAGAAGAAGTAGGCGAGTAGGGAGTCAAAAGCCCTACACGATGAGAGTCTCACCCCATTTTCGATTTTTTTTTAACTCTTTTTTTTTTCTCTTATCTTTCAGATTCTTAACGTTCCAACGTATTTGGGCCGTCTGCCACTCTAATGGGCCTGATGGACCTAAATGGTAATCCAAATTGTTTTATAGTGTTACCAAAAATAGTGTTTTGTTGATATCTAAACAGATTAAAGAATGTTTGTTAGGAATAATTGTTGAGATAATTGTCAGTGTGACCAACATGAAAAAGAGCTATAGCAACAATGAGATAATTGTCAGTGCGACCAACATGAAAAAAAGCTATAGCAACAACCCAATGGCCATAAACACAACCACATGTCCATAACCATAACCAAGTGTTCATCAATTTTGTTGCAGCCATCTTGTTGACGCCTTTGAAAGATATGAATCAACTTCTTCATAGATAAAGATGAACAGAAGGGGAAAAACCAAACATATCTCTTTGTAATGATGGCCAGATATTACCTTTGAGCGCTATCTGTTCCGGTGATATTTTGAAGAACTATAGAGCTCATTCACTACTGATTTGTAGGAGGCTAAGTCAGCTACAATCCCTATCTCAGGTTTCTGTTTATAAACCTTTGTTAAATTCACATGTCTATGGTGACCTTCCAATAGGATGTTGTATGTGATATCATCCGGAACAACCCCTACATTAAGCATGGCATCTAGCAACATGTCAGCATTCTTCATTTGTCCCAATTTGCATAGTCCATTCAACAGAACATTATATGTCACAACACTGGGAATGTGTCCATCGCTCTGCATTTCTTTGAGCAATTTCGAGCCAGTTTGGACATCACCTTTCTTACAGAATGCATCCATCATCATTGTATAGGTTACATCATCTGGCTTCATACCAGCTCGCAGCATCTCTCTCAAAGCTCTTTCAGCATCAACGACTCTTCCTTCTTTGCACATTCCACAAATAAAAGCCAAAAAAACCTTCCTATCGAGTCCTATCCCATTTTGATCCATTTCTTTCCTTATCTCCAACGCTTTTTCTACATCTCCAACTCTACAAAATCCATTTATAAGAGTTGTGTACGTAACTTTGTCAGGCCTAAGATCTCTATGTATCATTCCATTAACAATCTTCCTTGCAGCCACCAAATCCCCGTTCTTACAAAATCCATTTACTAAAGTATTATATAGAACAATATCAGGCTGAAGACCCCTACTTAACATCTTCTCATAAGTTTCTTTCATCAAATCAATCTGTCCATTCCTACTATGACCATGAATCAATGTGGTGAAAATAACATCATTTACGATCAACCCTCTCTCGCACATCTCATCAAGTAAACCATGTGCTCTGTCCATTTTGTTGTCCTTACACAGTACATTAATCAAGGCACTATATGTAAAAACACCAGGCCGTGTTCTAGTTTTCCCCATGTGAAGTTTGAGCCTAAACCCTTCATCTAAGTTTCCAGCCTTACAATACCCATTTATCAAAGTGTTGAAACTAACTACTGTAGGCTGCAAACTCCTTTTAGTAATTTCGTCGAACACTTTCTGAGCATCACATATATTGCCTTCTTTACAAAATTTGTTCATCAAAATATTGAAAACGTACACATTCAAGGGATATCCAGCATCCAAAATCTCCATATAGAATCCCCAAATCGTCCCGGTTGGATTCAGCTTCATCATCCGATCAAGCAAATTGCCACAACCACGAATCGGAACAGCAAATTTATGCTTCCGAGATAGCCTAAAACATTGAATAGCATCGGGTATGAATCCTAGATCCGTGTACGTGATCACTAAAGCATCAACAAGGAAATCACACATAGGGGTTCCTCTCATTTCTACCAAAGAAACGAAAACCGAAGAAGCCGAGTTTTTTGCTTTACGAGAGACGACGTGCCCAATAAGTGACTGTGCTTCTGCGAACATTACGTGTATAGCAAGAAAACGGGCCATGATGAAGTAAGACTCGACGGTAAACCTAAACTGGGGCTGAGATGAAATGAATTTGAAGAAAGCGAAGATAGAACAGTGTGGGAGGGAGAGTGGATTTTGGTTGATGAGATCGACAACATGACGTACGCTGAGCAAAGGAATAACCTTTGTGATAGAAGGACATGCAGTAAAAGAAGAGGACTCCAATGGCGGATCCTTGTAAGAATCTCTGATGGCACTGAGAGTTTGACGAGAACTGGGTCAGCATCGTTGTCTGCTAATCGGTGAGAAATAGATTCTGGAGAGTAACATGTCGATAATAAGGATGATACATGCGGGTGAGATAGAGAGAGTAAGCTTCTTAGAATTTCAATTCTGAACATTTATGACTGAGAATCAATTTCTCCGGCGCCGGCTATTTCGAGAGACTTATGATTTTGAACGCAAATTTGGCGACATATAAATGATGGGCCGGCTTGTGACTAATGGGCCGGTTTTAATTCGCAAAACGGAGGTTTTAAGCTAACCGGAATTCTAGGTACCGGTCCATTTTCGAGGGCGTCTTTAACAAAAGGAAGGCCTTCATCAGGTCTCCGGGGAAGATGCTCCAATCGTGAAGAAAGTCGTCTCATTTTTTTTCTGTCGACTAAAAACTTCTCAACAGAGAAGCCAATTTGATTATCACAAAATAAAGATGGTAAATGCTAGTCGAAGAAAGAAGGAAAATAAGTTCTGTTTCAGAATATCTAGACATTCTACATAAATTGTAAATAAGAGAACAGTAAGAGAAACTCAAATACGCAAAAAGAAATTGCAAAATCACAGAGAATAAGTAGAACTAATAGCCTCCTTTGAGATCGTTGACAACGTCGTAAGGGATTGGAGTGACAGTCTCCAAGGTCATTCCTTCGACCATGAATCCTGGTTTGGGTCCTTTAGGTTGTCTCTTGGTGCTTATGGTCTCACCTCTGGCCTTGGCTGCAGCCTTAAGCTCATCATTCTTCTTCTTCCTCAATTTGAACTCCTCTGCGCATCTTGACTGCTGCACATGCTCCACACGCACATGAAGCCTCTTCCTTATGATCCTGTTGCCAATCTGAAACATCCCACGAAAAATGCCAGCCATTTTAGCCAAGATAGGCACATTTAGAAAATGGATTTTGTTATTGCCATAGTTAAACTATACAATCTATAAAAACCAAACATACTAGCAGATCAATGAGCCGGAGTTTAAGTATATAATCGATGGAACCAGTTGCATGTGCGGGTCCAAACTTGAAATTACAGTAGAGAAACTTTAGATGCAAAGATCAACAATCCAATTAGCACAATAGTGAATAATACATTTCAACCGAAAATCAACAAATCAACAACTTTCCTAATAGCATAATAAAGCTCCAATACTAAATCAATAGCACATAAGTTTTAAGAGATTTGAGAGTTTATCAAACCTGTTTATTGACTTCCACACCGACGGCACGTTTGGTAACGTTCCAGATACGACCAGTACGACCATGGTAGAACTTATGAGGCATACCCTTGTGGATAGCACCATTCACCTTAACATCGACGTAATCGCCGACCTTGAAAGTCCTGAGGTAGGTCGAGAGTGGAATATAACCCTTCTTCCTGAATGGCCTCGCGAACAGATCCCGAGTTCTCGCCCTTACTCCATGACCTGCCGGCATTTTTCCCTCCTCTCTGCTTCTGAAACCCTAGATCGCCGATAAAAGGCAATGATATAGCAGTAGCGTATTTTATATCCCTAGTTTTGAGAGTTAGGGTTTCGTAAATGGACCTGCTGGGTCACAAAGTTGGGCTTATCCCGTATATATTAGAACCGGCCCATCAAGTTACAAGAGACTAGCGCGGATGTAGAGTTGAACATTCTGTTTTTCTAACAAGGAACCTCACGTTCCTTTATGTAAATAAAACTAAACAAAAAATTCACCATTATAAATCCTTGTTCGAATAGCTCAACAGACCAAATAGTATTACATCAAATATTTAGGTTCATTTTCTTTTTCCTTGCTTTGATCTTCCGTTCAAATATTACTTCTCTTCAACCTCTCAACTCTAGATAGAAAGCACAAAATGCCTACATAACCCTAATACCATCACAAACTCACAAAGAACCCCACCCTTGAAAAGATTATGCTTGGCTTGCTTCCGTCTCTACAGTCCCTAATGTTGCCTCCTTAAACCCGTTCATGCACAAAGAAGGTTCCAAGTTTGGCGTCGTCTCAACTTCTTTCTCTGGCTGATCGTTTTGACAATGCTCTGTAGGTTGAGGGACAATACCATCTTCACCGTCCTTAGCTACTTTACGCTTTCCTTTCCGAGCTTTCCTCTTGAACTGAGCCTTCCTGACTTTTGGAGTCTTGGTGATTTCTTTAACTGGGATCGCTGTCTCTAACCTCTTCTTCTCACAAGGAAGTACTGTAAGCTGAGTATTGTAGGTAGCAAGGTTATTTTTAGATTCTGACTGGATCGCTAAAAGAGCAGTTCTCCCAGCGCTTATCTCAGCATCTTTTTTAGTTCTCGTTGCAGCACCTGTGTATTTTATGCCTCCAATATCTACGGTACATATGAAATGTGGAGTTCTCCCAACAGTTTCGATCTTTTGGCACTGATACAATGGAATTGCGTAATTCATCTTTTGAGCATACTCTTGAAGAAGATTCTTGCACAAACCCGTTTCATGCTGCAATAATAAGCCATTCGAAGTTAGCAACTGCACATAACACACATAAAGAGCACAGAATAGTCATTAAACTCTCGAGTCTTGATCATTGCCCAAACCAAGATCCTGAACTAATCCATAATGCTCCCTAGTGCATTCTTATAGCTCCGCTATAAACCTTAATTGTTCAAACTAATTGTGCTATAAACCTTAATTATTCAAACTAATTGTAAGGCCTGCTGCTGAGCTAGTTAAGCTACAATTAACTCTGAAACCCTAGGCTAATTATAATAGTTCTGGAGTGGAGTAACAATAATAATGACATAAGTAAGAAGAGGTGCATACCACAGGTTGTGAAACACACTGGCTGATGTCACAAGATTTTGCTAATTCCATGAGAGCAACCTCCGCAGCTGATTGTTCTGCAGCCTTACGATTGAAGAATCCAGGCAAAGAATTATATCTGACACCATCCACTATCACTGTCGATTGAAAGAAAGATTTGTGTGAAGGGCCTTCTTTGACAGTATCATAAACAGGCGTTGGGAGTTTGTATTTTTGGGCATACTCCTGCAACCGGCTTTTGAACACGTAGCAATTTGAAACACCTGTGCAGAAAAAAACTTTGAAATGCGACGAAAGATCATAGCCTGGGTAGCAAAGACGAAGTACCAGTCATTCAAACTCTACCCTATCAAACAATCCAGAAACAGCAATGAAAACCCTAGGATGTTATTCATTAGAGCATAAGTTACAATTACAACAGGGAACAAGTCCTTAACTGAATATGTAAAGGCAAGCATAAAGCTAACGACTTTCTCAAAGAAACTTTACTTATTCAAAAGGGGAGAGACTAACTTATCTAAATTGAACCTAGATTCCCTATATCAATCAACAATTCATCATCTCAAAAGAGTAAACTTTCCACTTGATGCTCATATATGACCAAGCACAGTCTGAAGAAGAACCAAGATACTAGTCTTCTCTATTATTCCTTGAGAGCTGAAAAACAAAAAATCAAACTTTCCACAAGCTTTTGCTAGAGAGATCTACGCTTAAACCCATAAGGGAAGATACACTTTTGATTAACCAAAACACTGCAATCAAATTCCCGAAGAGAGAGAACGAAAAGCCAAAAAGCATGATTTGGTTCAAAATTAAAACCAAGAAAAGATAAACCCATCAACAGAAACAAAAATAATGCAGACATAATGAAGAAGAAGGCGATAATTGTAATTCACCAGAGGATATGTCATTGGCGGTCATCTTTTCTCGAGAAGAATGTAGCTGAAGAGATGAAGAATATTAAGTAGGGCACGCCGATGAGAAGAGCGAGAAAGAAACCTCTTCCCGGCAACAAAGCCACACCGAGATGCTGCTAAAAAAGCCGAGAGAGATGATAAATGCGCTTCGCTAAAAACCCTCTCCCCTCGACTCCTTTTTTTTGGGCTCACCCTGGGCTTCTTTTAGGTGAAACTTTTTGGGGGTACAAATGTTTCGATTTAACAATAAACACTAAAAAAAAAATTAAATTCAACACAAAACTTTAACTTTAAATTGATTAAACCAATTAAACCCAAAAAAATACCAAATCAATATTATTTTTAAAATCGAAAGCCAAATCGAATTTGAAAGTTCGATTCAATTCTTATCTTCTTTTTGAATAATCTATAAATTTAATTTTCTATTTTCTTTTAAGAATGAGCTCAAATTCGTCGGTTAGAAATGTTGTCTTCGATACTTCAAACCAACGAATTTGAGCTCATTCTTGAATGAAAAAAAATTAAACTTAAGAGTTCTTCAAAAAGAAAATAAGAACTGAATCAAACTTCCAAAATCGATTTGGTTTTCGATTTCAGAGATAATTTTGTGGCATTTTCATCATGTTTAATTGGCTTAGTCTACTTAAAGTCGAAAGTTTAATTAAAAGTCAACTATAAGTGCATTGTTTAGTCGATAATAAGCAGAATTTCGTGTTCAATTTGATTTTTTTGGTAATTTTGTTGTTGAATCAACATTTTTCTCGAATTTTTTTCATTCTTTTTATTTTCTTATTTTTTTCCTCGATTGTTATTAACGTTTATTCTCAAGTAATTTTTTGCTTGTAATATGTTTAAAATTTTTTGAATCCATATATGTACTTAACTTTTGAACATATGGAAACAAAAAAATTATATATAATTTTTTGGTAATGTGTATACCTAGTAAGAATATTGACATATTGTCCTAATAAATATTCGTTCTTGCAATAAATACCAATTATCATCTACTACTAGTAAATAACTAAACAAAAATATGTATAGAATATATTAATAATTTTAATTTAGGTATTGTACTTGGAAAGTTAATCCACTCATAATGCAATTTGAAATTTATAATTGGATCGCAATGGTCTTCTATAATATAGAGACTGTCCGATAATAACATGGGCTTGTTCTTGGGCTTGGTCTTGAACTCCAAAATCCAGTTATACATTAAATTAAAGTTACGACTAATCACAATTCCAATGCCTTGATATGGTACCAATCTTGAAACTCGTTTTTGTTACGAATTCATTGTAGGAGATGCAAATTATTTCAAAACTTCTCCACACGCGTCCTCTCCACGCGCTTCATCAGCCTCTTCTCAGTCACGACCATCTTTTCCTCCGATCATCTTATCGCTTTCTTTATTATATCCTCAGGATCGTCGCGTTTAAATTCTCCGTCTTCTACAGTTTTGCCAACTGTCTCATCAATATAATAAAACCCTAGGCCTCTGGTGAAATTTGAATCCTTGGTTCTGTTCCAAAGCAGAATTTTTTCTGCAGAATTGCTCATCGTAGCATGCGATTGTTGTATAAATCCGACGATGGTTGATGGTACGAAGAAAATTATCACCGAAGGCGACATCGCTACTCTTTTGCAGAGGTACATATATCTGTTACGTCGTAAAACTGACTTCTTTAATCCTTTAATTGATCAGTTGATTCTTAAAAGTAGTGGATTTTGGAGTGTTTTAATGTGGGAATTTTGATTTTGGTGTAGATATGATCCGAAGACAATACTGAAATTGCTACAGGAGATGTCCTATTATTCCGAGATCAAAATGGATTGGAATGAGTTGGTGAAGAAGACCACTACCGGAATTACTAATGCTAGAGAATATCAGTTGCTATGGCGACATCTTTCTTATCGTGATCCCCTCCTCCCTGTAGAAGACGATGCTCAACCTCTGGTACTTCTTTGGTCTCTCATCTTTTCACTTTTGATGAATTTCCAAATTACTCAACTTTATGTTGCAGATTTAGCTTTCTTCAATAAAAATATTTACATTAACAGCTACTTTGTGTTAGTTTGAGATATCTATATTATATACGAGTTCAAATCGAGTGTACCTTTTCTTCACAAACGACTGTGATGAATACTTGTGTTTCAATTCAGTTTGGCATATTTTAATTTTAATTTTGGCATTAGGGATGGACGAGTATCTCTCTGAAATTGCAATTTTTGCATTGATGATGTAGTTTACAGATTTATAGAACGACTCGTGTCTGTGCAGGATGATGATAGTGACATAGAGTGTGAATTGGAAGCTTCCCCTGCAGTCAGCCATGAAGCGTCAGTGGAGGCTATTGCACATGTGAAAGTAAGAAGGGAATAAAAGATTATTTCAAGATGTGTTTGTTCATTCCGTTAGATAGGTTACATAATTTTATGTTTCTATCTGGAATGTATGTGTCCTCCTGTTATATGAGCTGAAGTCCTTAGACTCTGTTCAGGATGTCACTTTGCAGTTAGTATACTACATTTCTGCTTTCGTAATGATCAGAATGTTGGTTACTTGATGAAATATAACTCTGAGTTCCCATTTTATTTATTACCAGTTTAAAATTTCGTCTCTCATTTTTATGCCAGGTAATGACTGCTTCGTATGTGCCACGTGAGTCCAATATAATCGATGACTCAACAGCTGAGGCTCCCTTGACTATAAACATACCATATGGTCTGCCTGAGGAGACTCAGGATCCATCAGAGTCTTCTTGGTCTTCAAGAGGGATGAATATCACCTTTCCTGTTTGTCTTCAGAAAGTTACATCGACTGAGGGGATGAAAGCAAATGGTTCAGCTAGTACTAATATGCCTTCCCAGAGAAAAAGGAAGATATGGTCTGCCGAGGAGGATAAGAAGCTAATCGCTGCTGTCAAGCGATGTGGTGAAGGCAACTGGGCACATATCGCTAAGGGAGACTTTAGAGGAGAAAGAACCGCCTACCAACTCTCGCAGGTTGTGATTACACTTGGTCAATATTGACTGCTCTTTTTTTTCATTATATTCCTTGAAGAAACCATCTTGAGAATAGATGTTAGATATTGCCTTCCCTATTTTAGTTGTTGGGGGTGGCTGTATACAGGCAGTAGTTCACTATGGTAATTACTCCACCTATATATCTGTTGTCATCTAGTCTGGTATGGATGTTGGGTTCGGCCCCATTTTACCGGGTTTCAAACCCGACAACAGATTACATGCTAATATGATAATTGTCTCTTTAGAATCATAGAGGTAGCTAATAAGGAATTTTTATGATATTTTTTATTTATCTTTGCGGATATAGTCAGCTAATCTCTTTTGGTTCAAGTTCAAGGTATAAGATAAACAATTCTTTTGCTACTTGAAAGAGCATGTGTTTATTCCTTTTCTCTTTATTGGTGGAACAAACTGACTATTTTGTTTGCAGAGGTGGGCGCATACAAGAAAAAAGTGTGATACTGCGACTTCTGTTAGCCAATCTGGTTTACAACGAACTGAAGAGCAGATAGCAGCTAACCATGCATTATCTTTAGCTCTGGGAAATCGGCCCCCTTTAAAAAAGCTTGCAATAGGTACAAGTAGCAAAAGATCCTTTCCCACGAATTTTAATATTTATTATATAACAGAGGAGGCTTTAGCTTGGTTTCCACTTAGTTATTGTCTATAAATCAGAAAGTAGCTTTCCTGTTTAACTGGGCTGGGGTTTTATAGTTATAATATTTGCCTCACTCTTTTTTCTTAATATGATTTGGTATATTAATTGGACTGCATTTTATACAGGTATTTCGACTGCAGCTACATCTTGTAGCATCACAGAAACACAAGCCAATGGGGGCAGTTCTTCTCAAGGTCAACAACAGTACAGACCAGTTGTTCAAGCATTGCCTCGGGTAGGGATATCAGTTTCAGCTTCAAAATCCAGAGTTGTTGTTAAGGAGACAATACCAAACTCCACTTCCAGATCAGATCTAATGGTGTCTGCTAATTCAGTAGCTGCTGCTGCATGCATGAGTGGCTTATCGACTGTAGTGTCAGTACCAAAGGTCAAACCTGGAAAAACTAATGCTCCATTGGTGCCAAAGACTGAACCTGTAAAAAATGGTACGATAAACTATTTGCCTCACCCCTCAAGTAGCCTCTTTGTGCCAAAGGTTGAACCTGGAAAGAGTCTTCCTACTTCTGGTGTCATCAAAACCGTTGGACCAGCGAATACACGGCCTCCAGCTAATGATAACCTGAAACTTGTGACGGCTTCATCATCTTCTAACAAATCTTTGTGTATGGCTCCTCGTCCACAAGGATCTACAATGCTCTCTGCTCCTCCTGCCCCCTTGGCTTCTGCATCGAGGATCTTCTCCAATCAGAGAGCTTTTGCAGCCTCTGTCTCAGCTACCATATTACATCCAAAGCCAGCTACAGAGGCCGTTACTTGCAAGCCAGATTGTGTACAGAAAGAACAAGCTCATGGAGCTGGAGCAAGCTCATCGGCTGCTATCCAGCCAAATAAAATGACCTCAACAAACTCAGAGATTAGCAGGGGTAAGCAGGCTACACAGGCTCAGTCCCTTAGTATTTTGCCTAGAAAAATTCCAGTAGTTCAGACTGCAGTTCACGGTGCCGCTAACCAAAAGTTGGGGGATAAACCATCTGATAAGAGTGCAGTCCCATCCACGAGTGGAGCTGGTTTGCCATCTCAAGCCAAATGTGAAGTGAACAATAAAGTTGGTCCGACGATCAAAATGAGTAGTGGATGTCGAAAACCTCCAGAGGTTGCAACTGTGGCAGGGACTGGACTGGGTGTTTAGTTAACGTCGGATAGTTTATTTTAGAGATTTCTTTTGTAATTTTTACTAGACGACTGAAATAATAATATTCGGTAAAGTAAACCGTACATGGTACTAATTAATATGATTCTTATATACTTACAATCTTCAAACTCTAGAGCATATAATTAGATTTGAAACTGAGAATTTTAAAACAGAGCACTTCCTTAGCTTCTCTTGACATATTCAGGGAGCTTTGCAGGTGGGACAATGTAGCTACATTGTTTCTGCAGTGCTGGAGATGGACTGACACAAGAGAAGATTGTTGGAGTTTGCTTCGGTGGTTGTTTATACTTCTTTAACTTGACACCAAACAAGAACGACCTTAGTGGAATCCTAGGCTTTCCACGCGAAGATGGCGTGCTTTTGCTCAGAGATCTTGTAGCCGTCCCATTCAAGAACGCAAGATGATCTTCCATTTTGCGTAGAACTCTTTCCACTTCAGTCCTCAATGCTCTTGCGCGATCCATGCCTGTTTGAAGTTCGTTGAAGACCCTTTTGTTTTCCTGTTTCATGTTAAGTATCTCACCGTGGAACTTAGCAGCCTGGTAACCGCTTATCTCTGATTCGCTTACTTTAGTTTCATCCGATTGAGATGTGACCCTTGAAACTTCATTTTTGATATTGCAGAGTGTTGGCTTACCTTCCCTCGAGTTCGTCTCTCAGAATTGCACTGTTTTCTAGCCATAACTGTAACTCTGTCCGAATCTCTCTAAGGTGTCTGTATATAGGCTTTGCCTCTGATGCAAGTGCAGTGTTACTACTGCTTCCAGCATTAGCCTATTGCTTGCTTTCAAGTTTTGATAGCTCGGCTTTCAGGTCCTGAACCTCGTCAATATCTCCACTAACTTTTTCTTCCACAGTTGGAATTTTATTTCTCGTGTTATCATCAGTGCCTGCAAATTTCACTATAACCTCGTCTTCTTTTGTTCTTTCAGATGTTCTCTTCAAGTCTCCTTGCTGATGTGGTCCCATGGAGATTAAAGAGTAAGAGTTAGAGCTAGGAGAAACGCTCACACTTTCAGACCGGGTTCTTTCTATTGGTTGTGGAGAGTCCTTGCCAGGCATTTCTGATTTCTGGCGTAACAAATGAAATTCCACGTCTTCGCAAGAAACAGCATTCTTAAGCTCTCTCAACTGCAACGCCAGCTCAAAGAAACCATCACGATTTTTCTTCTCAACTTCACTCAACTTTCTCTACTTCTCTATAGTCCCTTAGGACTGATGTGTATTCATCCAATAAAACCCTCTCTCTATCCTCCGTGCCATCTGCAGGTAACAACTGCCTCCACTTTCTCCTCTCCTCATCGTCCGCCTCTGTACCAAAACAAGTGCTTTCTGTTTCTGGGAACTTACCACAAGAGTCTCTTGTCTCCGATTTCTCTTCTGTCACCGAATCTTGATCTCTACAGTGTTCGACTACAATGGCCTCTTTAATTTCCTCTGCACTCTTAATCTCCCTTTCTTTTGAGACTGAATCCAAATCCTTAATAGGATCCTCCTCCTCGTCATCTTCCAAGGTAAGTCCATCTCCTTTAACATCTTCATCCATTTTCATGTCCCTTAACCTTCCAGATAGGTCTTCAGCTGAGCTATTAGCTTCAATCAAGTGCTTTTCAAAATTCTTGTTCTCATCTTCCACTCTTTGGAATAGGTTTCTAACTTTACACAGCTCATCTTCAAGGGCCTTTATCTTTTTCTTCATATCTATGGAGTCTGATTCAAGACATGCCTCGTCTTCCTCTACACCGTGAATATGTTTATGTAACTCATCTGTCTCTGATCTTAATGTCTTTACCAAGGCCATATGGGATGACGCTGTTGTTTTCAGGGAAACCACTTTCTCTACAAGCTCATCCATCTTCTCTGTAAAGTCCACATTACCCAGGTTCTCATTGATATCAACATCTCTAGATTCAATAGCAGATTCATAACATGATGCTTGATCAACAAAAGCTTTCTCTGCTTCTTCTTCTACCTTAATCTCAAACTTTTTCCTCAGTGCTTCAACCCTATCTGTTGGAGTATCAATTTTTTCCTTCTCAATTTATTCATCTTCAGCAAATCGCTTCTGCATCTCCTCAAGCTTAGCAATGGTCTCTTTACAGGAGCTTAGAGCAGTGCTCGCCACCAGCGTCCTAGCTTCACCATCTTCCATCTCGGGACCAACCCCAAATTCATCTTGTAAACTGCAAACTCTCTTCTGCATTTCTGTAACTTCATTCTCCAGATTCCAATACCTTTCATAAGACTGCTCATAAGAACTTCTCACAAACTCCTTCTCGGTCTGCAGCACCAAGATCCCCTTATGAATCATATCAATCTCATCCAATGCCTCTTCTTTGCTCAATCCGGAACTCACCAATACAGAAGAAGACGCTGAACTTTTCAAATCACCAGGTCCCTTTCTCGACAACAACATCAGAGATTGGCTCTTGAACTCTTTCTTGGGAATCTCAGGGACCTCTGGTATGTTGCTTCCACTGGGATTGAGATGAAGATACTTAGGTGGTTTCTCGGGATCGTCATCATCATCATCATCATCACCAAGAGGAAACTGAACATGCTCAGGGAAAGCAGTAGCGATCATGTGGTTGGCACTTTGAAGCTCTGTGGACAAATGATCGTAGCGTTCTGCTAAAGCACGGTATGATCGAAATGCTTCCTCCACGAAATTAACAATCTCAGGCCTTTTACGGTAATACATCTCTGCCCTTTTTGCAAAAGTATCTCCATCTTGATCTATGATCTTAAGTGTGTACTGCACCTTCTCCTCCATATCTAAGAAAGTTAAGAGAATTCAGAAACAACACAATAAGGCTTTGTACTCGTAAGTTTCATAGCATTAAAATATGAACATTATTACATGAAAACATGAAAGAACGTACCTTAGAGATAGTGTTCGAGCCATTTAGATTGTTTTGTACGGATGTGGCTGACCCACCACCATGAATACGCATTGCTTGCTGCTCTCTGCAACATTATGAATTTCTATGTAATCTGCATTCTCCTTCTTAACTTGTTTCTTCCTTATCGATTCTAAATGTTAAATCAAATAAGTTTTATAAGCTTCTTATGACTTCATTAAGTTGTTTTCATGTGTGGGTTTTTTTAACTACAATAACTAAATTTAGAAGATGGTATATTGTTTTCTTTTATTATATGAAAATGTTCTATTAGTCCACTGTACATGACTATTTACGGCTTAGCAGTTTACTGGTTTGTAACAGAAAACTAGAAACAAACAAACCGACAGTTACATTGCATTATAGTTAAGAGGATATGTCAGTATCAACCAATGTCCCTAAGAAACCAAAACACCGATGAGACTAACTTGAATTTACATTTTTAAACAGAAAATTGAGGATTCGCATTTTGAAGTTTTGTTTTCAAACAATTAGATCGACAAAACCTAACCACTCACTCTCTAAAATCTTTTTTTTTTGTTTGATTAGGAATTGGCTAATGATACATAAACAACTTCTAACTAGTAATAATTATTACCTACATGCTAATTTTTTCGTATGGTTTTCAGACCAAGATATTACACCATATACAGTATATGTAAAAATATAAATGATCATATCAATCAGAAGAACCTCAAATTAAACCCAAATATAACTATATATTCATCAAACCCTAATGCATGGAAATTTTTACATTAAATCAAGAGAAATTTTTCTTTCATTTTTTTTTTCTTTTTCAAAGTCTCCTACAACGTTATGAACACTTCCTAAAGATGTTGATATAAATCTTTTCTAACCATCTCACGACTCGATACAAGTCTCCGTCTCCTCATCTTCACCTGCGGAAGATGATAGCTTTGGCCGTTTTGCAGCTCGTTTCTCGTCCTCTTCCTCCAATGGCTCCATCTGATCACAATCATCTCCAACAACTCCATTAATCTTGTCCGCAGTTTCAAGGTCATGCTCTGATGATGGCTTCTTGTCTCTGTCATCTTGACTTGATGGAACCACAACTACCTCTTCATTCTCAGTGCTATGGTCAGTGCTTGAAATTACGGTTGCAGACAATAAAGAGACTGTCTCTCTTGGTGGACTCTCACCGGTTTCTTCTTCATGAATATTTTCCATTGGGTTTTCTTCTATGATACTGATATCTTCCGAATCACTAGAACTGTTATTTGACGTTTCAGATAATTCATCAGTCTCGCCTTCCTTCTGCACCAGTGGAACACCAAGGTTCCATGAAGAGAATGAGTTAGACGCTCTAGGAGATGCAGTTTCAGCGATGCGTTGAAAGTTTCCCTTTCCAGTGTTCAAACACATAAACTGTTCACCAGTTTCCATGTCTACTTGCTGCCCAAAACAAAGCACAAATATTTTAAATGTGCAAGTCAAAAATAAGGAGATTTCATCAATAGCTTGTGGAAGTTTTTGTACCTCTCTTGCTAATGAGTCGTTACTAAGTTGATAAAACGAAGATGGTTCCTTAAATGTTTCTTGTAGTTGTACAAGTAAGGATCCTGTGTTATTGGCTCCTGAATCGAATAAATCTCGTAGTACCATACCCGAATCACTAGCAGCTTGCATGTTTCCCATGGAAGATCTTTCAAGCAAAGTCATTTCGATTCCTTGATCATCTTGCGTCTGTGTCATAGTCCCATTACATTCTATCAACGGGCTGCATTTCTGAGAGAGAACCTCGATGCCCCTATTGTCATTGCCGGCAACTGGACTTTCGCAGGACTCGTTCTTTTTATTACTAACTTCCCGTGCACGGTTTTCCAGGAGTTCAAAAATTAACTTCTGAATCAGGGTACGCTTCAATGAAGCCTCGGCAGGTGGAAACCAGTCCAGATAAAGCTGAGAAAAGAAGATGAAGAGAATGATCAGCAGATAGATGGAATGAAAAGAAACGAAACCAGCTAAGAGTAAAGCACTTCTTCTATTAAATAACTATATGTCTTGACTCTTGACCATTTAAACCAACTCGTGACATAGGGAAGCAAGCAAAAGATTATATTTTTGGTTGGGCTGCAAAAAGTCAACTTCTACACTAAACGAAACGGATAACACAATTGGACAACATAATTTCAGAGTAACCAACCAATACCAAGAAAGCTAACAATAGTTGCATGGATCTTTTAAATGATTGTGGGCGAGATGATTCAGTTTGCAAACTTAATATCTACCAGTGTTACAAAACGAACCTATACCAGATTGTATGAAGCAGGATTGGCCTACTTATACATTCAACATCATTATATAAGAAAACTGGAACTCCAAGGGGGTTGTAAATTATCCTTGGACCCCTGCAGCAACTATTTACCCTTCTATGAACTCTATGTACTATACATAAAAGGTAGCAATTAGAGGGTTAGAACAGCGACTTACAAAGTTGGAAGCATTATATATCTTGAAAGGACTAAAATTATGAGGAGCTTCAGCGAGAAATAGCTCCAGATAGTGCAGTAGAAAGAGGCCACAATCAAATGAATTTTCCTGCTGTGGCAACTGAAATCGAAAGAGCAAATTTGACATCACATAAACTATCATTCACAGATGCAGAATGAAAGGCCAAACAAACAAAAAAAGGAGTTTTCACAATAGCGAAAGAACTTCTAAAGACCTTTCTCATACTCTATATCTGTCCTGGAATAGCAAAAAGAATGTCAAGCTTAAAAGCCACACCTCAAGTGAGACAAACCGCAAATTCATGAATCTGGAAGAAATATCATCTGATGTCTCTTTGTGCCTCTCCTTCCATTCCTCGCACAAGTAACTAAATTCAGCAAAATATTGTTATCAGCAATTTTCAATACCCAGCTGAAAACTTGAACATATTAGCTCTACACTTAATTTGAAAAGATCAGAGTATAAAGCTATAACAAATGAGAAAAAGAGGGAATGAGAAAACTATTATATCATCTAGGTGGCAAGCGAGAAACGCAAATAGATGAAGTACATGCAATGCTACCAACATTAGAAGGGGAGATTAAAATATGAAACCAGGGAGGGATGTCAGAGAGCTAATATACCTTTGGACTAGATTTTTAAGTCCTGCATGACTCCCTTTTATTGAATCCATATGTAATATGCATGGCACGTTTTTGGAGTCATCCAAGTCTAGATCTGCAGAATAATACAAAATAATAATAAGAAACTGGATAATCATGACTTCATAAAAAGTAAAGTAACATGTGACATCACCTGTACAATTTGCTATTTCACCAGGGTGACATATGACTATTAAACTCCAGTGAAGACTGTCGTTAGAATTTAGCAATGTCAAAATTTGAACTCATATATATAACATAAAGAAAACTGCCATAAAGTTTTAACGCACTTAAAGTTCACCGGCACAAAGATGAAGTCCTTTGCAAACATGTCTACCTTCCTTGTCCACTTACGGACGCGTAGAAAAGCAGCCTTCCCATCAGCTATACTTGATGGATCTTTGTCCAGATCAGCAAGTTTCCGAAAGAAAAAGCTGTTAAAGAAATGGAATCTATGTTTTTCCTCGGCTTGTATCTGATTCTTCAAATAACTGTAAACAATAGAGGAATACATTGATAAGGTTAAATAATGTTCGCATCACAACAAAGATTTAGTAAGACTGCAAGCACTGCATTACTAGAATTGTGAATTATATTAAGACCATCAACCATAAGCGAGAGAAAACGAAACAGCAAACCAAGAAAAAGTTCACAACAGTACATGCCAGAGAATATACAGCGTGTAAGCATTGCATCAGAGAAATTAAATTTAGCAACTCACTTAATATAGAAGTCAATGATTGTGTCATTCACAAATGTCTCTGGCTGCAAGAGCTCAACATCTCTTTTGCCGATGGCAACAGCATCTGGGTCTCCCTTTGGATAGACAACTTCTTCAAATGGTTCATCAAAGCTGAAAACACAATATAAACTAGTAATTCAATATAAAATGCCAGCCCCAGTTCTTGACAATCTTTGTGTAAAATTTTGACCGCCATAGCATATACAACGAAATATGAATAAACTGCAAGCATTCCATGCACAAACTGCAACCAAATAACTATTCTGATGCTAGAACTTAGTGATCATCTTTCACGCTAAGACCCCCTAATTGACCTCCATTCCTTCCATGCAAAAACTTGCATATTGCAAAAAACTAATTTGCTCAAGATGAAACCACAGGAATGCACATGTTCAGTTATACACTCCAGAAAGCCATAAGTATAAGTAATTATATACTTTAGAAAAGGTACACCACAGTATAACAGAAGTCAGCATCTGAATCCAGAAAGACATATCTACAGCTCCTAAGTACAGTTTTACCTTGGAAAGTAACGCTTCTGTTGATTGGAGTGATCCCCTGATACTTCCACGTCAGCCCTACAATCAAGAAACAGTTATGGGACGAATTGGAACAATAAGTAACAGCAGTACCTAACATGTGACCAAACTAAATATGAACCCAGTGTCAGTTTTCCCTCAAGAAGTATATGGTATTTTATTTTATATGCAGTTTTCTTTTCACGTAAGGCCTTCTCTGTTCTGAGCTGTAAAGTCTTAAAGTCGAATTTCCTGAATAAGTTTAGGTGTTCGTAGGGTTCCAACCAAATGACCCATACTCATAGTGTATATCACAATTTTCAGATAACAGATGTCCAGCAAATAATATTTCCTATTATCAGACATGCAAATACATTTTGTAAATGAAAGTAAGCAGACAAAAAAGAAATATTTGAATTATCAGTTCGTAATATTAGAAGCTTACTCGATGTCAGCATTCCACACAGCCTGGTATTTCACATGCAGCGAGTTTATCTTTTGTTCCTTTTCAGGCCAATTGTTTTCTTTTACTGCAATCTTTAACTCCTCAATGCCTGGAAACCACATGAAACATTATAAAAAGTTAGAATGGGGAACCCATGTGTGGTAATGGGTAGAGGCTTAAAAAGGCAGATTCTTCGTTTTCACACGAATGAAAATTAGTTTAAAAAATATCTTTTATAACTCTTAGACATCATTAATCATGAAAATACAGGAAGCTGCTCCTCCCAGGCAAACTAGGCAGCCACTAGCAGTTTGGCAAACAAGTAAATTCGCTGATGTGGCTCGATTTAATGAATTGCATGGAGAAAAGAGTTAAATATATCTCACTAGAATATCAGTTCACTTATATTCTAATTTCTATTTACCCATTTCTTCTACTAAAAACCCAAATAGCATGAAAGCATATTATAGTTACCTGTGGTATGTTGCATATCTTCATGACATTTTTCATCCTTCAGTAGAACTCGAATACTGAAAATGATCAATCCAACCTACGAAATGACCAGCAAAAATGTACAACTGATAGAACTTTTGCCCATAAAATGCATTCTAATATGAGCCCATAAAGTATCCTTCAAAATCAAAAGTGCAACATAAATGAATAACTCACACTTTGGTACCAATTGCAATGAATACTAATTATCTCTTCAACTCCAAATTCACAAGAAAATGCCCCTTCTTCATTATTTGCGAGGTAACTCTTTATTCTGATGCCATTGCATGAAAAGATTACTAGAGATGCAGCACAATGCATGTCCTTAAGCACAACATACTCCGAATTCATCATAACAGCTGTGTTCATGTCAATCTGCAGAGTGGAAAGCATCAGTTCACAGAATGTAACTCTTACTTTGTACACTCCAGCACAAGTACGAATATCCTCAAGTAACATATAAATATACAAGACCAGATGTATCAACTATTAAACAGCCCCATCTGGTAAGTTGTTAAGAGGAACAGCCGTTTTCCAAATTGTATTATAAACATTTACACGAAATTTAGGAAGCTCAAACGAGAGAAGGAAGTACAAGATTACAACACTAAAGCTGATCACACCACTTTCATATACAAACCACAATTATGAATACATGAACTAGTAAAAATGCCAGAATCACAGGACCATGCATAAATTTCTAACCCAGGCTGAAAAAATGAGCAGTCAAATAAGTAAACTCAATCACAGAAAAGATCATACAAGTTATATCATGTCATACTGGGTGGAGGGGGATGAATGACAAACAAAATCATTATTATCTTTTGCAAACAATCAAGATGGTGTTAAAGGCGAAACAAATTTTGCGACAGTTTTTAAGCCACTGGATAAGAAACTAGAAAACTCAGTACCTTTTCCACATCATCGAAGCAGTGTTCAGCCATCCAATCTTTCAACGCACATAAACGTTGAAATTAATACCCAGTTAGATATAAGGAGGGCTGATAGGATTGACCTGTAAATTCAGGCATCCAAGCATATTTACAAGGAAATGAATGAAAAACAGTGGCACGTACCTTCATCATCTTCTGAATCAGAAGCTTGACTCAATGCAGATCGCTCACTCAAGCTTTCATCAATAGCTGAAATCATATCATCTCCCTCCTGCTGTAATTGGGATGATATTAAACTGCAAGCTAAATTTCCAATGCTTTAGCATACAAATATACAGATTTACATACACTGCATGAAGATTCTGAAAGGGCTGAGTCTAGTTGGTGTTGACTATATGATGAAGTTTCAGCGTAGAAACTTTTTCCATCTAGCTGGCAAGAGAAACTTTCTAATCCATCATCTATATCTGTTTCTTTTATGTGGTCTTCGGTATGTAGACCAAACATCAATCTACGATTATCGTGATCTACATCTGTTTCTTTTGAAAGCTCATCAGTATTCAAACCAGACATCAACCCATTAGTAACGCGATCTGCATCTGTTTCTTTCAAATCGACATAGGTTTCCAAACCAAATGTTTGACTGATTTTGGATTCTTCAGCTTCTGTTACTAAAGTCAGAGTCTCCTCACAATGATGTTCCACTTCAGCAGTAGCAGGCTCTTGAGAACTTGGGCCTTCTAGTACTTCTTTCTGAACACGTTTTTCATGGCAGACTGACAACAATTAACCAACCATGTCCATAAGCATTCAAATATGGTACGAACTTTATGGTTATGGAAACAAACTACTAAAAATCACTATATTGCCTCCCAAAAATAATAGTATCAAAGGAGCATTTAGCACCACTATCTCTAACGTTCTCCAGAAACATAGCAATGTTCATTCAACTATACATTAGCTTCTACTCATGTCCGTTTACAAAATCTCATTATTCCCATATATTTTCTCTCGGAATTGAAACTGGAGCAAGAAATTTTAATACTCCAGCTATATTAAACTCCAGCTATATTAAGGAAGATGAAGAGCATAACTTACAGCTTTGGATGCGTTGGCGTTGCAGAACCGGAGAATTGCAGGGACTAGGGTTTGTGAATTTTTCCAACAACTTTCCAGCTGTGGGTTCAACGAGCTCGTCCTCTTCATTGAAATCGAAGACTTCCATGTCTTTTTTCATCGCTAGCAAAATTTGAGGAAAGACGCAACAGTAAACGAGAATCCCAACCGGAGATCGGCGATCCGAAATCGAAGGGTCGAGTGAGAGAGAAAAGAGAAACGCGAAAAGGAAACAAGTCAACAGCGAAATCCTAGCGCGTCTGAAACTCACGCGCGGTGATAACTTTACTATATATGTTATATTCTTATTTTATTACATAATTCATCTTGGAAATGACAGAGATACCCTTTTGTTCACCGCGAATTTAAAATACTGAGAGACGTGGAAGCCATCGTTCTCGTGAAGAACTATCCAAGAGTTGAAAATCACAAAACTTAGCACAGAGAAGAGAGGATTCGATTTGAAGATGCCATGGATGTTTCAGGGGGCTTGACTTGCGTTGTTATAGCGGTTGATGGAAGCGAGGTGAGTATGGATGCTCTAAAGTGGGCTCTGGATAATCTGAAGCTCTCATTGTCATCTTCCGATTCATCATTCGTGGTGCTCCACATCCAGCCATCGCCTTCTGTCGCCTCCGGAGTGCGCCCCGGCACCATCCCTTTCGGTGGTCCCAGTTGAGTCTCGTTACTATTAATCTTGCAATTGCTATATATATATATATATATATATATATATATATAGTATGATTGTTGAATGTAGTCTGGGAATTTTGCGATGAAGGTGGTCTTGAGGTTCCTGCTTTCGCCGCTGCGATCGAGCAACACCAGAAGCGAATCACCGATACCATCCTCGAACACGCTAGTAAAATATGTGCTTCTAATTCTGTGAGTAGTGCTTTCCCCTCTGTGAGAATGGGATCCTAATTCACATCAATAATCCAGATCCAGTTGAGAGTGTCATATAGTTTGATGAATTAGAATCTAGTTTATGGATGGGGATTGATGAGCAAGTTGTGATGATTTATTACTCTCAGGTGAATGTGAAAACCCAAGTGGTAGTTGGAGATCCCAAGTATAAGATCTGCGAAGCTGTAAAGAATTTGAACGCTGATCTGCTTGTCATGGGTTCCCGGGCTTATGGCCCCATTAAGAGGTACCAATCTCTTCCTCTACTCTACAATCTTGCTATGCTCAAAATCTGATGGAAAGCTGTAAATCAAATTTCAAGACGTTTGATCTTGGTTGCTGTAATGAATTAGTAGTCTCTTACTCACTTCTGATTATTGGTTTACATTCCCATTAGCATCTTAACCTGTCCATGAATGAACTAGATTCTAGAATCTGTATCCACTCCCTATCAGTCGTTGGTTAAAAATGAAAGAGCATTTTTCCCCAATAGCTAGTAACAGTTTGGTCTAAGCAAGGCTTGATCTTACTAATGCCAATGTTGAATCCAATTCTTGACTTACGACAGGATGTTTCTGGGAAGTGTAAGCAACTACTGCACCAACCACGCGCACTGTCCTGTTGTGATAATTAAACCAAAGGAGGACTCATCAGCATAACCAGGTAAAAAAGTTACCTTCTTGGAAATTATGTCAGATACATTTGTTCACCCTTTTAAAGTTTAGGAACGGTCATGACTCATGAGTCGAAACCCACATGATCTATTCATCATGCCTAAGGCAGCCCATAAGTTTCTGTGATTTTGACGTATTGTCGATAGTTTCCCTCTACAATTATATATAGATTATAGCCTTATAGCAATGTCGAAGTTCGTCTATAGCCTAATTCTCTCTTTTGGTATAAGTAGCCTCTGTAAACAAGTATCAAATCATCTTCGTTTCTCAGAAGATATGTATACATGCAAAAGGATGTTAAAACCATCTTTTTACTTTGTGAAGCTCTGGAAGCAAAGCAAGAACCCATCTGGCTCATTTCCCGAATCGTTGTTGTGAATGTAAATCAATAATAGTTACAGAAACTCTGATTGGCTCAGTCTCATATCTGTTGTTGTCTTATTGTATTCATATTAATTGTTTTGTTTTTTGATGGTGAGGAACTGAGTATTGTAATATGTGAGTTGTTGCTTCAATCACTATTGAAGGACATTTATACACAGCCAACTGGTTTTCAATGCAGACTTGCTCCATGTTAATATGGTAACTGGACCGCAATAATCTAAGTCGCTCGAGTTCTGTCTGCCCCAAAGATCCAAGATATTCTTGGAACTTTGGCCATGTTTGAGCGGCCTTATAAGTAATAAGTATAGCAGATATTACAAGTGTTTGGTCATATTTTTGGAAAAATAATGCAAGTGTCATTCAGCAAATTTATAGGAACTATATAAGTTTCTTTTTAACAATGGCATGCAATGAAAATAACAAAGTTTCAAACAATTTAGCAAGGTTAACATAGTTGAATCCTCCGAGTGGGTTTGCCCCAATTACTTCGGTACTCGTTAGTGAGTTTGAATCCCACTCAATTTCTTTTTTTTTTTTTTTTTTTGTCAACCTTACTCATTGGATTTGGATCAACAAGACCTGATTCATAGTCTAAATGCTCAAATTAGAGCTGGTGGGATTCGAACTCCTCACCTGGTGCCTAGCTAGATCAGGGGCAAGCCAACTGGGCCACCTGCTTCTTGGCAATCCCACTCAATTTCAGGTGAAGTATTTATTCAATTGTTGATAAAAAAATTCTATAAATCATACTAATTTAATTAGTTTATCATTTAATCCTAATCTACATTCTTTAATAGATAACTATATTTTATCGTCCCTTTAATTTTTCAGCATTAAATCTTAAAATATACTCATATTGATGCTTCATCGTAAGACGTGTTCAGGTAGATGTTTGTACGGACGTATTTTTTATGGTTGGTCCATCAAACCATGTAAAACTTTTATCTCGATACGAGGTAAATTAAATATTAAGGTAAATGTATTTTGACACTCACACAAATGTGCAATTGCATTCATATACGTATTATAAAAAATTCGATAACTAAATAATATATATAATGTGATTAATTATTATTTTTCCTTCAAGGATATGCTTTATTAATTATTGGGAAACTTGTTAGACATTACAATTGAACGTAAGAACATTGGACAAGAATCATAAAGACACCATTCGAAACCTTTTGAGGTAATTGTTCTCGCTAACAAGTAAGCACTGACATTTGCTTCACGTGGACTATGGAGAAATTTTATAGCAGGAAACATATGGCTCCATTGTTTAATTTTGGCGACGTAATGATGTAACCGAAGGTTAAGGCGATTTGATGTCACAACTTGGTGAAGCACCAAACTATCCCCCACAAAAATAACATGGGTGTAGCCTTCAGCCCAAGCTATTTGTAAAGCCCATAACAAAGCCGTTGCTTCTGCTTCTTCCACTGTATGACGGCCTTGAAATTTGCCCATTCCACAGTTGATTACATCATCATTTGAATCACAGAATATATAACTCATACCTGAAGAGGCGTGGCCATGTAAATGTGAAACATCAAAATTCCATTTGAGCCAATTTACCGATGGGCGTTGCCAGGTTTTGCTACGATGATGTCGTTGTGCAACATTGAGAATTTGTGCATTAGAAGAGGCCTTAGTCTCACATATTCAGCCATTCCTGTGTATCTTCGAGAGCCTTCGTATGGATATCTGTAAAGGTCCAAGCAGTGCGGCTGTATAACAAATCATTTCTACTCTTCAATAGCCGCCATAAGGTCCATATAGGTAAAAGCCGAGTCAACGATGGTATAGTCCCAGTGAGGGCAAGCTCCTGAGGATGGACTAATTTATCAATCACCTCGATATTCCTATCGCAAAGAATTGTTGTGGGGACGCCGGATGCTCGCCAAACCGAGACCACAATTGGACATGTAAATAGGGCATGGTCCATATAATGTGATTAATTATTATGATTGAAATTAGACTAATATATATTAATTTTCCACGAAATGTTTCTCTTGTTAAAAATCTAAGATCACAAAGTCGTTTTCAAGTTCATGATTCTGCATTGTCTACAGTGGCTGGTCAAACATATTACATATAATACTAATAATGGAGAGACCAAAGATAAAAGATTATGACATTATTCAGGATTATATAAAAAAAAAGTTAAGGGACTCTCGTGAACGAGCAATAGAAGATAAGACGAATGATAAATCGTCGGTTAGTCATTGCAACACGATAAGAGAAGCTCACGAGTCACTGTTGCACACATTCAAAGACTATTCTCTTCACACTTACGTATCTTTTAGTACTAAACAATACTTAACATATCTAAGATTAAATGCTCTAAACGAGTATTATTCTATTACATTATGGATATTCTTCTAAGTTGTGGACGCAAAAAAAACACACACATCATGGGTCCAATTCCATAAGAAGTAATAAGTATATCTTTATATCGAGAATCATTAGATACAGAGTAAGTCTAAGTTTGTGATATAAATCACCTAGACCAAGGATTAGGGCCCAAAAATTATAGGGTCCAAAATTTGTAGAGTTAATAATTTTTTTAGGTTTTTTTACAAGATGTATTGCCAAATGAAGTGATAAAACCTATTAAAGTGCCTAATTTTTTGAAAAGAATGGAAGGTTATCCAAACACATGATTTTCTTATTGGATATTGTTGACTATTCCAGTCTCAGTTGCTTCTGCTGAAAGAAATTTTTTCCAAGTTGAAGTTGATCAAGAATTTATGTGATCTACAATGTCACATAAGAGATTAAATGAGTTAACCACATTATTAATTGAAAAATACATGCTCAAGAAAATATATTATGTGATTTTAATGAATGATTTTGTAGGAAAAAATGCAAAAAATATATATTTAGTCAAAATTAGTTTAATCAAAGTTGAGTTTAACTTATAATTGAGATTGTTTCTCTTTGGCTTTTTTCATGTTTTTCTTGGTTTAGATGTTTCATGTATCTTTAAATTGATTTTTTTTTAGTTGAAATTGAAAAAAAAATAGTTTTAATTAATTCGGACGCCTTACAAGTGATTAGATTGCCGACGAAATGTATTATTCACTCGTCTAAAACTCAAAAAAGAAGAAGGAAGAAACCAAATAACAGTCTGTTGAATATTTGTCTTGATTTGACAGAAAATTATTGATTTGGTTGGTTTTGTTTTTTATCACTATCCAAATCACACTTCACTTCACTTCACATGCTAATGCCTTTTAACTGGTCCTTGACTTTATGACTCCTTCATGTCTCCCCGTGACTTGCTTCTTCTTTCAATCCTCAAAATTTACATCACCTAATATACATATAGAATTCCTCTATTTTCTGTTTTCAGAAGAAAAAAACACACACACAACACATAGTGGTCTTCAATATAATAAAAAATTACCGAGAGCCAAACTATAATAACTGAATCAAACGGTTTAAACCGAATTACCAAAGGAAAACATTTACTGTTTTAACTTTTGCACGTGAAGTAATCAAGTAGTAGTGCCAGACAGAACAAACCAGATCCAGCAAATCATACATCCACATTTAAGGGTACTTTCGTACTTTCCCACATCTCTTGGCCGTATAAAAACACCACAACATCGCATTCGAATATCATTATCTAAACAACATCACATTATCTCAAAACCATGGCTTCCTCAACTCTTCATTTCTTCTTCTTCGTCACTCTTCTCTTACCTTTCACTTTCACCACCGCCACAAGTGACACATGTTCAACCGCCGCTCCCGACGGTTCCGATGATCTCTCAATCATTCCTATTAACGCCAAATGCTCACCTTTTGCACCCACTCACGTCTCCTCCTCCGTTATAGACAACGTCCTCCACTTAGCCTCCGCCGATTCTCACCGTCTCAACTACCTCTCAAGCCTAATCGCCGGTACACCAAAACCAACCTCCGTCCCCGTTGCCTCCAGCAACCAGCTCTTCCACACTGGTAACTACGTCGTTCGAGCTAGACTCGGTACTCCTCCTCAGCTTATGTTCATGGTTCTAGACACAAGCAACGACGCCGTTTGGCTTCCTTGCTCCGGTTGCTCCGGTTGTTCCACCACCGCAACTCTCTTCAACGCAAACTCTTCTTCCACTTACTCAACCGTCTCTTGCTCCACCACACAATGCACACAAACGCGTGGCCTCACGTGCCCATCTTCTTCACCTGCAACGTCCATTTGCTCATTCAACCAATCCTACGGCGGAGATTCATCGTTTTCCGCTAATCTCGTTCAAGACACTCTGACGTTAGCTTCTGACGCCATCCCTAATTTCTCTTTCGGTTGCATTAACACCGTTGCGGGTAATTCTATACCTCCGCAAGGACTAATGGGCTTGGGCCGAGGGCCCACGTCGCTGGTCTCTCAAACGACGTCGCTTTACTCTGGCGTATTCTCATACTGTCTTCCAAGCTTCAGGTCGTTCTACTTTTCCGGGTCGTTGAAATTGGGTCCGGTGGGTCAACCCAGAGTCAGATACACTCCGCTCCTCCGTAATCCTCGCCGTCCATCACTTTACTATGTCAATCTCACCGGAGTGAGTGTTGGTTCAGTCCAAGTCCCCGTTGACCAAAAGTTTTTGACTTTTGACTCAAGTTCCGGCGCCGGGACGATCATCGATTCCGGCACTGTGATCACTCGTTTTATTCAACCCGTTTACGAGGCCATTAGAGACGAGTTTAGGAAGCAGGTAATTTACTTAATCCCATTTAAGCTTAAATTTTGATAAATTCATTCGATCTTAAAGAGAAAACTTTGGATTTTTGTTTTTCTGATTGAAGGTGAATGGGCCATTCTCGACATTAGGAGCGTTTGACACGTGTTTCGCGGCGGATCACGAAGACGTAGCGCCAAAGATAACGCTACACATGACGTCACTCGATCTGAAACTGCCGATGGAGAATACGCTTATACACAGCAGCGCGGGAACGCTGGCTTGTCTATCGATGGCGGGAATACCTCAGAACGCAAACGCTGTTCTAAACGTGATTGCGAATCTCCAACAGCAGAATTTGAGGATCTTGTTTGATGTCCCTAATTCTCGCCTAGGCATTGCTCCTGAGCCATGCAACTAAATCATGTCTCTAGATCTTTTGCTTTCTTTGTTTCGATTTTCATTTGTTTTGAAGAACTAAGAAGTTAAGGGTTCCTGATTTTGTAGCCAAGTCATTTCGATTGAATTTCAAATGATATTCTGGCTTTGCACTCTTATGAAAAGCTCTTGCACCAACTTTATCTAAGACGACTCAGACTGAGAATTTACGAGCATGGTGGTTTCGTTAAGCCCACTTCCTTTAATTTCATTACCACCTTAGCCCTCATTAGGGTTTGATACCACATCAAGACCAACACAATGAAAACCAGTCCATAAGGCCTAAGCGTACCACACTTAAGGTCCATGACCTTTGTGTATAGGTTTCTTCACAAAACATAACATGGCCTACTCTTTATCTCTTGGTCCGTCGATTTCTTAACTAATTTAGTATCTCAGTAAAATGATGCACAAGATTCAAACAGAATGAGAAGAAACTATGATGCGAAAAGAGCATAAGCAAATACAATGTGCACCCTTTCTCTCTCTCTCTCTCTCTCTTTCTGCAGACTAACGACTACAATCCTCTTTTGTCACTCTTTTTAAGGGTTCAAAAACAGATACTCTTTTTAAGTAGTTTACAGGTTCTACCAATTGTGCATGAGTTCCTAAGGAAGTGACAGAATACCTTGAAGGAAGGTCACGCTCGTCATAAACAATTACTTTGAACATTCGAGCAGCAGCTACCAAAATTTCTTTGGAGCAACTGCCACACTTTCTATTCCTGAAAGACAATTAATGCAGCAATTTTGTAAGTCATGGTATAGAAACACTGACCACAACTTGCAACAATGAATTTAGTCAAATTTCAAACTGCCTACTTAATTCTAAACACATAACTAAGTTGAAGTATTCATGCCCCTATAGTTCGATACTTTAAATCATTAGATTCCTAAACCATGGAGCAAAATTATGTGATAAGCAAATACCTCCATGGGTGCAGAACCATCATTAACATTATCACCAGATGCAGGCTTCTCGTCTTTTGTGGATACGTTATCAGGAATTATCAGGCCTGCAGGAACCTGGCCAAACTTCAAAGCCTATGTGTCCACAAGCCAAAACAAAATAAAACTATCAAACAACCAAAATCAACATCATCAGGCACAAATTTGATATAAAAGAAACAGCAAATGACCTGTTCGAGTCTGGCAATTTCTTCTATCGTCTGAGAGTTGATAATTGCAGCCTGGAATATCAAGGAAATAACACGCCGAAGTTACTATCAAACACACAGGCTTGACCTACTCAATATAAAGAAAACCAAAATCAGCGAATGTTCTTGGTCCTATCCAGTTTCGCACCTTGATTGCTAAAATTTGCTCCTGTGTAGGGGCCACCACTTTCGGAGTCTCTGGTTTTTCTTCATTATCTGATACTTTTCGAACCTCCTCCTGAGAAACCTTCTTAACTTCCTCTTCACTTTCTTTGGATGAAAACAAAGCTGCAGCTTCAGCTCTTTCCTGTTACAACAAATGATGGACAGAAATAGGTCATCCTTTGAGCATTTTGTTCTTCACTGATTGATATAATAGTTTATTCCAGTTATCACCATTGCATAATTTGTTAGATATGCAATGGTGGGCTACAAGGTAAATGGAAAGGCAAGGAAAAAGCAAAACAAATCATCAGATACAAACCTACAGGCTAATAGAGAAATAGAGAGGGAGCTGTTTCTTTTTCTAATGATTACCACGCCATAGAGAGATAATGAAAACAAATAAAAAACAACAGCAAATATCAAGACTCGTATTTATAGGTCCCCTTAATAAAAGAGAACTTCAAGATCATCAGGCAATCAAGTTGCCAAGACCCCAAGGTTATTTATTCAGCGGACACATTGTGGTTAGATATTGGTGAAAACTAAAAATTCTTATTTCAGTCTACAGATATAAAGGGTCACAAGAATCTAAAACAATGGAAGACATTATCTAACTTGAAAATAAAAGGCAAACCTTGTTCTCAGATGTCCTACTTGTTAGATGATAATAAGGTAATTTTAACTGGTCATCTGGAGTAAGCAAAAACAAACACTGGATAAAGCACAGAATAAGGTCCTTACCTTGAATTTGATTTTAATGAAATCCAGTACTCGAAGTGATTTTAGCTTGTGAATCACATAAAGACGATAGTTTGGCTTTTTGGTGATATTGTTATCCAGTAAGCTAAGGTACTGCAGCTTCGGAATCGAAGCAAGAGGATCAATTTCAACCAAATTCACAAGCCTGTTATTCGTAAGAACCAAAGTGTGAAGCTTCGGTAGGAATTCTGCAGAAGTAAAACCATACCATAAACAAAACACACCTAATCAACAAAGCGAAAAAAGTGTTTGAATTTACATTTAATTACAACATGCACAAAGATATTACCTCCAATGTTAGGATTGATCCGGGTGATCCGATTATTATTTATGAGCAAAGTTCCTAAGCGGTTGAGGTATGGAAAGTTTTCTAGCTTTACTATCTCATTATCAGACAGATCAATTGTATCAAATTGGTCCTGTAAGCAAACAAACAGAAGTAAGTACCAATCAAAATCAATTCAACAGAGGGAACATAATACAAAGGAGATTCACTATAGCATACTAGAGAGCCTCAAACATGCAAATTATCATGGCCTGACACAAAATATATGGGAGGAGTATCGTAATCATAGAGAAGACTGACCCTCAAAAGTAAAGAATCCACAGATATACAGTAACATTACAAGAGTCCTGACGAGTTGAGAAAACAGATGCTAACTAAAAGAAAGAAACAAACTGCTCCAATTTCAGCACTAGTTTTTTCAATGAGTTTTTCAAATTGTTTGACTGCACAGGCAGACTTATAAACATTCAATAAAACCGCATCTACAATTCTTCAGCTGACAGACATAGAGGAGATGAAACTTGATTGACTATATAATCAAAAACAGAACAAGTACCTCAGTAGCGCCCAAGTTTTCGATTACAGGAATCTTGTTACCTGCAAAAATTAAACCCAGAAAAACAAACGATTACCCAAAGCACAGGCGTTTAGGCTCACAAAAACCCTAGAAATGTAACGGGAAAGAGAAGAAATTTACCTCGTAGATCTAATTCTCGCTCTTTGATAGCATTGAAGAAATGAGGACTTTTCCAGATCAAATCAGCCGTGAGCTTCACCATTATTCTACTAGGGTTTTAGTGCCTTCTTGCACTCTGCGACAAGGCGTTCAGTTCCTCAGTGGAAAGAGAGAGTCACGGCGTGGCTGAAGATGACATAGAAACAAAGCAATAGTAACTTCAAAAAAAGACCCATTAAAGTGCCACATTGGGCCGATCGGTTGGGCCCATAATTGCACTTCGTTCGATTTTTATGAATTAACAATAAAAATAACGAAAGAAAAAAAGAAAAAAAAAAAAGAAGAAGGAAAAACAACTATAGAATTCGATTGAATCGTTTCTTCTCCGTTGTTTCCAACCCTAATCTAGGGTTACTCTCTTTCACTCGCTCTAGCTCGCTTCCTCTTGTTCCTTATTCTGCGATTTACGCGAGCATTAGCTTCAGAGACCTTTAATTGGAGTTAGTTTAGATCAAAACCAGCTGAGCGAAGATGAGGATTATGATCAAGGGAGGTGTGTGGAAGAACACCGAAGATGAGATTCTCAAAGCCGCCGTTATGAAGTATGGTAAGAACCAATGGGCTCGGATCTCGTCTCTTCTCGTTCGTAAGTCTGCCAAACAGTGTAAAGCTCGCTGGTACGAGTGGCTCGATCCTTCTATCAAAAAGGTTAGTGTTTTCTGCGTTTCTGTTAAGTGATAGTGTTCGATGATATTTTTCGGATCTGGCAAACAAGGAACGAAGATATGGGAATTTAGACCTATAGGTTGTTTGTTGGTCGGAGTTTTAGATGTATGTATTTATTTGTTTATTTCTAAAAACCCGCAAGTGTTGGCGAATGTTAGAACTTTGGATGTTTTCTTTTTGCTTTTGATTTGCAAACTGAGTATAATTTTATGATGTTAATGTAGACTGAATGGACTAGAGAAGAAGATGAGAAGCTTCTACATCTTGCAAAACTTTTGCCTACTCAGTGGAGAACTATTGCTCCTATTGTTGGCCGTACACCATCTCAATGCCTTGAGAGGTATGAAAAGCTCCTTGATGCAGCATGCACTAAGGACGAGAATTATGATGCTGCGGATGATCCACGGAAATTACGTCCTGGTGAGATTGACCCGAATCCAGAATCAAAGCCTGCTCGTCCTGATCCAGTAGACATGGACGAAGATGAGAAAGAAATGCTTTCTGAAGCAAGAGCTAGACTGGCTAACACTAGGGGAAAGAAGGCTAAAAGAAAAGCTAGGGAGAAACAACTTGAGGAAGCTAGAAGGCTTGCTTCTCTGCAAAAGAGAAGAGAACTAAAAGCAGCTGGGATTGATGGAAGGCATAGGAAAAGGAAGAGAAAGGGAATTGACTATAATGCAGAAATTCCTTTTGAAAAGAGGGCACCTGCAGGATTTTATGATACTGCAGATGAGGATCGCCCTGCTGACCAAGTAAAATTTCCAACTACCATTGAAGAACTTGAAGGAAAAAGAAGAGCTGACGTAGAAGCACAGTTACGCAAACAAGATGTTGCAAGGAATAAAATTGCTCAGAGACAGGATGCTCCAGCAGCCATATTGCAAGCAAACAAGCTGAATGATCCTGAAGCTGTTAGGAAGAGATCGAAGCTGATGTTACCACCACCACAGATTTCAGACCATGAGCTAGAAGAAATTGCAAAGATGGGCTATGCCAGTGACCTTCTAGCCGAGAATGAGGAGCTAACAGAAGGCAGTGCTGCTACTCGTGCACTATTAGCGAATTACTCGCAAACACCAAGGCAAGGAATGACGTCCATGAGGACGCCTCAAAGAACTCCTTCTGGTAAAGGTGATGCTATTATGATGGAAGCAGAAAACCTGGCCAGATTGAGAGACTCTCAGACTCCTTTGCTAGGAGGAGAAAATCCTGAGTTGCACCCTTCTGACTTTACTGGGGTCACCCCAAGGAAGAAGGAGATACAAACACCTAATACAATGTTGACCCCTTCGATGACTCCGGGTGGTGCTGGCCTTACGCCAAGAATTGGTTTGACGCCATCCAGGGATGGGTCTTCTTTTGCTATGACACCCAAAGGGACTCCCTTCAGGGATGACCTTCATATTAATGAAGACATGGACATGCACGAAAGTGCAAAACTTGAGAGGCAGAGACGTGAGGAAGCTAGGAGGAGTTTGCGCTTTGGTTTGACTGGGCTTCCTCAGCCAAAGAACGAGTACCAAATAGTCGCACAACCTCCTCCAGATGAAAGTGAAGAGCCAGAAGAGAAAATTGAGGAAGACATGTCGGACAGGATAGCAAGGGAAAAGGCTGAGGAAGAAGCAAGACAACAGGCCCTGCTTAAGAAAAGATCCAAGGTCTTGCAGAGAGATCTTCCTAGACCTCCAGCTGCATCATTGGAACTTATAAGGAATTCATTGCTTTCAGCTGATGGAGACAAAAGTTCTGTTGTTCCTCCTACTCCGATAGAGGTTGCAGATGAAATGGTAAGAAAGGAGCTTCTACAGTTGCTGGAGCATGATAATGCAAAGTATCCGCTTGACGAAAAAGTTGAGAAGAAGAAAGGAGCCAAGAAACGTAGCAATGTTTCTCAAGTTCTTGCAATTGAAGATTTTGAGGAAAACGAACTCCAAGAGGTATGTATATGAATATCTTCCCTATGTCAATTTAGTTTTGTTGTTTGGTTGATTTGCTACCTCTGGAAGACTTAGTTCTCTCTTTGTTTATGGATAGATTGCTTGATAAAAAATTTGAGCATGAATGTGATTCCAGCCTTAGTTTGAAGCAACATCTATAAATCAATATAAACTAAGGGATTCTTATGAAGGTTGTTGCCCATGATATTTTATTAGGCTGATAGAATGATCAAAGAGGAGGGGCAGTTTCTTTGTGTGTCAATGGGACATGAGAATGAGTCACTTGATGAATTCGTAGAAGCTCACAATACATGTGTAAATGATCTCATGTACTTCCCTACTCGAAATGCGTACGGGCTCTCAAGTGTTGCTGGGAACGCAGACAAAGTTGCAGCTTTGCAGGTGGAGATGGAGAATGCGAGAAAAAAGATGGAGGAGGAAGAGAAGAAAGCAGAACACATGAAGACTAAGTATAAAACTTATACAAAGGGTCATGAGGTATGTATTGCCTTACTGTTAATTCTGAAACTATTTTGTTGAATCACGCTTTAGTTTGGTATCATGTTTAATGGATTGTTCATTTGACAGAGGAGAGCAGAGACCGTGTGGACCCAAATAGAGGCGACTTTGAAGCAGATTGAGATTGGCGGAACAGAAGTAGAGTGCTTTAAAGCATTGAAGAGGCAAGAAGAGATGGCTGCATCTTTTAGGAAAAAGAATTTGCAAGATGAAATAACAAAGCAAAACGAGACAGAGAGTAAACTACAAGCACGCTATGGAAATCTGTTGTCAACCCTTGAAAAAGCAGAAGAGATAATGGTCGGATTTCGAGCACAAGCGTTGAAAAAACAAGAGGATGTCGAAGATTCTCACAAACTGAAAGAAGCTAAACTAGCCACTGGAGAAGAAGAGGATGTAACCATAGCCATGGAAGCTTCTGCATAAAACTTGAGTTTTGTACTGTTACAAGTTTTAAAGGAGACGCAACCTGACTTTGTATTGGTAAGATTTGTTATAAGTCATAACTTTGTAAAGGTTGCGATATTCTTCGTTGTATGCTTTGCACGAGTCAAGAAATTTGAATGCTTCAGATCTGTTCCTAGTGTACAATTATCTCAAAAGTTGTTTAATCTTCATTCAATGCAAAACTTACTCTACTCGTATGGTAGAAAACAATTCTTACACTGTTGTGAATGGAAAAGAAGAAAAAAGCTTGCATTACATTTAGATCGAAATCAACGATTTAAGCTAAAGAGCCTAAACCAATAATGTAAGTCTGTAAAAGCCTTATTATAAGAAAACAACAACACAAGTAAAGAGTTTCAGGCCTCTCTTCAAAACTAAGTTGGCTCTCAACTTCTACTCCACTACTTCAATTAGAGTGGGCTCATAGTCATCAGGAGCCACATATCCATGGAGGTTCATCACTGTTGCAGCTACATTTGCAAGCCCTGGTGTTTCCAGATCCTTACGGAATCTCACTCCTTGAGACAAACCAGGACCTCCAATGGCAATTGGCACCTACAATCAATATCCAAAGTTCACATCAGATCTGGTCCAATGTGTAATGTTATAGTAACTTAAATGGCAGAAAATGGACTTACTGGCTTGAGTGTGTGAGATGTTAAAATCTGAAGTTTCCCTTCCTTATCCAAAGCAGGCTTCCCAGCTTTATCCCTCTTCACCATGTCCTCTGCGTTTCCGTGATCAGCAGTCACAACGTAAATACCTTTCACTTGTTCGATTGCATCAAGGATCATCTGTAACAACCAAACCACTTGTGGACTAAGTCACACTCACTCATATCACTAAGACTTGTCAATAAATTACGAAACAATACCTTCACTGCAAGATCAGCAGCCTCGCATGCAACAACTGTGGCTTCAATGTCACCTGTATGACCCACCATATCTCCGTTTGGCAGGTTAACTCGCACCTATAAAGCAATATAGAAACATAAGATGATCTCTCCGTATCTCTAAGGTTGTTTGACTATAATATATCACAAGACCATTAATACACCTCACCTGGTCAAACTTGCCACTAAGGATTGCATCCCTCGCCTTCTCACCAATTTCCAAAGCTTTCATCTTTGGCTGGGCATTGAATGAAATTCCACTGTCACTTGGGATTTCAACGTACTCCTCCAATTTTTCATTAAAATATCCTGATCGGTTTCCATTCCAGAAGAAGGTGACATGACCAAACTTGACGGTCTCACTGTTTCAGCCAAGAAAAAAGAAGTAGCAATCAACTATCTTTTCAACTGAGCATATTAAAGCATATAAGAAAGATCAATACTTCAATGTAACAGTAGAAAAAGACAGAAGTTGACGAACCTGCAAGCAAAAGTGCTGACGCCATTGTGAACCAAATATTCACCAGATGTTCTATCAATCTCCGGGGGAGAAACAAGGTAACGGCTAGGTAGCTTAAGCTCTCCATCATACTGAAGCATACCAGCATACCGTATCTTTGGGAATCTAACACGATCAAATTTGTCAAAATCTTCATATTCAAGTGCCTTGGCATGCATAACCATACGGTCAGCCCTGAAGTTAAAGGTAACAACAGCATCACCGTCTACAATCGGACCGACTGCTTTCCCTAAATCATCAACAATCACAAATGGAGGCAAATACTGGTCATTTGCACCAGGTTCTTTCCTCAATGTCTTCACTGCTTCAACAGCGTTTTTGAATTTGTGAGGAGCTTCTCCAAGAACTTGAGCATCCCAACCTCGTTTAACAACTTCCCAATCATTCTCATATCGATCCAAGGTCACATACATACGACCTCCACCAGATGCAATCTGAGCATCCACACCATTCTCACGTAAATTGGCGAGATCAGCTTCTAGAGTCTCCACAAATCCGACACTGGAACCATCCAAAACATCACGACCATCAGTCAGAATATGAACTCGGATTCTCTTAGCACCACGTTCAGCAGAACCCTTAATCAGTAACTGCGCAACAACAAACAAAAAGTTTAGGTAATCCAACAGCACTAAACCAGAAAAACAAGGATGAAGAGGAAATCAATCAATACCTGTAGCTGATCAAGACGAGAGTGGACTCCACCGTCACTGAGAAGTCCAACGAAATGTAAAGTAGATTTCTCGAAAGATTCAGAAACGTATTTGAAACCTTCACCCTCAAAGATTTTGCCAGAAGCAAGAGCAAGGTCACAAAGCTTAGCACCTTGAGCATAAATACGACCAGCACCAAGAGCATTGTGACCAACCTCACTGTTTCCCATATCATCTTCACTGGGTAGTCCAACAGCAGTACCGTGAGCTTTGATCAACGTCCAATGATCAGGAGCGCCCTGTGAAGAAGAACAAAAACAAAAACAAAACTAAGTACAATGAAGAATAAAACGCATCAAAATCAAGAGAAAGGAGACAACAAACGTTTTTAAGAGAATCCATGGCTGGTGTTGGAGCGTTGTGGATACAGTTGTACTGATCAGGAGCAGATTCACCCCAACCATCTAAGACTATTAAGGCTATGGTTTTTCCTTTGGGAAGCTTAGGATGGTCATCGAGTTTCCAGGCAGAGGAAGCCATAGCTAAGATTTTTGAGATGCAATCGAGAAATGTCAAAAACAGATCTGAGAAAAGTGAAAACTAGAGAGGAAGTGAAGGGGTTTGGTGTGAAGGAAGAGGCGGGTTTTAAAAAGAGGCAATTTTGGAGATGGGACCACATATCTTCCCAATTGGGCCACTTGTCTTTCACTCGTAAATAAATTTGTTATTGGTTCAATGGCTCCGAATATTCTTTCTCTTTGTGATATTTTACAAAATGTGATAGAGAATTATACTCCTCTACATTAAGATGATACATGCCATTTTGTTTTTAAAATCTTTTGGCTTCTTTCATTATTTCCACTTTTTTTATAATCGTAACACTAAGATCGGGAGATTTTTCTCTCTTTGTTTAATAATATTTGTAGCACCTATGAATCTTATTGATGAGGAAATGACTACACCAAATATATTCCATTCAACTCGATATTTTTGTTATAAAAGTGGTGGAAGTCAACTAGGTGACCAAAAAATTTACAAAAAGAAAGATTCTTCCAAAGTGTATACCACTGCGAACCAGAAAATCTACTAGAATAAAAGATACAAGAGAACACAAACTGCAGAATATATTTTTATTGTGAAATCTTTGAGATAAGGTCTGAATGTTGACCACTAATTTAGAAATGATATTATTTTTCAATAACGGATCTAGAACCACTTTTTAATATGGGCACTAATTTAAATACTTACCAAAAATCTTAAACTCCAATATTAAGTAAAAACTAAACTCAACGTTTCAACTAACCGTTAATGGAATTAAAACATGGTTAATTACTTCTGTTAAACGACCTAACGTTGGGGTAAAATGACTCAGTCAACTTTTTACGGCTCGATCAACTGTTTGGGTATTTAATTTGAAGTTTCTGGTAAGTTGTGATTGATATTTTTTTTCTCACCTATATTTAAATATAAAAAAGTTTCATAAAATAAAAAATATTAACCAAAAAAATATAGTATGGGGCGCAGGCCCACCCTTAGCCTTCCTACCTCCGCCAATGTTATCTTCAGGATTTCTAAGTAGTCTTATGCCATCATCACCTCCAGAATATTCATCTCCATCAAGCACAACATCGCCTACAAGACCACTTCGAATTTTGTGATTAATATAATAGTATTAGCTTGGGAGGTGCTTTTTGGTGGTTAAATGTCCGGTCTTCTAAATCCTATTCCCAACTATTAAGGGGGTTTGAGTTATGAGTTAACCATATGGATGTAATTGTTAAAAAAAAAGAAAAAATATTACCTCTAAAGACTAATCACATTCTCTGTTCCAATACTCACAAATGGTCAAGAAATTTGAATGAATCACATCAAATAACCTCTTGCTTCTTTACCAGAAGCTTTGTTTCATGAAAGCGTCAAAGAATGAAACGATGAAGGTTCAAATGAAACATGTTTTCATCAACCCAGTAGAAGAATAAGAAGAAGAAAACATAAAACGACTGTAACCAAGCTAATAACAACAGAGGAAGAAGAAGAAGAAGATGAAGACGAAGAAAGTGAAGCAGATTTTGGCAACCTTGGATAATCATCAGGAGAAGGCATAACACATTCATCACCATTGAACAAGATTCTTCTTGGAAAAGCCCAACCTTCACTAAAAGTGAAATTCCCCATATCTTTCTTTAGCAATAACTCTGTTTGCACATTTCCAATTTTTCCAGCTTGAAGCAAAACATCATTGTAAAACCTCACTCCCCAAAACATCCCTGTATCATCTGAAACCACAACACCAAAAACAAAACTCAATATTTCAAGTATGTAAGAAAAACAAGGGTGTGTTTTTATTTGTAAATTCACTCACTGATGTTGTTGACATATGGTGTTAAGGATTTGTAGTTGAAGCTAAAGACTTGTTCAACGGATTTCAAGTTTGGATGAAGCACCACTAAGTTCCAATTAGAGTAATTTTTCATTGTGTTGAAATTTGTTGCTGTCATCTTAACTCTCCAATACTCTCTATAGTTCACTTTCACATGCCAATGGATACGAATTGGACACATATGATCAGTACACTCCACCACAGGCGGTAATTCCTCTTCTGGATCATGCTTCTGTTCCAAATATGGTGGTATCTCTCCTTTCCTGAACAACCACCAAGAAGAAACCAAATCAAACCAACCAAAAACTAAACTAAACCCTTCCTTTTATTGCCAAAAGAATGAATTACTTGACACAATGTGATGCAGAGCAGCCACAGCTACAGGTAGGACAAGGAACAATGTTTTGGTAGTAGAATGCAGAGAGTGAAACGCAGCACTTTGGTGATTGTGATGACCTAAACTGCGAGTACACGCACACTGCTTCCCATGTTGCTGCTCTCAACATCATAAACCATAGATATATGTTAAGTTAACTCAATTTCTTCTTGAAACTGAAAAGCATCTAAGTATCATTCATTCGTTATGTACCTAAAGATTGAGTTTTGCGACGGCCCTTGTCTGTACTAAACTTAGTAGGAGCCACAGAAGTAGCATTGTCACAGCTATAACCAGAGACTCCAACATCGAAATTATAAGGCATATTAAACTCTCCAGGACCATCAGGAGCAGTTCCAATGTTCATTGTGAAAGAAGAGACATGGTTAGCAAGGTTCTGAGACATGGAAGTCAAAACACCTCCACGACAACAATTTGCCACTTGATTGTTTAAAGGAGCTCCAGGAAGAAGATCAACAATGGTTGGTCGATGTTGACAGCAATGAGGGAGGTTTCCGGAAGAGGCAAAAGCAGAGCAATTGCCTTGCTCCGTCGTCTCAGCTCCTCTCATGTCCCAAATCACTTCTTCGTTTAGCCAATGCCAACTCAGCTTCCATCCTGGCTTCTCCACGTGGCGATACTCTTGCATGTTCTGTAATGTTACTTGTACCTGCACCATAAATGATTAATAATCTAGAAATATTGGTTCTTAATACAATATTAGTCCAAGACACAATTATCATTTAACAAGGTCCACATTACTGTAGAGTACAAAGAGTATATATACAACATAATCACAGTTAAAAATAAATAAGACCAAAAACAAAACAGATCGTACAGTTTGAACAGAAAATGATTTTGACAAAATCAACGTCGCAGGAAACAAAACAAACTTTCTAGTAACTTCTTCTTCTTAAGCTACAGATTCGGACACTATTTTAGTATCTATTTCTTTTTAATTTTCTAATGTTTTAATTTTACAATTTGTTATTTCTTCGAGTATCTTATCATAAACCCAGATTCTCCAAAGAACCAAAAAAAAAAAGAATTTCTGAGGTTCATGCGGGTTCCATGATCAGACACCTAACATTTTTTTGCAGGAATTACAATTTGAATATATATACAGAATAAACACAAAAAAGAGACTCACAATAAATAAGAAACAAACAAAAAATGCTGGAGAGAAATATATAAGAAGAGAAAGGAGAGTTACGTGATGTTGGGCAGGTGATGATAAAAGGAGATCCCATTTGATAACAATTTTACCAAACGGATCCAAAGGATCGTATCCATCTGCAACAACCATTTTATATCACTTATTATCTAATAAACCTTATAAGTACAAACATTTACTTAAGTTTAATATATGCAATGACTTACGTGTGGGTAACGAGATTGTGAAGAGAATTACAGTGACGACGAGCAAACTGTTTAGCATTGCAGTCATTTTCTCTTACACAAGATCGATGAACAAACGAGAAGAAAATAAACCATTAAAATTCGAGAGACAATTAAAGCATAGAAAATGAATCAGTGACTGTTACTGTTAGTGGTTTGAACGTTGAGTTTTTAGCATTTCCCAACACTCTTTACTTTCTATTTTTGGTTTTTACTTAGTTTTTATTTATTTATTAAGACTATTTAGTTGTAAGATTGAATCCATTACCTTACTTGTACCCTGACATATTGGTGAATTGCAGCTATTTAATTGCATCAGTCATGTTAACAGAATTGGACATTACTACATGAGTGAGTGTAAATAGCACAATTACTGAGATTCTGCCACCAGAAAATCGTTTTTAAGTTTTGTATAAAAAAGCAGTATGGTCTTCGATTAATTTAAGAGTATAAAAATTAAACAATATATTGACCAATCATAGGTCACCAGTTATTCATATGCAATTAAGAATGTTGACTAAGGGAGATTAAGAGATTGTTAGTAATAAAGATGAGATTTAATTAATTAGAGAAGAATGTGTCAGATATAGATGCGTTTTTCATGAGAGCGTCAACACCAAATGAGCTCTTTTCAGTTTTCACGCACTCTTTTTGAATTATGTTAATTAATCACATTCAGACCAAACAAAATTAACAAAAATTAACAGTAATATGTAATTAAAACAAAATTAACTGTTTTATTTATAATGAAATTAATACGGAAAAACTGTCGATTTAATATGGTACTCACCAAAAATCGTTGATTAAACGTTGAATTCCGGATATAGTTAATTAAACATTCAATTTAATGTTGATTTTTACAAAAGCAGCAAAGATTGTATTGACTTTTGCAAGATATTCAATAATAAATTGAATGTTAATCAATTACATCGGATTTGAATGTTTAATTAACAAATTTTAACATTAACATGTTTTCCAAATTAATACCCAAAATAAAACCAACGGCCTAATAAGTATAGACGGGGTTAAAAACTTAAAAGCCTGACCCGGCCTGGTTCGATTCGAGTCGGTGATCGGAAAACTACTCGACGCTAAAATCAACACCTAGATGCTGAGAAAGGTTGTGAGAGAGACAAAGGAGAAGCGGAAGCTAGAGAGAAATGGCGCAACCAAGTAAAGAACCATGTAAGAAAGAAGCTTGCGACAATTTTCTTCCTCAAAGGTTATTTATTCCTTTCTTTCACGCAATTTGATTTTCGCGGCTTAATAATTCATCGCGATTGTTTATGAAATCGAATTTAATTAGGGATCCATTTAATTGAAGAGCAGGGTCGTGATCTTAGCTTTAGGGGTTTAGGGTTCATGTCTCGATCATGAAAATTTAACTGAATTACCTCTCTTGTATTATTAGCATAAGATTTGATGAATTCTTAATTGCTTTAAGAATCTTTTTCATAGTAATTGTGAGGTTTGACGAATTTCCCAAGGTTTAAGGTGATCTTAGCTACTTGTATTGAATCGTAATCACGTATCAGTCTCTATATATTGATGCTGTGTGAATTAACGAGACACTGAAAGGAAAGGAGACCTTTCACTATATTTTCCTTCCAATTATGGAGAGACCTGACTGACTATTTGGTCTTCATGATTACTGGTTTTCGAAGTTTAGTCACATTATGTGCTTGTGATGGTTTTGTACTGATCAGTCAAGTCCCCAAGCTTTTATACAGTTCCATGAAAACTTTAAGAACTAGGTTTATGGTGAACAGCGTTCTCAATGATTGAACAAACAATCTCACTTTTTCTATATAACAGTTTCCTACATATTTGTTACTCCATCATGCAAATAAGATGTATCTATTTCGAGTATACAAATTCGTGTTCCGACAATGTTCTCAACCAAAGAGCTTGGATGGACATACTAATTAGAATTTGGTGTGTGGATTTTGGAGTTGCAGGTGCCAGAGAGTGATAGAGAAGTTACAGGCTTGTTGTGAGAATTGCAATAACCAGTCAACACATTGTGGATCTGTAGCTGCTCTGTTGAAGCAAATCAAAAAGTAGTGAGAAACAAAAAGACTAAATCGGACTAAACTCTCTAATCCAACCAGTGGCTTAACAAAAAAACAAAAACTTCTCTACTGATATGAATATATCTTTTCCTCAGTTTGTGATATATTTTTGCGTAATTTTGGCACGATTATACAAATGAAAACATGATTTGAGTATTTATAATGAAATGTGAGTGTTGGACCAATAATTTCTTTGTTTTTTCATCTGAATCAATGATATTAGATTTGAACGATAGGAGATCTACAATAAACTACATAATAACAAAGAAGATGATGCTCCAAACAAGTGATCCAGTGGTAATAAATAGTTACTTTATGGTTACTTTACAAATTCTTAAATACTAGGATTCGATTTCTCTTTAAAAAAAAGGAATTTTAAAATATGGAGTTTGGCAATCTTGTTGATCCAATTACAAGAATAAGGTTGACAAAAAAAAAAAAAAGATGATGATGAGGTTATCCAATAATAAAATCACAAACCAATGTATCAAGATGTAGATATCACGTAAGGAGATCTCGCACGATATTTTGACGACGAGTATTCTACTAAAAGACGATGAGGAGAGAACTAACCGAGCAAATTACTTGAACATAGGGATCAATTAAGCAAAGCCCTACCCAAATCTAAAACCAAACCGGACAAAGATTAGATTAGTCAAATACATACATGAACTTCGGCAACAAAGAGACAACATCGTAAGGGAGTAGATTGGTTAATCGAAACACACCAGAGTCAAGCTCTAGACCGAGAGACCCCAGATCCAGCATAACCAAGGAAACCAGCAAAATCTCTGATTCACAAACAAACACATAAAATCAAAAGAGACACAAAACCGAAGGAGATAAAGCCAGAAAAGACGGCTGCAAAGGACGATCACCACTAGCTAAGGCGAGAGGTAATGATTCTAGAGGCGAAAATTGAAGCCCAACCTAGATCCACAATCGCCCAAAGAAAGAGGACATGAAAATGTCGAGAAATAAAGCAGGGAGCCAAGGATGGCTATAACCAAAAGGGGTTGTCGGCGGCACTGTGAGAACCACCGGCCGCCGACTCCGATAACGGTGAAACAGAAAACTGCGGCTAGGTTAGATGAGAATACTCACAGAAACTAAGCTCGAATAAAGAGAAAAAACAGTTTTTTTTTTCGCTTTTCTGTTGGACAAATAATTTTAGACATTAGGATGTAGATGGTAACATCTAAATTTGGAAAACTGTCAATTAAACATTGTATCTGGGAAATCCGGACGATTAAACAGTGAAATCGGAAATTATTCGATTAAACATGTAATTTATTGTTGACTTCTTTAAAAACATCTAACTTACAGTTAACTTATAAACACTCTGTTAATTTGATTAACGGAATTAACTAACCCCGTTTTAAAACCGTTAACGTTCTCAGTTAAATGAAACGCAGTGTTTCATTCAAAAAATATCTTCTCCTTCATTGAAGCGAAGAGAGAAACAAGAGGAAGAAGAAGAGTCTCCATGAACCAATCGAAAGTCTTTTAAGATCTTTATTGCCTTCCTCACAAAAAAAATCTGAAGGCAAAATGATGCAAATCAAAATCTCTAATTTGACCAATCTTAAGTCTCCATGAACCAAAAGCAATTCATCATCCTTGTATCTCCATGGCTCTATGCTCATCATCATCACCATCACTATTTAACAATTTTCTCTGCAAGTCTATTTTTCCTCTCAGTGCCTCACTCAAATCAATGAATTTGCAGGTACAATTTCGATTTCAAGAAAGATGAGCCACTTGGAGGACGATTCGAGTGGGTTAAATTTGGTTTCTCAATTCAATTTCAAAAGAAATATGAAATTAGAAGAAAATTTTGATTTAGGGATTTAGAAAATTTTGATTTTCTAATTCGTTATGTGTTAATGAAACTCACATAAATCAACTTAATTTGTCACCAAATCGATTTGAGAAGAAGAAGATCGAGAAGAAGAAGATCGAGATGAAGAAATCGAGAAGAAGAAGATCGAGATGAAGAAATCGACAGTGAACTCTGTTACAGGAGGTCAGATCGTAACCGATAACCCACTCTAGAATCTCTCTTGTGAGATCGAAGAGTGGTAATACATAGTCTAGAAGATAGCTTTAGATGAAGAATAGCTATCTCGAAGGTCTGTGTATCAATGGTGGATAGTGATGGTGTTGAGTTGGAGAAAGAGAGTAAAGTTGAAATTGATATTTTGATTGGTAATGATTCATAATGTTTTCTCGTACATATATTCTAAGCACATGACTTAACCAGTAAATAACCAAAGCTTAATGGGAACTAAACCAAAAGATAACCAAATTGACTAATAACAAATCAGATGGTAGAGATAGATATGGATGCAGATTATTATCTGTATCAAACTCCCAAATCCATTTTAGGGTTTGATAGATTTCGAGATTTATGTGAATGAAACGCTGCGTTTCATTAAACGAAGAGTATTAACGGTTTTAAAACGGCGTTTATTAATTCTGTTAGTCAAATTAACAAAGTGTTTTATTTTATTTTTGTTTTGGCTAAATGTGAAATTTAAAATATTAGTTTAATAATAAAATTAAAAATATTATATCTAATAGAATAATTAATTTTTTTAAAAAAATCTATAAAATTAACTAATACTTAAAATTTAATTAATAACTAAAAATATTTTATAAAATACAATTATTCTATCAACATATATATATATACATATATAATATAATACAGTTATTTGTATTCTATAAACATTTATATATATAATACGATTATTGTAAACTATTTATTTATTTGACTTTAGTCTATTAATATGTTTAATTTAGTATTTATAATTAATAGATCTATGGTTCGTGCTTATGAATCATGGCAAACCGGTGGTATATTATATATTTTTACAAGAAAATTAATTGAGCGATAATATATTTTGTTTATTATTTATAACTAACTGTATACTTGATTCAAAATATCAATTAAAAAAATGGAAAACTTGTGAATTTGTGAAAACATTAGGTAATACCTTAATATGTATAAAACTAATTAGTTATATGCTCATACCTAAAGAGCATAGTGCAAAGAACTCACAAAACTTATTCGAACCTTCTGGTGGTTTGGTACAGAGCACAAAAAAGCAGTTCATTGGATCAACTGGAACACCATCACAAGAATAAAGTCCAGAAACTCTTACCTTTATGCCAATCATCTCTGGTTTTTTCCCAATATAATATCAAAGGCTTTGGCAGATCTTACAGCTTGGAAATCTGCAAATGCACAGACAAATGAAGTTACACAACATCCTAATCGACTTCCAAATCCTCCTCAAAGTCGAAGTAATTCTCAAGATCCTTCTCAATTTTGTTATCTCTGTTACATAGATGCCTCGTGGATCAATGACTCTACCCCAATTGGCATCGCTTGGATATTTTATGACAACTCTCATAATGTTATAGTCTGGAGTAGAGGCAGTCTAGCTGCTATTGCTAACGCCACAGAAGCAGAGGCTCAAGCAGTATTCTATGCAGTTAAGCACATCTCGTTTCTTGGCTATAATAATGTTTTATTTCTCTCTGATTCAAAGCAGGTTATGGACCGAACAATATCCACAATGAGAAAGCAAGGAAGCATTCCTCCGACTGACCCGCACTACCATTATATTCAGGATATGTTTTCGTACTTACAGCACAATCACTTCGCTTTCTCACATATCAAAAGGATACATAATACCCTAGCAGACACTTTGGCTAAACAAGCTCGAATCTCTTTACTGCCTTTAATTGTATCCTGGACTCAATTGTAACCTGTCTTTGTACCTTTACATATATATAAAATATAAATTTCCGACAAAAAAGAGCATAGTGCCAACAAAAAAGAATTCATAATAAAAATAAATCATTAATGTAAATGAAGTCAGCACAGTTCTAGGTATAAAACTCGATAATCGAAATTCGAATTGAAACTGATCCAAAAAAAAAGGAATCGAACTCGAACTTGAACCCGAACTCGAACCTGACAAAATATCCGAACATATCCTAAATCTAAATCTATTTACCGAATAAAAATCGAATAGGTACGCGATATATTTTTATTAAATTTAAGATTTTTGAGTATTTTTTCTATTAAATATATACTAATTTTGAATTTTTATATAAATCTAGATAGAAATACTCGAACCCGATCTATACGAACCGAACTCAACCCGAAAAATAAAAATATTCGAATGGATCTTAAGTCTATGAACTGGAAATCCAAAACTCAAATGGACCCGACCCGAACTCGAACTGATAGCCGAATACCCAAACCTCTCCGCACACATGCAAAAATTAGAAAAGACAAAAAAAAATAGAAAATAAAAAATAAAATGTAACAAAAATTACTCAGCTTATTCCACAACAAATTCCGAAATAAAAAAATTCCACCAAATAGACTGTTACCAGTTAGACGTCGTTTGGTAACAAAAGTTTTATTAAAGTTCATTAAGAAAAATTTAAGAGTTTACTGTTATTGAATGTGGAATTTTCAAAACTCTGTTAAACTCATGTGTTATTAGTTTTGGTACTTTAAAATATTTGAGTTATTAGACAACAAAATATGTTTGTAAGATTAGATTGAAGATTTTTAAAAGACAACAAAAACCATGAGTTATTCAAATAAAATGATTTTAATTGACTTTATAAATATGTTTTTTTTTGTCGTCATTATATTTTATTAAAGATGCCCAAAATGGGCTTAAAAGTAAAAAAGATTCGATACAAAGGAGAATATATAGCGGGCCAAAACAATATGCCCAAAACCAGAGAAGTGGCTGTAACTAAGCCACGTTACACATGCTAGGTTTACGTGTCGATCCTTGAGCGCTTCCGTTATGCAAAACCCGGCGTGAAACCGAGGAATACTTCACCGGAAATTGCCAGTCATCGACTTTTCTTCTTACTTCAGATCCAAAAGTTAGCCGTCCCCACCATAGAAAATCTATCAGAGGAGAGAGCTGTCACCGTTGTCTGCCACCGGATAGAACCCATTCCAAGAGACTTCGACGCCTCCGAGACTCAAAAATGATCTCGAAAATTTGATCCACCTTCTTGCTTCTCCTCGAATAACGGTGGTAAGCAATCAAAGGAATACTGCTCAAAATCGGGAACACCACTGGGAGATGAAGTGAAACACATCCTTTGATTTGAAGGAATCCACATAGGAGGAAACTTCCCAAATTGTAGCTAAAGATTCATCTAATCCCCGATCGCAAGCTCCTCCGAAACATGCAAGCTGAGAATAAATATGTTAAGAGTTTAGTTTTAGTGGTTTATAGTTGATTTAAACATTTTTGTTCATAGACTTTCAAAATAGTAGGCCTTCCTCTAAGATTTTTAAAATCAATAAATTAAACGTAGTAAGACTAATTGAGTTAAGACGTGTATACTCGGCCATTAAAAAGGGGCCGAGGTTTCTGCAAAAAAATTCCTCCAACAAGAGCAGCAATGTCAATCTCAATTCCCCTCAACATCACTTTACAACACTCGTCTTCTTCTTCTCTCGTTCCTTTCTCTCTATTCTCTCCATTTCCTTCAACAACTGTTGCCGTTTGCGGAATTCGGCAGAGATGCTTCAGGATTGTCACTTCTTGCGTCGCCGACGATCTGAGCTCCGTCCAGAACGGTGACACCGACGCCGTACCTGTCATTGGGAGAAACCAGATTCGTCTTGGTCTTCCTAGTAAGGGACGTATGTCTGAAGATACGAAGAATCTTCTCAAGGTGAGTTTTTTGGCGTGGTTTTGTTTCACCCAGCAATTTTAAGGACTGCTGGGAAATTCCCATGGAGATTTTGAATTCTCGATCATCTTCGACGTTATCTGAGTTGAAACTTCAATTTGTTCTGATTACTTATCTAGATGATGTAACGCACAATAGTCGCCTATTTGCACCGTCTCATTTCATACTGTGTCTAAAATTCCTGTATTTTGGTGAGATAATCGTTGCTGATTGGCATTTCAAATATCAAATTGGGATCGTCTCTCTTTACTGGAGAAATATCGTAGGGAGAAATACGTGAGAGTTTAAGGTCTACCCTTTCTTATATTTGAGCTAATGTCTCTGCTCTGAAGCCTGGATTATGATTCCTGAACTTGCATATCGCTCCCTAGGCGACTTAGGTATATCCGTGTACTAGTGCTATATTGCTATGGTCTTGTGTCTGTTTGATGGCTCTTTGCATAAGTGCATATTCTCTTTGTCTGCTTTCTTGGTTTATTGCTAGTTCCCGTTTTGATCCCTTGATTCTTTATATTGATATTTCACTCTCTGTATCTCTTAGCAACATACACTGATGTTCAATCTCATTGCTCCCTTTAACTCTTTTTTTCTTTTTCCTCCTTTTACATGAAGGATTGCCAATTGTCTGTCAAACAAGTCAATCCACGGCAATATGTTGCTCAAATTCCTCAGCTACGCACTCAGAGAAAGGCAAAAGCGCATTGAGTTCTTTTATTGTTTCGTTTGGTGTTTCTCAACTTGAAGTGGTAATCTCTTTTTTTCTCGTGTCTCCAGTTACCAAATACTGAAGTTTGGTTGCAACGACCAAAAGACATTGTTAGAAAGTTGCTCTCAGGAGATCTGGATTTAGGCATCGTTGGTCTTGACATAGTTCGTGAATTTGGTCAGGTAAATGACATCATAATATTTTATATCGATTACCAGATACATTTTGAGATTCTAGGACATCTCAGTTTTGGTAGTTGTTATATTGATATTCATGGTAGAGATAAAGGAACAAGTCTGATGCTGTTTCATTCTTCTGTTGACATAGCTGTACCGTTTGAGTAGCTTATATTATATGACTTAGACTTGCTTTCTAAAAGAGATCACATGTGTAGAAGTCATATATGAACATGGATAGCTTTAAGGATCAAGCTCGACTTCACATTTTGAGTTTTTGTTTCTAGGGAAATGAAGATCTTATCATTGTCCACGAAGCTCTCAACTTCGGTGACTGTCATCTCTCCCTTGCGGTATGCTTTAAGTTATTGTAGTTGTGGCTTATCACCACTGCAGATGAATTTGTGACTAAGCTTTTCATTTGATTTCAGATACCCAATTAGGAATATTTAAGAGTATAAATTCGCTGAAGGAGCTAGCACAGATGCCTCAATGGACTGAGGAAAGACCTTTACGAGTTGCTACAGGATTCACTTATGTGTGATGAGTTACATGTGTACCTTTGGTGTTTTGCTGTCCTTTGGTATTATTTCAAAATGGAATTTAATTGTTTTGAAATCATTTAACATGTGTTTTCAGCTAGGGCCCAAATTTATGAAAGAAAACGGCATAAAGCATGTGACGTTTTCAACTGCAGATGGAGCCCTAGAGGCAGCTCCAGCGGTGAGATTTACGTTTGCTTTCATATTCTGTAGTAGGACTTGTAGAGTTGTAGTGTATTGATTTCATCAATAGCTATTGCCTAGTAGTACCCAATCAGTCTGAAATGATGGATTGTAATCATACTGAAAGATATAACTATTGTGTGCAGTGTTTGTTGATACATTTTCCTTGTCAATTAGATGGGGATAGCTGATGCCATTTTAGATCTTGTGAGCAGTGGGACAACCCTTATAGAGAACAACTTAAAAGAGATTGAAGGAGGGGTTGTGCTGGAAAGCCAGGTATGATATGAAGATTTTTGGAATCAATTACTGTTTCTCAGTTGCCAACCGAGATTTTTTTTTCTACGTACTATTAGGCTGCATTAGTGGCGAGCAGAAGGGCATTGACTGACAGAAAAGGAACACTAGAGACAGTACATGAGATTCTCGAGAGATTGGAGGCTCATTTGAAGGCAAATGGTCAATTCAATGTATGTGCATAGTAATTGCAATGGTTTTCCTCATCTCTACCATTGCTTTCTTTCATCCTATCTTTTCACTTCAGGTTGTTGCAAACATGAGAGGAACTAATGCCGAGGAAGTGGCTGAACGTGTGATTACCCAACCATCACTATCAGGATTGCAGGTATAGTTGGATAACGTTTGGGACTCTGAAGCCCTACTTCCAACCAAAGAATGTCATTTGATGTGTATTATTATGTCCAGGGACCAACGATAAGTCCAGTTTACTGTAAACGAGTGGGAAAATAGTGATTGAGTACTATGCTGTTGGCATTTGTGTACCCAAAGAAGCTTTATACAAGTCTATGCAGCAACTGAGAGCGGTTAGTGAATTTATCAGCCCAAACCACATTGTTATTGGTCTCAAATCTCTCAGTTGTTTTGTTGAGTGATATCTTGAAATGTGATTGCAGATTGCAGGAAGTGGGGTACTGGTTTCACCAGTGACATATATGTTTGATGAGGAGACTCCCAGATGGAGTCAGCTTCTGAGTAACCTCGGCCTTTAGTGCTGCTTCACATTTACTGAGGCATACTTTGGTTTAGTCAAATGCATTCGCAGAAAGAATTTTGAGTAAGAAGACACTTTAGTTCGAATGTTCCATTGTGTTTATTTTTTTGGTTGTTATTAGTCCCGTATGGATCCCTTAGAACAAAATAACAGAGGTTGTCTCGTTTTAGCCTTTTGACAAAGGACAAAAATGGACAGAACAACGTAATTTCAGATCAAGTGCCGGACTAAAAACCAAATTGAACCTCTGTATATCTCACTTGCTACTTAAACGAAACAAGCAAATAATTGACGGAGATCAAAACTTTCATATAGATTCACTAAAATTAGTCGCTCATGATCAAAACTTTCATATAGATTCACTAAAATTAGTCGCTCATGATCAAAACTTTCATATAGATTCACTAAAATTAGTCGCTCATGATCAAAACTTTCATTAGTCTCACAATGTCTAGTTCACCAGATTTATAACTTAGGATCTATGGTAAAACACGTCTGACTCTCTCTATCCATTCAGCTATTGAACAAAAAACCATTCTGCGACTCTTCATGGAAGTTCATATTTGACATGCGCAAGATGCAAACCAGATGCAGGAGCCATGGGTTTGGATGCGGCCACTGTCTTCGCCTCCAGGATTCGTTCCACTGAAGCATATCCATAGATAACCACAATGGGCATTTTAAACATTGTTCATTTTACCTGTAAACTCTGCAAAGAATGAGACAGAGACATACCGTCTGAGACAGTCAATTCCCCAGTGCCTACGCATTTCAGTACTCCTACAAGCAACCGAACCTGCACAACATAAAGAGACTAGAAATCAACACACCAGAAAGAGCATCACAAATTGCCTCCTTAACTCTCAAATAAAATATTGATATGTTTCTCAGTTGTTTCGCATACGACAAAGACATACATGTTGACAACTATTACTATATTATATATATATATATATAATATTGATCAAAAGACCACAGTTGATACACATGATTTAGCAAAAGAGACAATGGATATAATCAAACCTGGTGGTAAAGAAAAGCACGGGAACGTGCTGTAACTACATAGCATCGGTGCTGTTTCCTCATACCAAAAGAAAAATCATTTGCAGTAACACCAACAGTCTCAGTCTTGAGCTGACTGGAGCACGCGAGGACATCTCCATTCTTATGGTAACTTGACGCCCTTTCTGTACTAGATGGAAAATATGGAGTTGATGGTACTTCAGTGACATTTAGTTCATCTAAAGTTCTCATAGGTGACTTTGCCTGCAAAACAACGATTTGTCCAAACTTATCAGGTTTTCAGAAGGGATCAGTCAACCTATAAAAAAGGAACTTCCTAATAGATACAGATGCCAAGCTATCTTCAGTTTCCTGCAAATCACTGCGAATGGATACATATGCATATCAAAAGAACCAAGATAAACTTGCAAAGCTACTGACTACAAAAAGGCAAGAATCTACAAGGTTACTTTGATACGCTGTGATGGTGCACAAGAATACTACGACCTAGCTAGAAAGATCAAGGAACAAGCAACAGCCAAAAATAGAGCAGAACATGCATTCCATCTTGTCAGAAATATTTAAGTTCTATGAAGCCACAAATAAGACACATTGATCAGGGATTCGTTGAATTGCTCTGGGGAAGATATCCAACCATCCTATTTCATAGATCATCTATGATATAAAGAGGCGTTTAAACAAAAACATCATAAAATTTGACCTGGCAACCAGATGCCCTGAAGGAGCTAAAATCATGAGATCCAACAAGAGCTCTGCAAGCTTCCTGTGCACCAATCATTGACAGTGGCCGTTAGTGATCTCTTCTTTCTAGTGTGGTAAGAAGTTATCTTTTGGGAGAAAACAAAAAATATGGGTCACTGTTTATAATATATTGATCATAGAAACGGAAAAGCAGATCAATACAGTAATAGGTGAACCTGCATAGAGCGAAGATTTAACTCCTCAGGGACATGCCAGGCATGGTTTTTTTCAAGGATTGATAAAGGATCAGGTCCCGATAGCAAACGGTAGAAGTATCTAAAGTGAGTGTCATGAAAGAGTTCACAAATGTCAATTACGGGATGGACCAAAACTTATGTACGAACTCTAAAATAAGATCAACACATATTTGCTATAGAACAACAGAATCTTAGCTTCTCTAATGAGTGCTGGACAAAGATACCTACGTGCGCTCCTGAGCCTTATATCTGGCATGATAAGTACTTGGGACACACCGAACATCAATCACCATAACATCGCCCTCATATTTCTGCATAATTACAACGTACAAATTTTAATGAGATTTGCAATAGTAGATAGGTCAATGTAGGTGAAAGTAAGCACTTTTAGGAAAATCAGGGTAAAGATAATCTAGACATTTTTAACGATATTTTCAAGAGATGTGAAGTAAATTATGTTTAATTTAGTGAGTAGCCATGAAATGAGAAGAAAATCATTGTGATAGAAATGTTTGAAAAATCATCAAATACTAACCTGTAAAAAATGGTTCACAGCTTTCTGGACAACATCAGGCTCATGAGGTGGTAACTGCAAAACAAAAAATGGTCCAGTTAAAATGCGTGTCAAGAGCATTGAGCATATAAGATAACAGGTGTTTGTGAATGTACAACGTATTCATGTATAAACCAGGCAACAATTTGATCATATGATACGCGAAGCAAGGTGGCCAGTATGCTCCTTTCTCTAAATATTTCTTATTTACATAATCGTGACACCAATGATTCCAATCCTAAGCCACAAGATAAAAAAAAAAGCAGTGAGTGAAAGAAATACCACTTCACCGGGCTTCCTTTTACTGATCCGTTCCACATCTACATGGCAAACATTTGATAATGCATGCACGCCAGTATCCTGTATAAAACACTATCAAAGTCAGCAATTGTAAACCAAAAAAATGAGCATATCAGTGGACTATACCTAATGTATCAATACTAGCTTTCTATAGATATCAATTGAATGCAAAGCATGGTCCGTATGAATCTATACTGATAAAAGGCAATACAAAACTAAGTAAAAAGTTCTTCAGACACAAATAAGTGTAAAATGATATATACATATCTGTAATGATTTTGTTCTGGTAAGAGAATTTGAGGTTATAGGTGCTCGAAAAAAAAAAACTAAATTCTTTAACTTGCTGACTGATAAAGTTATGTAAAGCTCTTACCGTTCGACTTGAGCAGTGGATCTTAACTGGCTGACCAATAAACTTATGAAAAGCGTTCTGCAAAGTATCGCAAAGTATCAATTCACACTTGAATCCTCCTAAAAGAAATTTTTCAGTGTAAAACTGAACCTAAGCTCAGCTCTATATTATAGGATTAACTATGAAAAATCAATGTAACAACATCTCGAGTTACAGGCAAATCGTAAGGCCAGAGATTGAGACAAAACTATTGAGACATCTTAAAATTGATTCACATGGAGAAAACATCTTTGCGGGCTTAGAGAAAGTCTAAAGAATCACAAACACAAACAAAACCTGCAATACACCAACGACAGTGCGGTGGTTAGGCTGCTGTTGTGAACCCGAAAAACGCGTCCCGATATACTCAATAGCAACCAAATAACGCTGCATTCTAGGGTTTACTGGGTTCAAGGATTGGTCTGATACGACCAATCCCTGTTGTTCTTCTCCTTCTCGTTCTTCGTCACTGAAGTCCTCGATTCTCGCAACCTTTGCGAGTCTCTCGGGGGAATCCTGACTAGATTTAGAATCAAGAGGATGCTTTAGATTATCGGACATTATCACTCACCCCAGAAGTTTCACTCTATAAAACCCTCTGTGCCAATGTCTTAAGGACTTCAGAACACTACAAGGCGTCAGGAAGCATCGACGTTTAGTCCAACAACCATGAGAAATATTTTCGAATTAACTTATTAATTTTGGACCGACTTATTCCTTTAACATATAAACATTAGACTAGAGTTGATGGGATGAGCCAGGCCCGTGCAGTAGTGCAACGCATGGACGACTCGCGAGAACCCAGATAGCAAGCTAACTTAGTGGGTTCTCTCCCTTAAAAAATAGAGTTAATATCGTGTGGGCCGATGGCCCACATATCAGATATTAAACTGATAAGAACAGATACTACACTTGATCTTAGCCAAAAGGCCGAGAAAGGTATGATTTGAAAGCGCGATCCAGCTTCCATTTTATAGTATCAGACTTCGAAGCATACGTCTTATATTTCTCGATGTGGGACTTTTAACCAAAAATCGTAAAACGCTGTGCTTTAGTTTCCCAGGAAATTCCGATTTCAAGTTGGGTCTACATCCTTTGTAATTCTAATATCATGACTTGTTAACTCTCATCTCTTCACATTATCCTAAAAGTCTAAAACTGGATAATTTATCATTAAGGTAGTGAAAATGAATCTGTGTAGCCTCTTTATAAACACATGAAGAGAAAACAGAAGTTAAAGTCACCTAACAAAATAAAAAGAAAGAGCCTCCTAATTCCTGAACTAACTTAAGGTTTTTTCATAATCAACAAAGAAATGAAGGAATTGGAAAATTAAAGAATGTATCGTGTTGAATTTCCAGAGTTCTTCCGGGAGACATAGTCTCTTAAGGTGAGATTCTTGGTTAAGTTGACAAGAGATGCTTGTGGTTTGCTACTGCTACTTCTGTTCCACTTATATTCTCTATCTTGATCCATTTTCCTGTTGCCTTCCATCTCACACTGATTCAATAAACACAAAATCATGGTTTAGAAACACAAAATTGTCTATACAGAGAAGATGCAGTGAAGTTAATCAAGGATCTTGAGTATTTTTACATCATTGTCTTTCTCTTTGAAAATATCCATGCGAAGAGTAGCTGGTTTATGCTCTTTCTTCACTCGAAGAGACTTCTCTCGTTCTTCGTAGAAGTCCATGTCATCTAACAAAGATGTCCTTGCAGAATAGTTCTTGAATATCGAAAGCATTTGAAGACCTTCTTTGAGTTTGATCTCGTGAGTGTCCTTTGTATGAGTAACTGGCTTGTCCTCATTGTTGTCGAGGATGATATGGCGTAATTCCCAGTTGGGGATATCTTTAACCACATGCCATTCAACTGGGAAAAAGCCGATCCATTTATCAACCTGCCAAAAATCTAAATCCTTCTTGAAGTCCACATATCCCTTCATTTCAGCTAATCCCACAAACTGTCTACTTGCATTCACCTGCATAAAGAACAGGTAAGATATCAGACATCCATAATCAAAGAAGAAAAGAAGAAATCGCAAGCTCACTCACCGAGAAGAATAGGAAAATTGGATGTTTTTTACCATCTTCAAGTGTTTTTGTTTCAGCATCACGGAAAGCTGCATCGAGTTTCTTGTTTCCACTAGGAGTGCTTGACCACACAGAATATTTGATACTCTTGTGAACATCATCTTCGCTGTAGGACTTAATTACGAAAAATTTGGCATCCTCGTACTCTGTCTGGAAATCCGGGAGGTTGACCATCTCTCTACGAAGGTCCAAAGCAAACGAATTGCTTTGCTTGAGTGATGACGATTCAGAAGCAGGCCGAGTCTTTGCATGGGCTCTCGGACCACATTTCAATTCAACCAAGGAATCAGATTCTCCATTTCTCTCAAGTTTACCATAACGATCTCTGTGATCCCAGAAAGCATTATTTGAGTTTCCATTAATGTAACCACTATATTGGACAGAGCTCGTCTTTAGGTTAGAAATTTTTAAGAAGTGTCCTCCGTCTTCCTTTTCCTTCAAAAATGCATAAAGAAGCGATTTAATCAACCTTTTACATTAAGTGGAACCACTAAGCAAACTATTGTCAGCAAATGTCTTGAGTTTCCACCCACTTAAAATGTCTTCATTGTAACTTAGTATAGCTAAAAGAGCTTTGGTATTAGAATATTTATATAGATATGTGCACGTACCCTAAATGGTTGTCGGAATACATGTGATTGGGTATTGGGAGGAAGTCTACCAGCACCATTGAAATTTCCAGGAGGTCTAGGAGCGGATAATGAAATTTGAGACCAATAACTGCTTCTTTTGGCTTGATCTCCACGCAAAGTCGGACCATAATAGGCATATGAACTGTTTTTCTCAGTGTGACCTCCCTGTATATGGCACAGCACCGAAGATGATAGACCATCAAAACAATGATATTATAAGAGCAGGATGTGCTAAATGGACAAAACCAAACCTTTAGAAAATCGGTCGCACGTGCTTGGCCATTGTCATTTGGCTGAGAACAGACTCCGTCAGATCCTGCCAAACGCATCACAAGCCACAATCACTTGAGAAAGTAACTATGAATAAGAAAAATTGAAGGATAAGGATGTTTCTTATCTTGCACCTTGTTTAAGAATCTATTCCGATAAGAAATTACCAGACTTATTAGGTTAAGAATTTGTCTTACCATTAGCAAATGTAGTAGCACTAACAGATGAGGTACTAGACACTGTAGCAGGGTGATTTGGCTCATCTGTTGGAGGAGACTGAAAAGATTACCAAACATAAAATAAGCATTCTTTATTAGGAGATTATTAATGTGGCTAATAAGATTTTGAATACCTCATCCAGTTTCTTTGTTGTAGAATCTGAATCTGGTGCTGTTTGCGCAATAGTGGGATTGGCTAGATTTAATGTTAAGGGACAAACACAGATTAATATACCAAAAAAATCCACTTCCTGAAAAGTTTACTATCCTTCGACATCCCATTGTCCATGCATATACATCCTACACCTTATGGAAAATTAAGATAAGTGAAGATCCTAATCGTACATTTTATAATTGATCTCAAAGTTCAAGAAAAGAAAGTTTTGTGCCCATGACATCAATGGGCCTGTGTCATATCTAATCAAATACCCTAATGCATGTGTATTACCCAAAAATCTACTAACGGAAAAGGCATCTGAGAATCAAACTCAAATCAAATAAAGAAATACTGAACAATCAATTCGCTAGCATCAAAGGATACAATCCAGAATGCTCTTTTTAGAGGCCATTAGCACGTTTCAAGATACACTGCGCCACTGAAAGGGAACCAAAATAAAGGTTAGTATGGAGAATAAAGTAATATGTTTATGGTAGTCAACAATGAATAGCCACTAAGATGCATCTCTTTCTCTTCAGAAGACCATAATACAATATACATAGTTACTAAATTCTTCATAATAGTATTGATTTTGTACACAACATTCAGGACTAAGAAAGTTCATTGGGACGTTAGGAAACAAAAATTGCCATTGTGTTATAACTTCTAAGCTTTGGGTTAGACAACAACGATAAATCGCAGGATAGGAACAATTGTTACTTACTTTCATTTTATGAACAAAAGTATAGAATGTATCCTATGATAAAAGAGTACAGAACTAATGATTACTAACAAAGAAAGATACTTGGAGGAATTCTGAAGCAAATCGATAATTCATACTTGGAGGACTTGTGAAGCAAAACTGATCATTCCTACCCAAGAGTTATAGGATGAAGCATGACGCAAAAAAATTACTCAGTCAGAATTCTAATAAATCAGAAATTCCATCAATCAAAGTTTAGACATATGACCTAATACCACATAAACCCGATCAAACAAAAAGCCACCATGTCAGGAATCAATTTTTAGAAAAAACTATTTGTGTCGTGTTCTATAAATATCTCTCTCCAACAGACCCAACTTTACATGAACAAGATAGTCGAAACCCAAACCCTAAACCCTTTCACTCCACCACACGTTTCCAAACGATAACACAATATGAAAATCATAACGAAAAGCCAGAGAATTCTGAAAAACGAAAGACAATTGGAGCATAGGAATTCAGAACATTTCAAAGGCCAAATAAATCAATGATTAATTGAAAACACAAACCCAGAGATCAAGAGAACTTATAAGAACACTCACCGTAAAACCAAACCAGGGAAACTGCTTGGAGTGGTTGGGTATGTGTTGAGTGTGTCGTGTGTGTGGACTCTGAAGCGGGAGTGGGAAGTTGCGTAGACGACGACAAACCCTCACGAAGCAAAAAGTAAAAAAGTAAGTTTCGATGGCTAGATTTTATCTTGACCGTTTGATTCCAATGTTCCCAATTTGGGCCTCAAAGGCCCATTATAATTGAAGTTGTTATACTAATCAATTATAAATGTAGAATTGGGAAATTTAAGGCCCTATAACACACATTCATGCACGTATCGACTCACCGGATAGATAGAAATTTCATGATCTCGTACCGTAAGCTACAACATGAGTATATAATGTAATTTGGGGGGAAAATGTCAATTTAATACTGTATTTACTAAAAATTGTTAATTTTATATCAAATCGGATTCCCGATTTTTTAGGAATTCGTATTAGTAAAAATTTAATGATATAACTATATGTATATTGGTATGTAATTTTGATTTTTAAAAAAGATGTTAAGTAAAAGATAGATATATGATATGGATTTTAAATTATTATGATGTAAATATTAAAAAAAATTATTTTGTATGGTACTCCAAATATTTAAACTCGGCCCTGCAAATGCTTTCATGTATTTTTTTACTTTAGACATATGCATAATCTGTTTTTATAGGCTTTGCTTCATTACAGAAAAATATTATAGTTAAGTTAATGACTCCATAAATATTAGCCATAATTGTGTTATCTATTACTAATAGTGATTAGGTCAGGTTGGAGAAACTTCTTTAGTCTTTAGGACATGACAAAAAGAGAAAGTAATAAAAGAAATGGTTCAAAATGAAAAACAGCAAGGTAAAGAGAAAAGGAGCTAAAGAGTGAACAGAACCAGAGGTCACATGATGACCTTTTTTCTTTTGTCATGAATGATTTGTGACAATGAGTCACAAAAGGCAAAATTCTCATTTCTATTTTCTACACAAAAATCATTCCTGCTTTTGAATTTTGCTTTGCTGTATCTTCACCAAAAATCCTCCACTATTCTCTCAATGCCAAATTTTTCAAAAATAATTATATCCCTAATAATTAAAATCGAAATCATTCTCCAACTTCAATTTTTTAATAACATAAAGTACTAATACATCACTACCAAATTACAAAAAAAATATTGGTTTTCTTACAATTAAATCTACAAGAATTAATTTATAACATAAATACTCTAATTAAAATAAAGTGACATTCAAACTCACCACTTAGTACGGAGTTAAATCGATAACAAACCAATTAGACCACATGGTTATTTTTATTTTTATTCTCTTTACATTTATTTATTTATTTTGGTTTGAAGCAATCACTCTGGTCCGTGAACTAAAACTTATTTTTCAAACTTATAGTCAGATATGTGTTTGTCTATTTGATTTAACTTCAGTCCCCATATTTATATCAAAAGTCCACACATATTTATCTCTTTGTATACTTTAAGTAGAAAAAAGAAGAAGTTAATTTAGTTTCAAACTATATTCGTCTGATGTGCATGGTTTATAGTGTTGTAGATAGGTCTTAGGTCTTTAGCTTTTGGCAAAGCTAGTTAAGCTATATGTTTTCTTCCTTTGAATTATTGGTTTTGCGTATAATTATTTTGTTTTGAGAAATTCATTCGATTGCGATAGATTTGTGCCATCATATTTCCAACTAGATGCATGTGTTCAACTTTTTTCTCAATAATCGAATTCCTGAAAAGCATTTCTAAGAGATTTAAATTTTCACCAACCTTATAATTTAGGTTCCACCACTTTTTGTTATAAATCAAATAAATTTGGTTCCATACACGAAAAATATAAATTTATGTTCAATAGTATAATTTCGATTATCTTATGGATACTTATATCTTCAATTTTAATAATAGAAGAGATGCAGAACCTTTGTTTTTCTTTTTGTTAATTAGAAAGTTGCAAAGAAACCGGCAGTCCAGTTGTTCTGCTCTAACTAGAAAATTTAGACTATGGACCAGATTTTGTCGATTCAATAATTACTTGTTAGACAAAAAAAATCAGAAAGATTCATAATTTAAAAGCAAATACAATCTTACAACGTTTTGAAACCCGTAAAAAATAACTGTAACCCTAATAATTAAAAATTTATATATAGTCATAATTTTATAGTCACGTTCATTTCTATCTTCTTTTGTCGATATTTATAGCCACGGTCTAGCTAAAAAAAAATTCAAACTTTCTTGAAGCTAGGTCGCAGCAATATAAGTTTATATACTGATTTTAACAGGTAAAATCTATAATCAAAATAAGAGATAGAGATGAACAAACATAATTTTGTTATGTGTTTAAGAAGAAAAGTACCAAATTTTTTTGTCTGAATAAACAATACATTACTACTTATTAGACGTAACTCATAATTAGTAGAATGTTAATAGAAAGTAACAAGTTAAGTTTACGTTAACATGGTCATTATTTAAAAGTATAACATCGATAAATGTTATTGATCATTGTTAGAAAGTTTAAGTTAAGTATGATGAAGAATGTTACTTTCATGAGTAATCCTTTAATATCTACAGTTATAAACTTATAATTACTGTATAGTCATATCAGTCTGTGTTAAAATTACGTGAAGTGTTACATTTTAAAACCTCCATCATTTGTCTAGCTTTTCACTTTTTACTTCAATTTTATGAATGTGTAATTCACAATATATATATATATATATATATATATACATGTTTGTAAAAAGAATTATCACGTTAAATGGTTAATATTTATAAAAAAAAGTTAAAATGTTTTTGATGCTTGTTATATTGAGGCAACTCTATATTTATCTTTTATGAACGTACAAAGCTCAAAACAAAACATCAATTAAGAAAATCAAACCTTTATCAACGAAAGTGTAAAATCTTTAATAGTTGTAAGAAAGTAGGTCGCATTGTCTCTAACAAAACTATTTGGTGTCCAGTTTTTATCAATTTGGTAGTTTAGATGATATAGCTAATAATTATGAAGTAAGACGTCCAACTTATTCACACTATATATATGGAAGATTAAAAATTGTTTTACGGAGTAAATTTTGAATTATAAATAAGATTTTATTATGTTGAAAAAATAATAATAATATTTACAATTATTTATGCTTTCAAATTAATTGTTGAACGTGCAAACAAAGAAAATACTAGTTATTGTATTTGTACTATTAAATTAAGAATTTTAGGTTGCAAACATCAAACAATACAATAAATTGTCTACATTATAATTAATTAAGCTTAATATATCAGCTTATAGATTATTGATTTCGTAGTATACTCTCGTAACGTATATTCATGCAATGCAGGTGTACGATACAATACAGAACTGTGGACAGACTTACCATGTAAAGCTTTAAGTGGACTTAGCGGCAAATTATTATACATCATTGTTTCCTTAATTAAGATTACTAATTGAAACCTCATTATGATAATTAATTCACCAAATGTAAAAGTAATTAAACGTTTCTCAAAAAGCAGCCAATAGGCTCTCTTATTGTTGTTCTTTTCTTATGACACGTAGGTCCCATCCTCAATTATTATTATGAAAAAACAAAAAGATGTCACACTTTCTTCTAAACAGCATATAACTTATTTCATACCAATTAAAGTAGACAACGAATATAAACCGTATATATTTTTAATATTTTGTATTTATTTCATTAAAAACATATCTAAAAAGAACCACAAAAAAAAAGAAACAGGTGCCGTAGCTTTTTCTTTACATTTGTTTTTGTTCCCCATTTACACCAACCTAATATTCGTAATCCTTTTTCAAATACATTTCAATTCCAATGGTTTGTTACGTTAGGAATCGCTTACATATGTTTATTTATTTATTATTATTAACAATAAATAATTCAATAAACTCTTATTCACATCCCAAAATATATACAAAATAAGGTAATATAAATTCGATTTTATATTACCTAAATGCATAAACACTAAATCTCTATGAACATCTTATATACTTTTATATAGAATCACTGTCGGAAGAGTGGCCGACTTTTGGCCCTTTATCCAAATTACTCAAAATTAAAAAATATTTTTCGTTTATTTTTGTTATATGTAATCTTTATGATTTTGAATCATAAAACTGACTATCTAATTCATTGTATTAGAGAATTAATTTATTTATAGATTGTCAACTCTTTTTCTTTTTGGAAATCCTTTAATGATTATCCCTAATGTTGACAAAATAAAATGCATAAACACTTAACTACTTACCAAATGAATAGACATTAAACCACTCAACTAATGTTTTGGAATTTTTTTTCTCAACTTGTATATCATTAATATAAAAAATGGAACTATTTTGGTGAAATTGTGTTTGCAAAAACGGACGATGAGAAAACTTGCTTTATAACTTAACGATTTAGAAATCAGCTGAAGAGAAAAACAACAAAACAAACTCCTACCTCATTCAAAGTTTTCTAGATAGTCTTATGACGTAATGTGACAATGAAATGGTGAAAAATAGAAATGAAATAAATTGGAAAACGGTAGAAGTGCGAAGTTGTCAGTTGTAGCAAAAGAGAGTAAAGGTCCTGAAGGAGACGAGATCAGACGAATTTAGGATCAAGAGAGACCGATATTTATGTCTGTTCCTATTACTTAGGGACCATTATCACACTATCTCTTAATTCTTCTTTTTGTATACTTTATCATCTACGTATAACATACTTTTTATTATAATATAAAACTATAACATTTTGTAACGATATATATAGATATACAACCCATTATCATCATAGTACAGACTGTGTTTTTGTTTCCTTCTTCTCGTCTCTGTGTTTTTATCTTCATTCACATAAAACAGAGTTAAAACACACACAACTTTGCTGACATTACATCAATATATCTCAATCACTTTTCTTCTTTTTGTTTTCCATAGAATCATCAAACTCCAGATAATTGTTTTTAAACTTTGATTTTGATTTCTGATTTTGGATTCCTGATTCTTCGCATGAGTCATTAGCAGAAGAAAAACATGAACAGGTCAAGCTCGTGGAGCATATACAGTAACAAAGATGGAGAAAGTGAAGGACCATGGAGATCATCTACATCGATGAATGCAATCTCATTTGGGTTTGTAGCCACAGCGATACTCATCTCCATGTTCTTAATCATGGCCATTTTTGAACATCTCTTCAGGCCTGAGAATTCTTCATTTGATTCACCTCATCAGATTAGACAAAGACAGAACCAGAGTAGAGATGGGTCCACTCAGTTTCATAAACTTGCTGCTCAAGCATCCATGGTAAACAAAACAAACAATTTGAATTATTAAAGCTATTTTCAAAAAGATTTTTTGTCCTTTTTTATAAAGTCGAAGCGCATTAACTTATTACTGTAGATGTTTTTTTCCTTTGTTTTTCTTTTTCGGTGCAAGAACCTTTAAGAAAAAAAAAAACATTCGTTAAAATTATAAAAAATAAGCAAAATTTGAAAAGTGAATTAAAAGCAAGACCAAGTAGTAATCTATTATTCTTTGATTTCTTATAAATTAAGTTGCAATAACAAAATATGTATTCTTGCCGGATGCATCACACATGATTAAAAAATTGGGTTGGTCCAGTATATAGTTTTCTTCATATAAAAAATATTTATCTTTCCTAAGAAAATGGTAAATTATTTTACAATAATAATAATAAGAAACGTGACATGGCAGATTCCGGTGAGTACGGTGGTGGATGTATCGGTAATGATGCCGGGGGAGAAGTTGCCGTCGCACATAGCTTTGCCGGCTCCTTTACCTTGTCGGAGAGAAGGCATTCATTGGCCTCTTCACCTCTAAATATTACTAGTTATCATTTTTTTTTCTGGTATTTTATTTATATTTCTGACATCACTGAATAGATTAGTATCTATAATATCCGGGAACCAGTTAATCAACAATTTTTTTTTTCTTTCTAAATAGAGATAAGTTGCAAGTGGCCTTTACTCCAGTGACATTTGGTAAGTCCACTAAATGGCAGGCGCACATGCACCCGGGATCGAGTCCCACCATCTGTATTATGCAGGAATGGGCTGGCCAGTTGTGACCCATCGTATTATCTATCGTTGACAAAAAAAAAAAATAGAGACAAGTCATCTTAGACGGAAAAAAAAAGAGACAAGTCATCTTATATAAAATTCATTGTAATTAATTAATTTGGGCTAAAAATATAAGATATCAGTTGTACTAGGAAAACGCCTTGGGAATGTAATTGTAGTTTGTTTGGAACACAAAAATAGTAAGCAAATATGAGAGTTGCAAATTTAGTAAAAAATTTCTCCACTTTCGGACATGTTGGGAGATTAAATAATGGGCCTAGAATTAAGCCCATTGGGAGGGTATAGTAACATCGATAAAACGTCATCGTTTCTCTCAATCGTCACCAAGAAGCTAAAGAAAAGGTGATTTAAAGATTCAAAATTACAACTGCAGAGAGAGAACGAAAGAGACTATGGCGACGACGGCGAAGAATATGAAAGGTTTCTACAAGCAGACAAAAAGCAATATCACCGGAGGTATCTCCAAGTCTAAGTCTTCTTCTTCCCGGAAAGTGTCTCCTAAACACGCGGCGACTCAAGGTTCTGATGTTACACAACCCTCGGCGTTGATTTCACGCGGCTCCCTTGATCTCAATGGTAGGGTTTTACTTCTTATGTCTACATCAGGGTTCTGATGTTCTTCTTTCTATTTCGTCATCCCTTATGTTGCATGAATTTTTATAGGTTCGGTTGAAATATATCTAGGGATATGGGATTTAGGGTTCAATCGTAACCTAGCTGTGAAATCACAGCATTTATTTAATTAACTTGATGATTTATGGATTACTGTGTTTCAACAGACGATTATGATAAGAAGGAGGAGATGCTGAGACAATTTGACATGAACATGGCTTATGGTCCGTGCGTTGGTATGAGAAGACTTGATCGATGGGAGCGTGCACGACGTCTTGGGATGAATCCTCCTAATGAAATCGAGAAGCTTTTGAAAACTGAGAAAGTTGAGCAAGACTGTCTGTGGCAAGGCCGTGTCTAGATGTCTTAACTGTTTATCTTTGCCTTTGTATGATCCAGCTGCAAAATGGTTGGGATGTCTGGTACAGCCACTGGCTGGACCACCCACGTCTAATGTTTTTAGTCTCTGTAATGTTTAACCTTAGTGATAAAATGCATTCTGTTGATCCTAAACTTTAATTAATTGTATAATTTCATATCACAGAACAGTAAAGTTACAATATGTTGAACCTTCTCTCAGTTCTCAAATGAGATACAAACAAGTACGATGTCATAGCAGAGAACGATACAAACAAGTACGATGTCACACAATCTGGGAGGCTTGAGTCACAATGGTCTCTGATGGATTAAGATTCTGCAGGGTCTGGTTTTACCTCCTCTCACTATCTCCTTCTCTGGCATTGGTTTAACTACTTAAGAGGAGTATAATTTTCTGCGTGGAGGTAATCATGCGAATGAAATGTCCACACTCCACAGAGCAGGGAACACTCATGTGTAAATGTTGAACATACAATGTTTAGGATTTTGTGGATACGTTAAATAGATGCCCTTCAATGTCTGGGACGAACCCTTTATCTATCATTTCTTCTCTAACTATCTCATATGTTACTCGGTTCGGGACTAGACCTTCCTCCAACATCTCATTCAAAAGCCTGTTTGCTTCCTCCAATTTCCCCTTTTGGGAGTATCCTTGTAGAAGCACATTATATGATGCTACATTCATTCGCAACCTCCTTTCTTTCTCCATATGTGTTCTCATGTTCGTTGCTGCCTTCAGATTTCCTTCCTCACAGTAGCCTTTCATCAATATATTATACGTCAAATGTCTAGGTTTCATACCCATCTTTGACAATTCTTTCAGAAGTAGTGCAGCTTTTCTCGATTCTCCTTCACTGCAGTAACCCTCCATTAGTATATGATATGTCACAAGATCAGGAAGTCCTTCACCAGTCAATTGATCGAAAAGCTTCTTAGCTGTCTCTATATTACCGCTTCTACATAGACCAGCAATCAAGCAATTATAAGTTTCGATATTAGGAACAATCCCTTCTCGTTCCATCTCTTTCTTCAGTGCAAACCCATCACTGATTCTCCCTAACTTACAATATGCATCGATCAGCATGTTATAAGTTCTAGCAGAGGTAACAACTCCTTGGCCTTTAATTGAGCCAAACATATCAAGAGCTTCCTTCAGCATGTCGTTCTTGCAGAATCCATTTATAAGAGAGTTGTAAGTAATTAAATTTGGCTGCACACCCGCACTGACCATCTTATCATGCATACCAATAGCCTCACTTATCCTACCTCCACTGCACAAACCATTTATGAGTGAATTATACGTGACCACATTCGGTATCACGTCTTGCTCCAGCATCTCTTTAAACACTTTCATACTCCCCTGAAGGTTGTCATCTTTCCAAAAGCCATCAATCAATATATTGAATGTAGTCAAGTTCGGGGGTACCTTATTCTCCACCATTTCCTTCAAAACCGCATCTGCTTTGTACATTTTCCCAATTCCCCCAAGCTTGCAGTACCCATCAATGAGAGTGTTATAACTGACTACATTTGGGGAATATCCATACACTTTCATGTCCTCCATAACATCCCTAGCTTTGGTCATTTTCCCTGATTTACACAATGTGTTGATCAAGACATTGAAAGTGAATACGTTTGGCTGAAACTTCCTCCTAATCATCTCCTTATGTAGATATTCAACATCCGCAGATCGATTCTCCTTCGACAACGCAATCATCAAAGGCTTGCAAGACAAAGCTGATAACTTATAGCCATAATAACCTGCACGCTTAAACGCCTCAAATCCTAACTCGAATCTCGAATTGTTTACATATGCTAATACCAACATATCGGCAATAATCGAATTGACGCAAACATTGTCACACATTGAAATTGCATGGAAGACCGAGTGAACCGGATGATCAGTTCCATTTCTCACAAACCCATCAAGGAAAGATCGGATTTTAGAGTACCTTTTCGCATTTGCAAGAGAATGTAAGAGCCTAAATGTAATCTCTAGCGAAACAGAGATGCTACGGTTCTTCACCAACCAAGAGTAATACCTAAGACACAAATCTGGGTCAAGCTCAGAACTTACCAACTGTAGAAACAGTTGATTAGGGTTTATGTCTTTCACATGAAATCCGAGCTTTGACCAGTGCTGCTTCTCTATGAGCTCGGCAATGACAGCTGCATCATCTCTGGGTAGACAAGTGTTCTGGTCGATCGTAGCCGAAGAAGAAGAGAACTTTCTCAGTGAAACATGTATCAAGTTCGAGACTTTTCTCCTTACGACTGTGGATTTGGGGAACATCGACCCGAGATGGTGAGGATTTCCAAATTTAGGGCTTTAGAATTTTAAACCTATCAGTCATCCCCTTCGTCTCCGATTTTTTTAGTACCCAAACTTTACAACATACAATTTTTGATTTTTTGCTTCACAATTGACTCCTGTAACTTCACAATTTACGAAACTACCACTGAAATTTCTTTCTTCGTTGGTTGGACCTTGCACACTAGAACACTACACTGCTCATCTTGCTCGAAGAAAAACATGTAAAGAAAAGATTTATTTTGAATCATCTCTTAACAAAAATTAGTGCTTTTAACTTTTTGGTTCCTTGGATTACAAGCCATTCAACAAAAATGGGGTCTAGTCATTCTTCTTTGGTCGCCACTTGTTTTTGGCGAAGTGCTCTCCAGCCAATATCACGCCTAAAGAAACCTCCAGGCCAATTGATCTGTTGAACTGCACAATATGCTCTTTCACGAGCCTCTTCCAAGTCTGTACCCTTTGCCGTGACTCCAAGAACACGTCCTCCAGTGGCTACAACATTCCCTTCTGAATCGAGATCCGTTCCTGCGTGGAAAACCTTCACTCCAGGAGCAATCTTTTCAGCTTCTTCAAGGTTTTTAATGATAGTTCCTTTCTCATAAGCACCAGGATAACCTTCGCTTGCCATTACAACCACCATTGCTGAATCTTTTGACCAATCAAGTGATACGCCACTTAGCTCGCCTCTACACGCCGCTAGTAAGACTTTTGCTAGGTCAGACTCTAGGCGCATCATCAGTACCTGTGTTAAACAAGTAGCTGCAATGTTTAGAACAGCAATCAAATCAAGACTATAACTGGTTTTTCTCTGAAAAGGTGTGTTTCTAACCTGACATTCTGGATCTCCAAACCGGACATTGAACTCAATTAACTTAGGCAAACCGGATTTCTTCTCTATCATCAGGCCAGCAAACAGAACGCCCACAAACTTACATCCTTCTTCTGCCATTCCTTTAACAGTGGGATGAATTATAGACTCCATTACCAAATCTTGTAGCTCCTTAGTCAAGACCGGTGCAGGAGAATACGCTCCCATTCCACCTGTGTTGGGACCAGTATCTCCATCTCCAACCCGCTTGTGGTCCTGAGCAGATTCTAGGGGAATGGCGTTTTCTCCATCCACAAGTGCAAAAAACGAAGCTTCTTCTCCTTCCAGAAACTCCTCCACAACCACCTGACATCCTGCAGAACCAAACACACCTTTGACCAGCATCGAATCAACAGCTTCAAAAGCCTCCTCTAGTTCCATAGCAACAGTGACTCCTTTTCCAGCTGCTAATCCATCTGCTTTGACCACAATAGGTACCCCTTGTTCTTGAATGTATTCTTTCGCAGCAGATGCATCAGAAAATGTTTTATACTGCATTCGTTCAGATATAACAGCATCCAATTAATATTCCTCATAATCATCTTAAGACCTTATGGATTCTTAAACACAGCGAATGGGAGATATTTGGTAATGCTGAGTACTAAAAAGAGCGAGCAATGCAGACCTTAGCAGTAGGGATATTGTACTTGTGACAAAGATCCTTCATAAAGTTTTTGGAACCTTCCAAAGCAGCAGCTTGTGAAGACGGACCAAAGGTAAGGATACCCGCCTTAACCAAGTCATTGGCGAGTCCCGCAACAAGAGGCACTTCAGGGCCAACAACCACTAACCCAACATTCAATTTTTGACAGAAAGAGATTACAGCTAAACTGTCTGATATGTCAAGGTCAGGTATACAAGTAGCATCCCCGGAACTGGAGATACCGGCGTTTCCAGGTGCGCATAATACTGAATCACAGGAAGGAGATCGTTTCAAGGCGTAACAAAGGGCGTGTTCTCTCCCTCCTCCACCAATTACAAGAACATTCACTTTACCTTCTACAGATATTAAAACGATAATAGTACAAAATCCATTAGTTATACATTCCTCACAATATAATATGATTCTGTGTCAAACCAATATTAAGAGAATGGAACATTGACGTTCATATTCAAACTCTCTACGATCACATTCAGCAACTGAATATAGAAACTACCAAATTTCTGTATCCATCAATGGGCGAAAGAAATATTAAACGACTTAGTGGCATCAACCGTAAGAAAGCAAAAGGGTATCGTTGGATTTTACCTGAGCCACTGTTACCGCCGGGAACGACCGAAATAGACGGCTCAGATTGCTCTGAGACGCACCGGAGAAAAAACTGGCGTCTTTGGAGTCGGTTCGAAGAGTCACGAGAGCTAAGGACGTGATTAGTGGTAGCGAATTTGAGAGGAGCAAAAAAGGGAAAAGAATTAGAATTGGAAGTGGCGAATCTGAGGGAGAGAAGAAAGGGTTTACGTGAGTTGGAGTTGTTGTTGATGCAGAAGAGATTGATGGAAGAAGAGGAGACATGAAAATTAGATGAACACAACGACATGTCAGAAGTCGGAACCCAAGTTTGAGTAAGAGAGGTAAGAGAGAGACTCTAAACGAGTTGAGAGAGTTCAGACTCGGACCAGCCTCGCACAAGGGTTTTAAAGTATTTGTGTTCCTCGAATCCCTGTTTCCCGATATTTTTTGATAATTTTTTTTTAATTTAAATCAAACAAGTTACCGCTATGACTTGAACACTAGGCATACATAATATGCTAAGTAAAAACTTACAACGAAACATAACATGTATAGAAAGAGCTGTTGGAACTATGGTTTTTAACATAAGATTATTATATCATTTTATCAATGAAATAATGATTCCTTATAGTCTTTAGATTCTTTCTAATGTGCAACTATCTTTTAGTGTAATTACATGTTAAAATTAAAGGAAATTTGAATGGGTAATTAGATAAAAAAAAGTATGATTTGGAGTGATTTAAATAAATCAAATTCAATTTCTGATGAGCTTGATGGCTTAGTTAATTAAATAGATCAAAGGCCCATTATGTTCTAAGTCAGAGTATAAGAAAGCTTTAAAATATAAGTTCCATTTGTTTAATGAACATTTTGGATTGGACTTGTTTTCTGGTCCAACTCGTTTTTCAATAATGGATCTGGGCCATGAGGCCCACTAAACCAACACTTAGCTCACTTGGGAAATCTGGCGGTTGAAGCTTCTTCTTCCTTGTAACGTCGAATCTGAAATTAATGAGTGATTCTCATTGATTTTGAATCAATAACTTACCTTAGTTGGCTTGAATCGATTATATATAAGAACTGAAAGGTTCAGTGAGTTGATCACTCGATTTTCTCATCTCTTTTCTTGTAAGTTTCTATGTTTTATTGTGAGTTCAAAGTAGAATATTTAGGTTCATAGATTCCACGATTTGGTGAGGAAATCGTGGTCTATAATGATTGTATCTCGGTATTCAAGTTTCTCTATCACCACCTCACTGTGGGAGATTCATTGGATTCATGAAAGAGACCTAATCTTAATTTCATCCTTCTTAATTTTTCTGGTTTTAGTTTCAATTTTAGTCTTGTATTTTCTAAGTTTTTTTAATCCGAATTTGGATTTGTAATCGTGTAAGATCACTCGAAGTGACTTCGAAATAAAGAGACTAACAAAGCTACATGAAAGACACTGCAACTAATGATAAGGAAGAAGACAAGGAGTTAACTATGGTCATCTCATTTTTCTATACCTTTTTCCCTTTTCTTCCTTCAATGGTTGTCTATTCTATCTCTTGCTTCTTTTATGTCGGTTTAATAGTTCTTCCTCTTAGTAATTTCTAGTAAAGAGAATCCTCTAAACCAGTAGTCTCTGAAGATTCCGGTAAGTCAAACTGATTTCTTCCCGTATTAGCATTGAATTCAAAAGCATTAGAGAGAAGGATGTGACCTGAAGGAGAAGATGAGTTATTGGAGGTGGGTAACACCTCAGTAAAAATAGCATCATCGTTTGTAATTGGAGCAGCTTCAGAAGTAGCTGCTAGTTGAGTAAGATGAGAAAAAATAGATGAGTTTATTGTGGGTGAAGCTAAGATTTCAACACTAGGTAAAGTTGAACCATTAGGAACAATGGGAAGAGATTCTAGGGTTGTGTGTTGTACGACTTCCAAAGTCTATGTTTCTTGAGTTGAACTAGCCACAAAACTAGAACCATGAACAACAATATGATTGATCATTGGCATATCTGTAGATGTTGTAAGACCTTTGGCTTCAAGATTAGGCACACTAGTATCCACATAATCTACTAATGGATCTGACAACCAAATTTTCCATTACAACAACTTCAGTACCCTTTTCCACTTGTAAGGTAAAGAGGGTATGTTGAGCACCTAAGGAAGAAATAGAATCCAAATTTTTTGGCTCTGAGACTACAACTTGTTGAGATGTATGTGATTCGAGGCAACGAGTAGCTTTGTGTCCTAATTGTCCACATCTCTTACATTTTGAGGGCACCCAAGAGTACACCACATCAATGATGGAAACTATGCCCATCTCATCTTTGGCTGCAATTTTCTAAGGTAATGGCTTATCTAGCTCAACCTCCACCAAGATCTTAGCCTCTCCCATAAGCATAGGATCAAGTCTTGGTTTGTTCGTGATCATTGGTGCACCTAGACCAGAAGCAATTCTAGGGATTGAGTATAGAGAATGTGGGACATTTTTTAGAGTAACCCAAACCGGCACAGTGGAGATTTCTGGCATGGCTAGAGTGGCTGATGGAACCCAAGGGGCAACAAAAATTAGACAACAATCCACATGCCATAGCCCTCGATGCAAGACCCAAGATCTAGTAGTTTCATCGGGTATATGAAATAGAAAAGTTGTATTACCAACCTTACGACTAAATTTTTTTGCTTTTCTGCCCCAAATTCGATTTACTATGGCGTGGACTAAACCTCCAGCCGGAATGGTGCAACGGTAAAACTGGCCTAACACATGTTCGTTTTGGTTTTCCAAACCCTGAAGAAGTATGTGATTTGGGATCAATACCTAAGGAGTTCCATCTTCCAAGTGGATTGGAGAAGTAGCTCTGTATAGATTTCTTATTGCATGATTCATCTTAGATGCCCAAGGAAAACGTTCTCTCTTCAAAAGAGTTCTTCGATTGGGGAGAAGGTACTAACTTCTTTGCTAACAAAGAATCAAATTTTTTTTCTCACCACAACAACTTCTGAGTGAGGGTGAGTTTGCTTACCATCTGCTAGTGATGGCCATAGATTGGGAGATGAGAGATCTTGAGTGGAAGAATCTGCCATAAATTTTGATTGGTCTAGATGTGAAGACAGAGGCACCTTCCACGCACCTTTTGGAGAAGACGACTGGGAAGATGCAGGGAGAGAGACCGTTGCTTTTCCAGGTTCAATTGATGTAGAAGATAATAGAGAAGAAGGCGTGTCTGAAGAAATAAAAAAAATCTACTGAAGAATCTTGTTTTCTTGAAGCACGAATTAGAAGTTCAAAACTCATCTCAAGGCTTCGGCTTGGTGAAGACATTAGAGAATCCATAACACACAAGTGAACAAACGAAGGTGATGATTGAAGAGGGAGCAACGAGGGACATTGAGTAGGTGAAGTCCCATGTAAACATGGAAGCACTGTTTCTATGGAAGATCCCATAGGAAGAATTGAAGGGAAAAGAGAGAGTAATTAATTCTTCCTTGAGATGAGTTTTGAGCCTCCAATTGGTTTGTTTACTTGTGTGCTGATTCCCGATTTTCCTATTTTACTTTTTAATTTAATTAAATAAAGAATATATGAGCATCAAACAGAACCCTCCTCAAACTAAAGCAACCACCCAGCCACAAAAATCTTTGTGACTAACCAAAATAAGAACTGAAAAGATGCAACAATTAGTTAAAAATGGTTTAGAAATCCATAAATAATTCACAACTCGTAAACCTTATTTCTCTGTGTCAAATGATCTGTTTTACCAAAATACATGAAAGTAAAAAGACTAATAAAGAAATTTTTTGATAAGAATGCAAATTCATATTCAAAAAAAAAAAAAAACTGATAAGAATGGAATCAAAATGTGCAAAGTTTAGTCAACTAAAATAAAATGAAATACACCTAAACCCAAAAGAATAAGGTAGGCTCCTAATAAACAAGTCGAAAGACCATGTTATGCTCATTCTGTTCCATAGCCTTCTCCTGAGATTATAAATCATACGAATTACAAAATAAGCCCATTAATAGATCACAAATGATGATTGTAACCTTAACCTAGCTAGTGTTTAGACAGATCGATTTTAACCAAAGTATTGAAGGAGGAACAATGAATACCTTATGTTTTCCTCTTAGTTGATGAGAACATAATTAGAAGCCAAGCAATTTAGAGCTGATATCAAAGTCTTTTGAAATCACTCTTACATATGCTTCACATTCTCTACCCTTGTAATTTATCAACTTCGATGAGTCCCTCTTTGCCTTGTCGTTAGCTTCAATGAATTTGAATTTCTCTGACCTAACAATCAAAGCAAAGTACCATAGTATCCTGGCCATGATAACCTAAATAATAGAGAACTCCATTGATACATATTGGAGAATAAGGATAGTGTGGTGGTAAGGAACATTCAATCATTCTCCAAGCTCCTGTTTTTATTCCTAATGTCAGAACTTCATGCTCAATGACTAGCCTATTTCTGATTGACATACACAATACTTTGTACTGATTGTTGATTGGATCATATCCAGAAAAATGTAATTGCATATTAATCCTTCCCTCCTTTCATTATTCGTAATGGTTTGGACTGTCCTGTGTTAGGATTATAGATCACCACCTTTGAATATTTACATCCACGTTTAGACATTACTCTTTCAGTACACAAGAATGCATTGACAGAGCCATAGAGACGAGAGAAACATGGTGACAAAGGCATACTCATGTGGTAATCGGCTGTTGGAAAAAGATGAGTTCTTGTCAAAGGGATTCAGAGGTTGAGGTGCAGAAAAGAAGAACCGCTTATCCTTTGTTAGGACAGTGAAAAGGAGACGTGGAGGAGACGAAGAAAATTTTAAAAACAGATTCGTAAAATCTGAACTCCCGATAATCGAAGCCAAGTCTCTTGATACGCAAAGAAACCTAGCTATGGATTTTACAGGCAATTTTGAGAGTATTACAGCGAGGAGATTAATTGGGATCTGCTCTAAGTTCTTCACTGATTTTAAAGAAGATCGTGTTATGCGTTTAGAGATCTTTACATAATCCTTTGAACATATTTACATAGTTTGTGATAGCAAGTTGACATTATGATTGTTTGAATTATAGTTGCGTTTACAAGTGGCTTTTCTCTTTAATTATGGGTTGTTTCTGCGAAACTCTCCGAGTCTTCTTTTATTTTGGTTGCAACCTTTATCTGAATTGTCCATTGATCAAAATGTGCAAAGTTTAGTCAACTAAAATTTAAAAGAAATTAAATACCCCTAAAACCAAAAGAATAAGCAAGCCGAAGACAATGTTATCTCTGTTCCATAGCCATATCCTGAGATCATCAATCACACAAATAACAATAAATGATGATTTTAACCTTTACCTAGCTAGTGTTCACAATTAGTAGTTATACAGATCGATTTTAACCAAAGTATTGAAGGAGGAACAATTAATACCTTATGTTTTCCTCTTAGTACGTTGATGAGAACATAATTAGAAGCCAAGCAATTTAGAACTGATATCAAATTAGTCTAATGTAATTCTGAGCACTCTCACATAAGTTTCACATTCTCAACATGGTCTATAAAAGTCTGAATAATGCATTGCCTCTCAATGGTTTTCATTCCTTGGATCCTAACTCTTGCAATAGTATTTTTCTCCAGGTTGTAGAAGAATATGTACAAAGGATGATCATACAAAACTGGAGAGAACACAAGTTCACCATTACCAGTCATTCCGACAATGTCTAATTCGATATCCGCAACTGATTTCTTCCACAAATATGGCAATACAAAGATATGTTGCGACCATTCATTCTTCTCAACATCATCTAGAACCAACAACTCTAGTGTTGTAGTTTCCCTACTGAAGAAACCAAGACCATCGTGACGAAGTAAACTTAATTTACCCTTGTAATTTATCAAGGTTGATAAGTGCCCCATGACCTTGTCGCTAGCTTCAATGGATTTAAATTTTTCTGACCTAACATCAAAGCAAACTACCATAGTTTCCTCTCCATGAGGCCCATGAATCCCTAAATAATACAGAACTCCATTGATACATAACGGAGAATAAGGATAGTGTCTTGGTAAGGAACATTCAATCATTCTCCAAGCTGGTTTTTCTATTCCTACTGTTAGAACTTCATGCTCAATGACGCGATTCCTTCTCATTGACATGTACAATACTTTGTATTGGTTGTTGATTGGATCATATCCTTGATACGTAATTGAATCATCCCTTGGTGCACCATTCATTATTGGTAACATTATGGACTGTCTTGTGCTGGGATTAAAGATCATCAACTTTGAATCATTATATCCATGTTTAAATTTAAATTTGCTTTCAGTACACAACAATCCATTGACAGGAGCATGGAGATTAGCAGAACACTGTGCCAAAGGGAAACTCATGTGGTAATCAATAGTTATAGAAGATGATTTGTTGCCAGGATTCAGAGGTTGAGGTGCGGAATAGAAGTGCCGTTTCTCCTTAACAATGACAGTGAAAAGGAGACGAGGACGAGAAGAAGACACTTTCAGGAACAGATTCGTAAAATCGGAACTCTGGATAATGTAATTCCAATGCTTTGATACGCAACGGAACCTCGTTATAGATTTCAAAGGCAGTTTTGAGAATATCTCAAAGATGAGATCATGTGGGATCTGCTCTAAGTTCTTCGTTGATTCCGAAGAAGATCGTCTTCTGCGTTTAGAGATCAATATACGATCCTTCTTCTTGAAAACAAGTTTACGACGTTTTTCCATGGCGGCTCGTTAATACCCTAATAAGTTATCTTCTACGCTCCCTTTTATTGAATTTGTTTATGATATTCAATTACACAAGTTTTTCGTTTTTTTTCTTTCCAAAAATTGTTAAGCAAATTGGGCCACACGGCCCATACTACTTTTGACCCAAAACATAAGACGAAAAATAAAACAACCAACGAAGGAGAATAACAAGCGCCCAATATTTTTGGTCTCATTGAATATGAGATTGGTACATATATCAGGTTCACATTCATGAGTGGTCAAATATTAGGAATTGGTTAAGTAGGAGAAAGGAAGTGTACAAAAGGAGCTCTCTATTATTTTAGCCCTATTTTCACATTCATTTTGTACACACATAATTCATTGTTTACAAATAATTACTCAACTAACTAATTTTTCCCTACAAGATTACAAATAATATATATTGTGGAATTTAGGATATTTTCCGAATATTTGAAAATTTCAAAAGATTACGAAATTTGTTTTCTCTGTTTTAGCTTAATCTTATTCTTTGTTTGTTGAATTCTACCTCGTATTCTTTGTCTCGACATATTAGAAGATCTTTTGTTGTGATTATATTTTGATTATATTTATTAGACTCTTGACTATTAATGAAACTATAATATTGGTTATATATATATAGTGAGATTTAGGATCTACACTATGTGAAAACTGATTCTAGAGGTTTATCATCTAACCATACCACAAACTTTTAATTCTTTTTCTAAACCAAGTTCAATAGTACTGAACATGAGCAAGCTGCAAAGGATAAGAACCAAAGCAACTGAGCGAAGGCGGTGACATTCCACCCTCATGAGATAATAGTTACAAATCAATCGTGAAATTTTGTTACATTAAAATAATCTAGTGAAAATCAGTCGATAAATATTCGATCATATTATCATGAGTGTGTTGTATTTATTGTTATCTACTACTTCAAATACTAATACAAATCCCTAGTTCATTGTTATGATTCCATATAGGCTATGATTTATATGCTCATAATTTGGTTCTTCGTTTGTTATAATCAAGATTTATAAAATGTTATTATCTTATTAAATATGTTTTAGCCTCTATTTGGTCACATTAAACGCATAGAAGAAAAAAAGTTTTTAGAAATTAAATACCCAAAGGAAAAAACCATTTTACAATAGAAAGGGTTATTTTTAAGTAGGTCGTGAAACAAACAAGTTGTTTTATAGCCAGTAAACCTCAACGAAGCCGATGTTTCAGTGCTTCGAGTTACACATGTAACGTGTTGGATCCAAGATATTTGTAATATGTTCGGTTCAACTCTGGTTTAAGTCGGTTTTACTTCAGTATTACGATTTCGGATCTTTTGCCAATATACTCGTTGACAATATGAGGACATCTCCATTGGTGGTATCACCATGGATATCATACAAATAAACTAATATAAATTTAAAAAAAATTATTAAAAATTGGGAGATACCCATGCAAGAGTCTCTTATTTGAGAGACTCTCTTTTGTGACATGTGACACATGTCATTATACAATTGGTTTTAATTTTCTTTTTAATAAATCAAATCCACAATAGTTTAAATCATTCTTCATAAGTTTATATTTTATTATTTTTCTTATTTTAATATATTTATAAATGATAAAATAAAATTATCTATTTTCTAAGTTTCATTATGCATAAGTTTAAATTATATATTAATATATTTTCATTAATATTACTTAAAGTTTCTTCAATAAAACTAAAATAATAATAATTTAAGTTATTAATATTACTTTTAAAATTTTAATATATGATATATATATATATATAATAAATATATTTTAAGATATAATTTTTATATTAGTTAAAGATTTGTAATTTATAATAAATTTTATAAAATTTAAAACTAATCTTTAGAATATTAAACTATTTTAAAGTATTAATATTATATTAGTTGTAATAGAAGTGAAAAATAAAGAGATACTCATATAAAATGTGTGTTTGCAAGTTAACCAATATGGGAATGAGTTCTAGCCAGAACCGCTGAACCGTGCCTCCTTTGTGTTTAAAAAGTTAATTGCCTTAGGCCACAAATTTGGAGGCCACATTTTTTATATATAAAAAGAGAAAGCCACATTTTTTGTAAAAGGTAATTTTATTTTTACTTTTCTACAACTATAAGCAATTTTAAATGGTTAAGAAGTTATGTTTGTATAATTTTGTATAAAAAATTTCCTACAATAATTTTTGTAATGTTTTAAATCTTATTTTACTAAAATCATTTACTAAAATTATGGAATGTTTCCTTTGATAAAACAAAATTATGTAAACAAAATATAAATATAAAATTGAAAAAAATATTATATATTTTATAATTTGCCTAAGGCCTCCATAAACTAGGCACGGCATTGGTTCTAGCCTCCAGGGTTTATAAAATTACCATGAAGCAGAGGAACTTATTATCAAAAAAGAAGAAGCCGATAAACTTCAAAGGAACAATTTCAAGGCAGCCAGATCATGACTGAGAAACGTATATAGTGGATCACTGTTTTCTTCTGTAGTTTCTTGATCTTCGCCGGAGATTCTCTGTTCAACAATCGATTAGAAAGTGATCAAGACCGAGAGTACAGAGGAACATGGACGCATGCACTGATCCAAAATGCTGCGTTTCCGATCCTGATACCACTCTTCTTCATATATTCTTCACCAGAACCAAACCCGGAAAGAGCCTTCAATCAAGCCAACAATGGCTGGTTTCGAGTTCTCTCGGTGTTCTTGTCTCTGTTTATAGCAAATTATATGCCCTGGAAAAATTGTGGGGAGTTTTGTTATCAGCCCAATTGATACTCACCTCTCTCTTCTCACTTTTCATAAACCGTCTGAAGTTTAACAGATGGATCATCATATCGATAATTCTCATTCTTGAAGCCCACTTTTTAGATGGCAGCCCTGCATTTTCCGGAAACCCTGATGAGAATGAATCTGATGCTTACGACAAAAAGGCATGGTTGATACTCATATTCCCAAGTCTTGCCTAATGAATCTGATTCTCGTTGTCTCTATGCCTAATGCAGTTCGGGTTTGAAAAGGTTCTTGTCCAGACAAGGAGGTATGGTGGTAGGAAGGTGTTTCGGATGGTCTTAGAGATGCAAATCTGTGTATCCTTCATTGCTACACTTATTTGCAATATAGGTCTGTTTGCCAGTGGAGAGTATAAAGAGTTGAGAGGGAAAACTTACGACATTATGAGTTTTCTCGGTTTGGCTCCTCTCTTGGCAGATTTGGATGCTCAGGCTATTGGGTTTGGTGCTCTTGTGTCCGGTTTATTTGCTGATGTTGTTCACATGTGTGCTTCACCGTTTGTGGATCTGCTTAGTCTCTGCTTTTGTCTACTATATGTATTGATGATACTCTTATTCCTTTGTGTCTTGCAGATACAAATACTATGTATGTCCTGCAAGTGTTCTATGATTGATTCAAAGGTTGTATACATCCAAATGAGAGACTGAATACATCCATGATGATACATGCGTATATCTCAACAACAGCTACAATAATCTCCTCGCAGATACAGATAATCGAATATAATAGGTTCCCGTGTGAATGAAATTCGAAATTTCTGTGACATACGTACAAGGTTTATATAACCCATTCCTCAAATCTGCCAAATTTCTTCAAAGAATCCTTCTTCCAGAAGGGCTTGATCGCCGTGAAATTCCCGGTGTTCTGTAAGTAAAATATATTCATCAGCAACAAAACATAGAAGTAGAGCACTATGATTAGTTTTTACAAATCCACACCTTAAGGCAGAGACTTCTGGTTGTATCGCAAACTGGGTAATCACGCGGACAACAATGACGACCATCCTTGCAACACACAGCAGAATCTAGCTCACAGCATTTCCATGAGAAACATAAACCAAACAAGTTTCTTGCACAACAACATGTCTCTCCAGCTGAACAATAGGTGAAAAGGTTGCATTTTGTGGGGCTGGGAGATGGTGAAGGCGGGTTTGGATGTGTCTTGATGGGATATGAAGCAAGCATATTGATTCCACATATCCCTTCCGAGTTCCCGGTGTTGCGCTGCATGTGCATATACCCGTCCATTCCCCAACTTTTCCCCCATGAGTTCTTCACAATCCAATAATCAGCACCATTATGTGAACCATATCCTACAATGAGCACTGCGTGATCCAAAGATGTAGAGCACGGGCCAGAGAATATTCCCTGCATCAAAAAAGGTAAAATTATGAAACAAGGAAACATAGAAAATTCATAATTTAGAGTAGGTGTATCTCTAATCTTACAACTCACACTAGAATATAACTGAAAAGCTCTCTCGCTTCCACAGATGCCAACACTAACTGGCTGAGCCGCTACAGCCTTTAGTAACGCTTTCTCGTCATTTGATTTTACACCAGCATAGCTTTCAATTGTCACAACTCTTCTATTCAGCTGCAGAACATAAGAGACTCATGTACGTTAGTGATGTCAAAGATCAAGGAGACACACAGGGAAGAGAAATCCAGCAAGGAGACGTTAATCTGATACCTTATCCTTCTTGCAGGTGCCGTCGTGTTGTTGATAAGGATAATCTTTTTCTGTGTCAATTCCATGATTTTTTATGACAAATTGAAAAGCATAGTCCATGAGACCACCATTGCAGCCAGAATTGTAGGACTTATCACAATCAATCAGTTCCTGCTCAGAAAGACTGATTAGATCTCCTGTTACGATCTGGTTGATTCCTTCCATAGCCCCAGTTGCCGAGAACGACCAACAAGCCCCTATAAATGTACTAGAAGATCATCATCCGCTCAAATAATCAACATGGATACATCTGAGGACAGTTTTCTGTTTCTGGCAAAATTCCTACATTTGTCCATTCTATCAAACAATAATTGTCATAAAAGAAACATGATAAGTGCTTCTAGACTTTCCTATAAAGTATAATCAATATATCACTCACAGTCATAATTAAAAGAAAAGTAAACTTATCATAGTTCTAAAATGTACAAAAGCGATTACTGTGACAAACTATGTCATGGTTGCTTTTTCATAATATATAAACTACATAACATGGACCTGCACCCTTGTTCAGAATCCTCAAAGATCCCAGATTCTAAAGTCTGTGATTCCTCAAATCTAAATTATATAATGTTCCGATTCTAAATCCATGATCTTGAGTCACCATCTAAGTAGCCTGAATTAAAAACTCTGATCAAATCTGAAATTTCAATGAAAGAGCCCAAAAAGAAAAACCAAAGGTAACTCAAATACCGCAGCTTCCTTGATCTTTGACATTAGTAACAGCTCCTTTCTTCCTCCAATCAACAGAATCCGGAATCGTTACGGCACCCCCCAAACTGTGTCTTTCAGGTGTAATCACCGAAGACGCGGAAACAGAGAGTCCGAGACGAGAAGCCTTGAACTCGTGGTGAGTCAGATCCGCGAAGGCATTGAGAGAAAGAGAATAGGTAGAGTTAGTGATGAGATTGTGTTGAGAAACGAAGTCGTGATTATCTTTAAAGATTTGAATCCTCTGTTGCCTCTCTTCTTCCGAACCGTACGTTTTGCCATGTCTCTGACACCAGTCGTCAAACAACTGGGAAATATCATCGGAAGATGATGATGAAGAAAAGCTCAGAGAAGAAACGAGAAGAAGGAAGAAGAAAGTGAGAGAGACAAAGGAGGAGGATGACATCGACATTTTTTTCTTTACTTAGGAAAAGAAAAAGAAACAAAGAGAGATATTTGTGGTTTTTGAGTCGTGGCTATGGTTAAGGCCTAGAGATACGGGCCTTGAGATTTATTACCTTTTCCCAATTCTCATGAGATCTTGGCCAGTAAGATTACAAAACGTCGGGCTTTGGGTGTAAATGCTGCAAAAGCGATTCACGTTTGGCGTTTACTGAGTAGCGTTTGACAATTGGCGATAGAGCAAACTAAAATAATCAATAACGTTATTTTAAATATATACTATGAATGAAATATCAATAACGTTATGGTAATATTAACGAATCATCGATAAAACTTTTATGGCTCATATAGGCTATGATTTATGATGCACATCATTTGCTTTTTCTTTTGCGTTATGTCAAGATTTGTGTTAATATTTTATGCATTTTCTTATCAAATAGTATGATTTTGCCTCTATTTTGTCATGAAAAAGAAAAACACATAAAAGAAACAGTTTCTAGAAATTCAATACCCAAAAAAGACCATTTTGCAATAGAAAGGGTTATAAAGTGGTCGTTGAAACAAACAAGTAGTTTATAACCAGTAAACCTCAACGAAGGTGTGTGTGTTGATGTCTCATCATTTCCAGATAACCAAACAAAAAAGAGAACGAGCTCACCAAAAACACAAGCCGAAATGCCCTCTTGCCCCACCATATACCGACATTAAGAGAGCTTATACAGAAGTAAAAAAAAGCGATAAGCATCTTATGAATGCAAAGCCATAAAGAGGTTTTGCTTACGGGCATGCTCTGGGACAAGCCGGTTTACAATTTCAGGAGGGATGCTAGATAGCTCTGCAAGCACAAAAACATAAGTTCATGATTTTGAATTACTGAAAGTCAAATAACGATCACAGATTCATATATATGAACAACGTGTATTCTTGCTTAGCATTCAAACATGTAAGAGGCACAATGCTTGCAACTTAAATTTCTTAAGCATCCTCTTTAATCAAAGAGTATCTACTAACATTGAAAAAGGTTTTATACTTGTAAGCAATCATGAGCAAGACATAACATGTCAACAACTTAATAGAGGATATGTATTTTAGATCTCTTAAGAGGTCCAACAAGAAAAATAAGAAATCTGTACCTTGCGGTTTGAAGTTGAAAAGTGGAGGAAGTGGCCGGCCATTTGGGAGACGTGTGTTTGGGTCCCTTAGCTCATCAAATAAAGGATGAATACAAGCTTCCAACTACATGAACACCCCATTTGTTTTTAGGGGTTTAAATCCTTAGATATGAAACACTAGGTGAGTAAATTACACAATGAAAGGAAAAGTATGGACATCTTACAGCTGTGCATCTCAAATTAGGGGAATATTGGAAAAACCTACAAAGCAGATCAACTGCTTCTGGTGGCAAACGTTTTTGGAACACCTGACAAGCACAAGTAGCTTATTCATGCAGTACTTAAGGATTCAAAGAGAAGTGAAGCTTAACGAGCAATAATCACTGAAGCCAGTTACACTCTACAACAAAGGTATGCCTCCTTTGACAGTATTAGGAGTTGCAGTTTAAGTATTTTCATAAGAAAAATGCCACTCATAAATATTCCATTACTCAATAAAACTATAGAGATTAGCTTTGGTTTAAACCCACAAAAAATGTTATATAAAGTCAAAGCTTCTTGAAAGCAGCCATAGACAGTTTTATAAGGCAGAGGAAGAAAAAACAAGAATTTAAGTTTTGATCCACATTCTTATATAAGTTATACTCGAAACCATCACATATACCAGAACACCTCTTTTGAAAAAATGCATTACCCAACAAACCACTGATAAAGAAAATCCTGGTTGGTGATAAAGTAACACTAAAAGCATACCTTGTGCCATGGATGGGGTTTAATCTGGGGAAACTTAAATTCCGTATAGTTTGGATTCATACACTTGATTTCCTCCCTTGTTGGTGTACCTAAAACCTGCATGACATAAACGCACACGATATCAGAAAAATAAGGTTTCCTCGAAATCAAATTGAGCAATCCAAACTTTATTGCATTCTTTATGCTGAATACGAATTCAACAATAGACATAACAAATTGTAATCCAGAAGCCTGATAGTCATTCTCATATTAAGTTGACAATCTATACTGTACACTTGATACTCCAGTATTAATAAAAGGTTACCTTAATGATTTCAACAAGCTGATCTACTCCGCTCTCACCAGGAAACAGAGGCTGTACGGCAAGTTAGCGCAAGGGCACAAAAAAAGTAAGACAAAGAAGAAACTCAATGAATAACATAAAACTACATAACAAATGCAATAACCGTGCTTTAACCTGTCCAAGAAGCAGTTCGGCCATCACACAACCAGTGGACCATATATCGATTGCAGTTGTGTATTCACTGGCACCAAAAATGAGCTCTGGAGCACGATAGTATCTTGAACAGATATATGAAACATTGGGTTCACCTTTTACCTATGGAGAATGCCACATGTTATACTCCCAGAATGGATTCTTAAAAAACTAAGTCAATAACCTTACCAACACTTTTGCACTCCCGAAATCACAGACTTTTAACTGATGCGTGTGTGGGTTCACCTGCAAAACAACATCTGTAAAGTCAAATATAAAAGCAAATAATTATTAAAAAAATTCTTTTAGATAAAGTATTTTTATTCGTTGCAGGTCAGTTGAGCGCAAGAAAAATCAGGCAGACACAAATGGAACTTACTAGCAGGTTCTGAGGTTTAATATCACGGTGACAAAGACCAAATCCATTATGAATGTAAGCAAGCGCCCTGCAAATCTGTAATTATTAGCAGAAACTTGTCAAAAATCTCTGGAGAATGCTCAGAAAATTAGCAGTCTGGCATGCAGTTACAAATTTATTATACTTTCAAAAGCATGAAACAGTTACCTGATAGGTGTAGAGTTTAACGTATATCAATGGCATCAGCTGGTTCGTCCTACTGTAACTTCTTGCAACACGATTGACAGTCTCAGGCACAAATTCAAGGACAAGATTTAAATAAACCTCTTCATTCTCTGTTCTTGAGTAGAAGCTATGTTTTAAAGCAACGACATTGGGATGGTCTAACATCTGCATTATTTGTAGCTCCCTGTTCTTGTAGCGCTTGTCTTGTAGAACCTTCTTGATGGCAACAACTTCCCCAGTTTCCCTACATTTGGCCTACCAGAAGGAAACATATATGTGGGTGCAATGAATCCAAATCACTAGAAGAACATCATAAATGTTATATTTAACTTACTTGGAAAACCATGCCAAAGGAACCAGTACCAACAACATGTTCTGAAATGTAACTAACTGTCTGCCAATCCAAATAAATATTTACATGAGAAACAGTTAGAGAACTACCTTACCAATTTACACATACAATTATTCATAACCATCCAACCTGTCTTGATTGGCCGTTTCGACCACGGACTGTGGTTCTAATCACATGACCAGGTTCAGTACCAGCCCCATCAATAATATCTGGTTCGCTATCCTGCAACGTAACAAAAACCTCAGACACTTCACAACAAATATAAGCTCGTGGTAAGGAAGTCAAGCATACAGTTGAATAAACATCAAGGAATACAATACTTACTCTCTCATCATCGGTCTCTACTTTGTCCCTTATCCTCGTCTCAGCCAAATCTCTCGTCAACCAATCGACTGAACTAGTAGAACTCTTTAAACCTTTGGCAGATCTCGAACTGCCCACTCCATTTCCCAGTCCAGAAGATTCCATGGTATGTATTCTTAAGATAACACGTACTAGTATTTGGTAGCATCATAACCTATAGTGATTTGGAGTCCCATCCCATCAAAGAACTGATCTTCCTAGAAATTACTTAAGTTCATTTGCATTAATAAAGGTGTATTATATCTCAACGATCATGATATATTAGAAAAATTATGAACTGACACCAACAAAACAAAAAGGTAGTAAATTTAATAGTAATATTCAAATTTCTGTAATCACTGATGAACTCTGAACCAGTGGTGAATTGATACACAATAACAGACCCAATTCAAGCCGATCAGATCTACTCTTGAATACAATTGATTTGTAATCGACAAGGTTTTGTTTGAAAAATACTCAATTTCTATAAACAAAAGAAAATCAGCAAAACAGTTACTACCCAGAAGAACCCTAGTTCAACAACCCCAAAAAAAAGCACATTAGGAAAATAACGAGTGAAGTTTTTCAAAAGATTCGCAACGATATCATTGAATAGAAGAGCGAATATGATCATCACCTTACTGTGGTGAAGAAGAACCGAAACGAAAGTCAAGCATTTGACGACAATTGTCGTCTTCTTTCTTCGATTGAAAAGCTTCACATGAAGAAAAAATCTAAAAGTAATTTTCACGGTGGTTGATCAGATAGAAGAAAAACCAAAACCATAAGACCTTTGTTGCTTCTGCGTTAATTTTTGGTTTTCCCGTCTTCTTCTTCTTCACAACCCTTCTTTGTCAATTTCTACCGTTTTTGAATCAAATTGAGATTATGAAAAGACAGCTCATTATTATAAGCATGATATTTTTTAATTTCCTTTTTTTTATAATTATTTCTTACGTTTAATTCTGTGTATTTGAAGTAGACTTTATTTAAGTTTTGTAGTAACAAAATATCTTAATCAGATGTCCCCAAATATCGTAACAATAGAAATCAGATTTCAAACCTATACCTAATAAAAAATAGTAACAGGAAATTCAAACTTTTGGTCTACAGCATTTTTCAACTTTAATGAATACGTACAATAGAAAAATAACACATATCGTGCTTCCTATAAATCATTTCTTGAAGTTTTTGTCAGTCTTTACTCTTTACCGTTAAAATACATCTATACGAAATATACTTAAATATTTTACCTTTTGATATTTTGAAATTTTGATAGTGAATTAAAACACTTTGGTATTTGCTGGTTATAAAATACTAAAGTAGACTTTACTTGTGGACAGTTAGGTAAGGCTAGTCGCCATACTTTTGTGTGTGTGCTGATTTTGGTTTTCCGTCCAAATAGTAACTATAAAGAAATTCACGAATTTTTTTTATCTTTTGAGTTGTTCAAAAATGAGGTCTGACTTTGCAAAATATCACTAGAAGAGCTATTGATAATAATGATCCACATAACAGAGCGCTAAAAAAGGTGTCTTGAGTAAATACCACTCTTTTTGGATCTTCCAAATAACATATTAATATGTATTATAATATGATTTTGACCAAAGAAAAAACGAAATAAACCAACATTGTTGTGATCTAGTGATATTGGAGAAAAAATGAAAGAACAGCGGTAAGATATTATCCGAGTTCGATCCTCTACATAAATAAAATTATACTTTGCATAACATTTTCAGAGGTATTCACCTAGTTTTTCCTGACTTCTGGATATAGACGAGTTTGGGACAACAATCAAACGCTACTCAAGTCCGAATTATATGAGTTATAAAAAACGAAATAAAAAAATGTGATTGGTAAAAATATAAACGGTAAAGTTTTTGTATCAGTAATTTTTATAAAATAGAATATAATCTTTATTGTTATTTTACTGTTATTAAAAGCTTTATTAGTGTCATGAGGATGTGTCTCTTATCTACCTAAATTTTTGTGTGAAAATAATTCTAAATTTTTAAATAATATGTGTTCGCATGATCTAATTAGAATATATAAAATTACCAAAAAAGGATAATGCAATAAAGTCATGAGTAGGTCCAAAGTGTACTGCTCATTAGCTACTACACTAGGGAGTGCTGGTTTTCTAACTCAAATGACTAAAGTTGCTTTCTTTTTGCTTTTTTAAAACTTTAATTTAGTTTTAAAAGTATGATACATAGATAACTACTCCTACCATTTACCAATGATTTATAGTGTTGACCAAACAACAACGAAACAATGATTTACTATTATGTGTAGTAGTCCTGTCTGTCTGTGCCGTCCAACTTCCGTTCCATAAATCCCATATTTTCCAAAAAAAAAAAATTTTAAATTTTTATTTGGATTCAAAAATAATATCTAAACAGGTAAGAGAAATAATCAGAAATAAATTCGAGAATTTCTTAAATTCCTGTTAGGTATTTATTTACGTTAATAAAATATATTGGATTCAAATATTACCATGAACACAAACTATTCAATATAGATAAATTAGTATTTTTGATAAAAATGATAATTTTGGTCATTTAATTACAAATTTTAACACTGTATTTTGTATTTTTTGTATATTGAACATTGGTATATTTTTTATACATTGTTATTTTCATTATAGTGATTGTATAATTTATAATAATACTTTTATTTTTTTATTACTCGTATTTTCCAAACTATTTTCCGTACATGTACAATAATTTTCCGATTCATTAAGACTTTGAGAATATTTCGGGAAGTAAATTTTGAGTCTTAAAATTTCTGTACCGTTCCGTTATGTAGCGAAAATCGTTTGAAAATTTAATTTAATTTTCCAAGCTAATCGTTTCCGACCTGTACGCATGATTTCTGGTCCGTTTCTGTTATGCACTGTGTAGTTTGGACTGGAAGCTACTAAGAGCATGCTTAGTGGTGATACTATAAAAAGTTTCTAAAGAATTATTTAATAATAAATTTAATACTAATTTATTGTTGGAAACTCTATATTAGTGTTTACTAATAATAATAAAAAATTAATTTTCAAATTTTTAAAAAATTTGCCCAAAAAAATAATCAAATTACTATATAAAATATTGTAGAATACCAAAAAAAGACTAATATAATAGATTGCATAAAATATTATATAATAGGTTGCATAAAATATTAAACATATATTACAATACGTAAAAATATCGAATGAATGAAAAACATACAAAAACATGATGAAGATCACAAGCAATTTGGTTCTAGTCTTCATTTGTGCCAAATTTTTGCCAAATATACTCAACCAAATCAGCTTTCAATTGGTTATGCATTCTTTCCTCCCGAATTTGAGCTCGATTGGCTATCATATTGTTTACATTGGTAGGCGTCTCCGTAGAATACGTAAACTCCACATATGACATCCCGCTTACTTCTTCTAGTTCGAATTCTGATAAATCATATTGAGTGCATTGGTCTCGTTCATCTTCAACGATCATATTGTGCAATATGATACATGCCTTCATTATGTTGCCTATTTTTGCCTTATCCAAGCAAAGAGATGGGTTTCAAACAATAGCAAACCGAGCTTTCAATACTCCAAAAGCACACTCAACATCTTTTATGACAGCTTCTTGATAATTATCAAATAATGATGATTTCTCATGTTGTGGCCGAGAAATTGATTGGATGAATGTTGCCCACTTCAGATATATACCATCTGTGAGATAGTAAGCCATATGATATTGACGCCCATTGACAATGTAGTTGACCGGAGGAGCTCGACCTTCTAATATATTATCAAAAACTGGTGAGTGGTCAAGAACATTAATATCATTACAAGTACATGGAGGTCCAAAAAATGCGTGTCAAATCCACAAATCTTGTGAAGCCACATCCTCTAAAACGATTGTGGGTTTTCCATATCCATGTGAATATTGTCCTTTCCAAGCTGTAGGACAATTTTTTCACTCCCAATGCATACAATCAATGCTTCATATCATCCCGGAAAATCCTCGAAACTCTCCAATATCTAGTAATCATTGGAGATCCTCCGATGTTGGCCTTCTCAAATACTCATTTTTGAACAAATGTATGACTCCAACCACAAATTTTTCTAATCAAATTCTGCTACTGCTTGCACTCATCTGGAGGTATTCATCAATTGCATCAGGTGCAACACTATATGCCAAAAGACGAATGGCGGTTGTGCATTTTTGTAAGACGTGGAAACCGAGTCTTCCGGTGGCATCTGGTCTCTGCTGAAAGAATAGTACTTCATTGGATAGTCTTTGAACAATACGCATGAACAGTCACTTGCTCATTCTAAATCGTCGCTGAAACATGTTATCGGTGTAATTTGGCTGCTCACAAAAATAATCTTTGCATAATTGAATATATCCCGCCTCTTTTACCTCTTTCTATATGAATTCGTGTTTTCTTCGCTTGTTTAGCTGCTTGACGTTCATTATAATCATTTATACAATTTTCAAAACATTCGTCGAAAATTCTATCGAAATTGTCATCGAACCTTTGATCGATAGTTTCATCAAATGTAAAATTGTGAGGATCAAAAGACATGTTTTTGTTTTTTTTGGTAATTTTGAATACTTTGAAAAAAAATATAAGTATAAGGAAAATATAAATAGATGTGGTCAGATGAGAAGAAGAAAAATATAAGCAAAGTAATTTGGAGACATACTTGGTTACATATATATACTACATTGAAATATTGTTTGTTACAACCACATTACATAAAAAATACATTTATCACAATACACTATAATACAACCATTTTCTTCCAACTTGCCGATACATACTTCCTACTTTAATACACACATACTTCCAACTTGCAGACACATACTTGTGGTTGTCCTTCCCCCTTCTAGTTTTAAACTCTCACTTCATCTTCCTGCACATTCACAGACAACTACAATGTCAATGTCAACAAACCAAACATCAAACTTAATTAAAACTAACAAACAAAGCACCAAAACAAACAAAACAGAATGAACTAACAAGTACAAGCACAAGAAGAATTACTAACCTACACAAATTAATCAACTTACCTAGCATATTAAAACATGTCAGACATTAGCTTGATCTTAAGATTTAGTTCTATATCGGTTAGTGGTTCAGTTTTGAACATTAGATTATCTAGAATTTTCTGCTTGGATAATCTTTCTTTGGCTGCCAAATCTTTCTCCTTAAACTTCCACATTTCTGAAAGTTCATTCAGAGAACTCTTGTCTCTTTCTTCAAGCCTTCCCTTGCCTCTCTTTTTCATTTTCTCCTTCGTCGCCTTAACGCCTATAGGCCTCTCCATTGTTTCCTCCTCTACATGGGAGGCAGTGTTGGAGCTGGAGGAATGAGCAATAGTGTCATGTAGCTTAGTTCTTTTATTACTTATGTTATTTTCTAGAGTAGTCAAAGAACACCATTTTTGATCATTTCTTAAACTTCTCCAAACATGCTCCAAGCTGAACTTCACCTTTCGATCTTGGAAGTACAACTTGTATGCTAACTCTATAACATCATCCTCTGATTGCCCACTGCTTCTTTGACATGAGGCATAGTCGTAGCAGCCAGCAAACTTGCTGACACTCTCATTCATTTTCGACCATTTTTGCTTACATGTGTTGCTCTCCCGCATTACAAGATTGGAGACAGCAGGACTTGCAGCATAATACGTTGCAACTCTGTTCCAGAAAGTCCATCCTCTCTGATCATTACCCACTATTGCGTCTTTGCTTGTGTTTAACCAAGCACTCACAAGAGTATTTTCTTCAGGGACACTCCATCTATGCCTAGTTTCTCTTTGGTTTGTAGGTGAATGTGTTTCAGATTCTGAAGTATTGATCTCTTGTTGGCTGTTCAAGAGATCAATAAAGCTTGGAGAGGAACTAAATGGATCACTAAAACTCATTTAGTAAGATAGAAAGGAAAATCAGAGGTAATGGTTTGGTTTGGAGAATTGTAAGATAAAGATTTGAGTTAATTATAACACAAACTATCAGTAAATTGTGTAGTTTTAACTATAATATACAGATTTGAGTTAATGAGCAACCTAACCTGAATTCAATACGAGTTAATGAGCAACCTAACCTGGAGTAGTCAGTTAGTTGGCTGATGTATCCATCACCATAAATTGTGTAGTTTTAATTAAGTTTTAGTTCCTGTTAGTTCAGTTTTAATTAAGTTACCATTTAGTTAAGTTTTAATTCCCTTTAACTAGCTATACAACAACCAAGATCTTTAGTAAATGGTTACTCTATGAACACAAAAAACCAAAAATGTGTATGTAGAAACAGAGACAAAAAGAAGAATGAAACAGAGACAAAAAGAACAAACATAGACTTCAATGCGAGCCTATAAATTCGTCTCAGTCCCAAGAAGTAGGCTGTTCCCAGAGTTATCTCCTAAAGCACCATATTCTTCTTAGAACCTTCTCTTTCGGCTACGTTTATCGGAAGATCGCCTTTTCGTCAGTCACTGATCCCCGCTGTTGGGCCATAAGAAGATGAGAAACAAAATCAAAAATTAGAGACAAAATCGAAGAAGAAGATGACATCAATTTTTCTGTCAATGAAGAAGGCGGAATTTTTGGAAAACAATTTCAGGAAAATAATTTCTCCGTGGAAGCACAAACTGTTGCCACGTTAGTTTTTGAAACGTATCAAGTGTCTCATTGTGTAGAGACGGTTTAACCATATTAAATATTTTTTTTTTCTTTTTTTAATCATATATAATCACCAGTAAACATGCTCTAATGTAATCATGTCTGGATTTTGATTTCTATGGGCCTGTCTCTGGCCCGTTCATTGGTACCGGGTGTAATTATAATGAAATAGTCAAACCATTGACGCGAAATCGCATTGCTGAAGTAAAACCGACTTAAACCGAAATTGAACCAAACGTATTTCAAATATCTTGGATATCAGCTGACTCAACCAACAACACGTGTTTAGGATCCAACACGTTCGTGTGACCAGGAGCACAGTAGTGAAACATTGGCTTGATAAATCGGACACATACATATACTTGATGCTTCCCCCTGAAGGAATTTAGAAAGCGAGAGAGATGGCGACGAACACTATTTGGATCATACTGGTCTGTATATTTGTAGTTTCACAGGCGGATCAAGGTTTCGATGTTCGTCATCACTTATCAACCGTCACCAGGTTCTTTCCTCTTGCACTCGCTAATCGCTTGCGTGGTTTTCGAGAAAATTGAATTAAGATACCACCCTTATAATCTGGGTCTGTTTTGTGTAACCTAATTGGCCGGATTGCTCTCGCTTGCTTGACATTATTGACCCCATTGTGTTTGCTAATGGGTGCATATTGGGGAATCAGTGTAATTTCAATTTGTTTTCCTGATTCAATGGTGTGCAGATACACTGTCTCGAAAGATGTTACCCAAAAGTTGATTGAAGGTTCAAATGTCCCCAGTGAGTGTACACCTATTCACCTTAACCTTGTGGTAAGCATTTTTTATGTGGAGAAGACGAGATGAATTTCCAAATTGAGGAAAAATGAAGACTGAATTGTTAGTCTTTTCACATGTTAGGCTAGGCATGGAACTCGATCTCCGACCAAGAAAAGGTTGCGTGAATTGGTAAATCTGGCTGGTAGGTTAAAGGAATTGGTAAGAGATGCAGAAGCTAGGAATTTGCCTTCAGACAAGATTCCTGGATGGTTAGGAAAATGGATATCTCCTTGGAAAGGAAAAGTGAAAGGTGGGGAGCTGATAAGGCAAGGTGAGGATGAGTTGTACCAATTGGGAATTCGAGTTAGGGAACGGTTTCCTAGTTTGTTTGAAGAAGATTACCACCCTGATGTCTATACAATAAGAGCTACGCAGGTTGGTTGTTGCTTATTGGATATTTTGTTTTCTGTTTTTTTTATCCAAACGAGATGTGCTAACACCATAACTAGTTTGAAGTATTAATCATGGACTCTCCTGCATGGTGTAATCTCTTGGTAGATTCCTCGGGCATCTGCAAGTGCTGTGGCATTTGGAATGGGGTTGTTCAGTGAGAAAGGAAATCTGGGACCAGGCCGTAATAGAGCATTCGCTGTCACAAGTGAAAACCGTGCAAGTGATACAAAGCTGAGATTTTTTGAATGTTGTCAAAACTACAAGGTATGGTTGTTGAATCGACCTAAAGTTACTTTGATTGTATAGCTCATCGTCAATATAATAATCATTCAATTTATTTGATTTGAGTTTTACTTTTCTTTACATGGTCTATGCTTGTAGAGCTATAGAAAAGCTAAAGAGCCTGCTGTGGATAAGCTCAAAGAACCTGTTTTGAATAAAATCACAGCTTCCGTTGCAGAGAGATCTGGTTTAAATTTTACCAAACAAGACGTTTCTTCTCTCTGGTTTCTGTGCAAGCAGGTGCTTCCTTCTTGCATCTTGTTTTGAATTTCTGATGGTTTATGTGCTCCATTCCCGGAGGTTATAAAACCTACCAGACGTCATGAATAAATTATAGCACTAAAGTTGTTTTAAAATTTTCAGGAAGCATCCTTGCTGAATGTAACTAATCAAAGTTGTGAACTTTTCACGCCATCAGAGGTTTAAGTTGCCAACTCCTGTCTTTGTGTCTTTGGATATATATATAGGTTATGAAATTCATGCTATAAAGTTAGTTATTTGAACACAATCATCTTTAGGTTGCTTTGCTGGAATGGACAGATGACTTGGAAGTGTTTATCCTCAAAGCTTATGGTAATTCCTTAAACTACAAAATGGGAGTTCCATTGCTAGAAGATGTTTTGCATTCGATGGAAGAAGCTATCAAGGCCCGAGAAGGTACTCTCAAACTTGAAATCATGAAAAAAGTGAATTATTTGCTTGTCATCATAGTCACCAGATCTAATTACTTTTTCTGTTTGATTACCATGCAGAAAAGCTCCCACCTGGGAGTTACGAAAAAGCAAGGCTTAGGTTTGCACATGCCGAGACAATTGTTCCCTTTTCTTGTCTTCTTGGGCTTTTCCTTGATGGATCTGGTCAGTTTATCAGTTTTCACCTCTCATACTCCTGTACTTGCGTTTTTTGTGAAACATATGATTCCACTCAGTGCTTGTTCTTAAAGGAGCTTTAAATATTTTTGCAGAGTTTGGGAAAATACAGAAGGAGGAACCATTGGAGCTTCCTCCACGGCCTCCTAAAAGCAGGGATTTTAGAGGCAGCACCATGGCTCCTTTTGGTGGGAACAACATTCTTGTCCTCTATAGTTGTCCTGCAGATGTCTCTCCTAAATACTTCGTTCAGGTTCTGCACAACGAGCATCCCATTGCTGTTCCAGTAAGTTTCATCTATTTAATAAGCTCAAACTCAGTTTCAGCTCTATCGTAGTGGCCAAATAGAACTTGAGATATAACTTCCACAATTTTGAGAATGAATTGACCTTGTCCAGCTTTCTCTTTTCCTGTTTCCTAATATCTCTATACAAATTTCAGGGTTGTAACGGAAAAGATTTCTGTTCTCTTGAAGATTTCAAGGTATTTCGCATCTTTCCTGCTGAATTTCCTACAAATATAGATATAATCCTGATAAAACCTACATATGCATGAGTCTCTTCTGTCCTTTTAAATAGGAAAAAGTGGTAACACCTCATCTAAAGCATGCTTTTGACAACCTCTGCAATGCTAATAGAGATGACCTAAAACAGAAGCCTGCATCAAGTAAGTTATCTATACTGTCGAGTTGGCTGTTTGGATCGAGCCAGGATTCCGAGCTTTAGTTACTTCATAATTTGTTCTTACATTTTGACTAAGAACGGTTTGAACCTGAAATCTCGTAGAGCAATGTTGTCTGTTTTTTGTACCCTTGCCACAGTTGGTCGTTAGTTAGTTCAGTACGCTAATCTGAAATGTTTAGATTTTGATCTGTGAATCTATTTCCAACTTTCTTGGTAGAAATTAAAGGCTCTAATTTACAGATCTGGTACATCTATTAGTTTAAGGACTTTATGGTCTTCATTCTATGCTTGGTACCAAGCTTTCTTGGACTATAAACTGAAGTAAAATTGTTGATATAAAGTACAATCGAGAGAAGAATGTGTATATCTACGGTCTAGTAATATAATTTATGGAATCAGGACACTCGAGACGGATATAATCGTACATGAGTCCTTGAAAAGGACTCACTGCGAGTGGTTGAGTTAGATATATGGTGTTATTTCCCAGGCGAAGAGAAGAAGCAGGCACATTCACACTGTATAACCAATACAGTCCATGAATACCATGCCTTGCGATCGTATTATCCTTTCCTATTTGCTCTGTCGTAAACAATGGAGGATCTGCAGAGAGATCGTTCACCCGAACCTGCAGAAATATTACCAAAGAATCAATTGACTGTTTGCACTTCCATAGAGAAAAAAGTGTCCATTCAACTTTAGACTCGCACCTGCAATTCTGCTACGTTTGCTGTAGCTAAAGCGATTCGCAGTTTGAAGTTTCCGGTTAAGTTCTTCAATTGATCGTCCAGTTGAAATCTGATCTGCCATGTTGTACCGTTATATCCTCCATTTGCATTCTTCCTGCAGTTCCAATGTTTATACTTTACCAAAGTTTCAGTCAAAGTGATTTGAACTTATATTAACAAACTAACCTTGTAACTTGCATAAAGAACCATTTTTTAGAGTAATCATCAACATCAACATTGTAGACCAAATCTTCATAGGGGTACAATTCTGAATACCGTTCCCACAAACCATATTGTCTGTATTTTTCAGAATGGTTTAGGTATAGTTTGTTAACAAAATCTGGATTCGGGTCAGGAATGAAGAACTCTGCAGCAGTTCGGTCTGGTACACCAATCTCCCATAGAGTTAAACCATCTCTAGGAGGTTCATACACCAAGTCTCCTAGGCTAATGTTTGTACCTGATTCCAATATTTTTCTCTTAGTTCGTAATCTTTGTAAATATGAAACACTGTGTTGCAGTGTTACAAAAATTCGAACCTGGAGAAATGTAAAAGCCGGTGTCGTTGTGGTAATCACCGATGAATCCCGGAGCAAATGCATAGAGATTATAAAGACCACTTCTCACATTACTAATAGAAAAACTTCCATTTTCGTCTACTTTTGACCAGAACTGATAACCCTGTCATTGTAATTAAGACCAAAATTGATTACTAATCTGATTAGTAAACATAATGGAGGATGTACATATGAATTAGCTTGAGATATTACTTTGCATTCTCTTTGCCATGAGCCAACATTTCCTGGAGCAGCTAAGCCTACGTAGGACCCATTTGCAGGTATATCTTCACTACTTATGTATCTGTCTCAAACACAAACCATCACTTAAGAATCTGTGATGTCAAAAACCAGTTTTGAGGGATAATGGTGCAAGTAATGTACCTGTCTCTCACGAGTAACCTACCACTAACAAATCCTCTATGATCAGATGCAGGAAAATCACTTGAAGCAGTGAAGTTATAAGGCCACTTCTCTTCTTCAATCTTTGTCTGAAACAACAACCAAACCTATTTCTTAGCTCTTTTGTTCTAACATGTGTGTGTGTGCCTATGCATATATTTGACTGACCTGGTTTTTGGCTTCATGCCAGAGTAAGAGAGGATCAACTCCTTGAGGAAAAGAGTTGAGATAAATAAAAACAGGTCCGAATACTTTCTTCCATGCTTCACCTTCTTTAAAACTTATGATTAGATCTGCTCCAGCATAGTGAGTGTTGTGAAATATCTGTTTCCATTCACTAACATCAATTATCATTCATCTTCTATATCCCAAATTATGAATTGAATAATCTCAGAAACCTATGCTCACCGCAAGGTTGGTTGGACCGACATGGGAGTTTAGGTATTGCTTGAGAGGCCCAGCAGACCGGAACTCGTTGCTCGGAGTGATTTGCCAGAACCCAACTGAATCATTTGTGCTTATCCATCCATGAACTTTCAGGTCTTTACTCTCCATTTCGTACTCATACTTGTCATCTACCTATAAGATAATCAGACTTTAATCCTCTGTTTCCTTTATTTTAATATAAAATTTCTCTGTTTCCTCTGTTTTTAAGGTGAAATGGATTGGCTTAGATGTTACCTAGAACAATCTAAATTTTACCTCTCCTTTGAACTCAGGCTCAATGGGGTCGAGAAGTTTAACTGCCTCAGGATAAGCAAGAGGTTGACCTCGAGGAGGAATTCGATCATCTGGCAAAGGCATGTACCTCTGTCTGTCATCTGAAATCGCCATGTAATGAAACCTGTCCTTGTTTAGCTTAAATGCTAATCGAATATTATCGATTTCAACAGCGGGCCATCCTTGTAACCGCTCGAAAATGGCATAAGTGTAGAATCCAGACATGTTTCTCAGCATTACAAACCTGAAATCAACTCAAATCTCATTAATATAGATCCCAAAAAGACCAAAGCTCTTATCTGGACATTAAGTTGAATACCTCTTGTCTATATTCACTGGAACAGCCATCGTTGAAGATGAATTCCATGTCCTTGAAAACGATAACTCTATCTGTTCATCATTCTGCGTCATCACTTCCATCTTTGTTGCTTCAATCCTATAAAGTAATCCAAGTAAATTACATTTGGGGACACTATTAATTAGTCTACTAGTTAAACTATGTAGCCAATCATCTACCGGTCTAGTGTGCCTTTGGTCTTTTTAGTTTTCTTTCCAGGAAAGTTCCACACTAAGTCCCAGTAACTGCAGAATTCAGATATCGATTAGAGTTTAAACACTTGAATCAGAAACAGTAAGATACATATACATATATAGACTTACCCTCTATCATATTCATTGCCTGTGTACGCGAGCACATTTTCGATACCATTGTACTGAATTCCGGTGACAAATCCTTCAGGATTCGACAATGTTAATTGAAAAATTCCATTGTCCATTACCACCTGCAATCATCTTCATAGTTTAGGGTTTCTGAAGACTTGCACGCCAAGAAAGTCACGTATTAAGACTGTAACATCTTTATTTCTTTTAAAGTGGTGTCTCTAATTGTTAATATAAAGCTAATTAAGAATGTTGAATTAAATAAACCGTACATATTGATCTTGGTAATGTAACTGCAAGATTTGTGTTGGAGTTTGGTTTTGGGAAATTGCATTTACAAACAAAGACATGAACACGATCAAAGCAATACTCCATCCTCTCTGCTTCAATAAATGTCTCCGATAATCTATTGTCACAAAGCATACATACACGATATATATCGTTTTGTTAGGAGTTAGGTCCGTAGTTATCATAGGTTAAATACTTACAAATTAATATTATAACTAAATAAAACAAATTGAAATGATGTATTGCGTACCTTTGGTAGTCATGAGATTGAAGACATGTGAAGAGAACAGAAACATGATTAAATCAGCTGATTTTATCTGGGGCTATCTCGAAGTTCTGACCACAAAATGTAATAAGACAAGTGAAGTTGGATAGATGAGGTAAGAAGAGTCGTTGTATATATTATGACAAGAATCTATATATTTAACCCATAACAAAAACTTTGAAGAAAATCATTAACTATATATGTTTTTTTCTGATAAGAATCTATAAACCCATACAATAACTTTGAAGTGGGACAATGAGAAGAGACAAAAAGTTGAAACACAAGAACACGTGAACTAAAGAAAAAAGATGGAAACTTTTCTTCTGCTATAAACAAAAGAATTCTTTTTTTCTTCTAGAGTGAACGGTTTATTTCCACCCAAAAGTTTCGATATAAAACCTGATCAACTTATACTTATTCTTTATGTAATTGTATTCAAAATATATATAAGGTCTAATTGCACCTAAATTTAGACAATAACTATCGAATTAGACATTACATATACTATATGTGGAACCCGTTACAATAATTATTCGTATATATGTGGAATTTGGTAGTTATTGTCTAAGTCTAAGTGCAACTAGATAGAGGATGTAAGTATAGATTAATCAATTGTTATATCAAAATTTTGGGGTGAAAATAGACCGTCGACTTTTTTTCTATAATAAATTAAACCAGATGTTTGGCTTCTTATACATTCGTAAATACAAGAATTGAAATTGAATCCATCAAACAATATTTAACCAACTTGGTTTGATTTCTAAGGAAACTATTTACCTAACCATAAGTGGTTCGGCTTCTTGACAATGACACGACTAATTAAAAGACAATTCTTATATCCTCTGTAAAGAAAAACAATGATATATTAGTAATTTTTATGAAAAACACATCAATAAGAACTCTAAATAAAAAAGTTCACCTGAGTACGTACGTATCGTATGTGACGTTATGCTCATAAGAAAAGCAGATTTCTAAAAAGAAATATAAATCTGAGATTTCTATAAATATGTAAAGGAACAGAAGAGAAGGAATATAAAGAATAATGATGCTTGAAGCAAAAGTTTTGTTGGGCTGCGTTGGTGTGGCTTAATAAAGTTAGGCAAAGCACAAACATAGATGTATATAGACTTTTTAATAGTTTGTTCACCAAATGCTTAACCAAATATTTTCCAACCAACACTTTTCACGACTACAACATAGAGATGATTCCTATCAACAACATATCTATAAACGAACAGTAATGTTACTAACCATTAATCAATAGTTGATATGGACTTGGTTCATTGACAATTTAGCGAGTAGAAAAAAAAAATTTCTTGAGGACTATAAAATACAACATAGAGATGATTCTCTATACAACAGAAACGAATTTTATAGTCAAATTTGGTCACAAAATAAGTCAACAAATCTTAACAATTTTAATACGTTTCCATTATAAATGACTTGTTCTTGAATATATAGAAGAAAATTTCCCAAAAACAATTTAGCAAATGACTTGTTCAAACGCATTTAGATTTGTTCCTATCCTAAGAAGAAATAATATCTGAAATTTAAGAGTATTTAAATCCACATCCTATTCTAATTAGACTTATTAAAACAATAAATCTAATACTATAAAAGAGGATGAGTTTTAAGATTCAATCTAAAAAGAACATACTAATTTCATTAAGGTGAAATTGTCAACACATATCTAAAAAGTAATTAAAATCGTCATCCATCTTTAAAATAAAGGAAATTGGTAACAATAACAACAAAATGAAAAAAAAAAAAATGACTAGAATAGTTTATTATCATCACCTACTAATGACCAAAATAGTTTTTTGTCATATTTCATAAAACAAAAAGTGTGGAAATGTCTTGAATTTTCTTTTGTTACGTTTTTATTATAAGAATATCATTCTGATTAATTTTTGTTTTGTTTTTTTTTCGCTTTTATTACGAGAATATCATTATTGAAAATCTAACAAATTTTTAAAACAAAAAACGTAACCCTAAAACCGAAATTCTCCTTCTCATCTTCACTGTCGTTCTCCTCCGCCGATGTTTTCCTTCTCCGTCGTTCTCCTTCGCGATTGGTACATTTCTTCTCTGAATTCTTTTTGGCGACTTCTCATATTCTCCTCTTCTTCTTCTAGTTTGGGTAACCGAAATTTGTATTTGATTTTTGTGAAATTTTTGGTTGATTGTTGTGAAATTTGTGTTGGATTTTCGTAAAATTTTTGGTTGATTGTTGTTGTTTGAGTGGTTATTCGAAATTTTGTAGGTTTGTTTACATTAGCTTCCTAGATTTGTTGTTTTGGTGTACTTGAGTTTTCTAGAAATTGTTATGTAGGTTTTCTGGAAATTTTTATGTTATGTAGGTTTCCATGAACTATATATGTAGGTTTGTAAAATTGTTACGTAGGTTTTCTGGAATTCTTTTTGTTGGTCTGATATGAACTGTAGGTTTCGTTGGTGGTTTTGTAGGTTTTTTGCAACGCCTATAACGAGTTTTACTGTGTGTTGCAAAGCAATGGCAGAGAAAAAAGATGATCCTATGAGATTATTTCATCTATGAGCGAGTCCCAACATGGAAAAAAGCCTAAATCATTGTTGCAAGCTCAAACAGTTTGAAATGATGCAACTTGCAAATGGGAAAGATGCATTCAACGATATTAGAAATTATTTTTTGTTGGAGTACTTCTTAATCTAGCAACGATGAAGTTATTAGAGGATAAACCCAATAAAAGTCTACAAGCCCATGTTTATCAAATTCATATGTGATTAGGTTTTAGCATAAATATATGTTATGAGAACCATTGAATGTATTTTTAAGAGTTGTTTCCAAACAACTCTCCATCTCTAAATCTATGAAATCCAATCTACAATTTGCTCTTGGTGACAATCTAAAGCTTCTTTTCTCAATTGAAGAATTTTTTGTGTTGCAGGTTTACTGTTTCTATTTTGTTTTGCTGTTTTTTTGTAAAGGCATTGTAGGTTTTGTCAGAATTTTTGTAGGTTTGTATAACGTTTGTAGGTTTGTATAAAGGCATTATAACTTAGAGTTACATAATAACAATGTTTAGTCAAACCAAATGCTTCAAACACCATTGCTTCTAAATCCTCCAAAGTTGTTCATTCCTCCACCATGATGATTTTGCTCCCATGAGCTTTATCCACATAAAAAAGCCAACGATCATTTTCACCCCTCCATGCTCCATAAATTAATTAAAGCTGATACATCTTAAGAGATTCAACACACACTCAAAGGATTATAGCTTGAATGAAGATTGAAAATGGTGTTAATGTTCTGAGATGGCGTCATTGGTTTGTAGAAGAAGAAGGTAAGGCATTGTTGGGGTAAAATAGTCTTTTCAAGTCCTAGGTTAAATAAAAGAAAAACCTACAAAAGAGGTTCAGAAAACCTACACAAGAGCCACGAGAAACCTACAAAATAGGTTCAGAAAACCTACACAAGAGCCATGAGAAACCTACAAGACTATAACGGTGAACCTATAATAGCCTGAATTAAAACCTTCAATGCAGAGGAACAAAGTCGTATGATAACAGGAGAACGACGAAGTAGAAAAAGCTACAAGACGTAAAAGTAAACCTACAATTTGGAGAATGATGTCTTACACATATAAACCTACAACAAAGATATTAGAAATGAAAAATAAACCTACAACAAAGACCTTGTAAAAACCTACAACCCACAAAAAACAAAACCTACAAAACAGGAGAACTTAATCGAGACAGAAGAAAAATCAATCCTACCAAACCTACAATGTATGCTAGATAAACTTACAGAAGAGAAGGATAACTTGCAAAATTAAATCTACAACACATTAAAAACAAAACCTACACAAAGAATAACTAAACCTACAAAACAGGAGAACTTAATCGAGACAAAAGAAAAATCAATCCTACCAAACCTACAATACATGCTAGATAAACCTACAAAAGAGAAGGATAACTTGCAAAATTAAACCTACAACACATAAAAAACAAAACCTACAAAAAGAAGAACTAAACCGACAATGAAGACGAGCATAAACCTATAAAACAAACGTGGTCAGAGTTTCCTACGAGAAATATGTTTATTGGGTTTATCAAAATCACTAGCATATACACTATCATCAGTATTTTATTTACAACCAAGAAACATTGTGAACTAATTTTTTTTTGCAAGAATAGGAAAAAAATTTAAAATTTAATGTCTTAATTAAATAGTTTATTGTACATATATCGTGGAAATTATTATACATTATCGTGGAAATTATTATACATTTTCATCAAACAGTAACATATTTACATTAATGAATTTTCCGTATTTTTGACACTTCTCAAAATCGCAAAACCTTTGCAATGATATGTTGAGAGCTTCAACCAGCTTTCAACTGATTTTTTTAAATTTTCTAATAATTATTCTCATCCTTATTTAATTTCATCTAAATATATGAAAATGTTTGGACTGTTTTATAAGAAACACAAAACTTTTAATGAATAAGATAATAATTATAATATGCATATTAAATAATTATTTTATAAACAGTTGATATTTGTAAGAAAAATACGGGCTATTCATATTCGTTCATTACATTACATGTTATTTGAAATTAGATGTTATTTGATAATAACGAATCATTTAATAAAAATATGATTCATTTATAAAATATAGTTTATTTGATATTACATGTCATTTAATGTATATACAGGTCATTTGATAATTATAGTTTATTTGATAATTACGATTATACAGTTTTTATGTTTTTAAATTATAACATGATCTTAAGATTTCTATCTTGTGTAGTACGGGTTAAAATCTAGTATTGATATATATTAGTTGAAACACCATGTTCTCGGAATAAAAAGAATAACTTAATACGCATATGTAAACAAAGAATCGAATCAATCAACAAACATTATAAAATCAAATTGCTTTTTATTTCTGAAAGAAAATTTTATGAACTAGGAGCTTCCAATCGGATATAATCATACATAATCCCTTGGAAAGGACTTGTGGATCTCGGTTGCGTGAGAAACAATGTATTGTCGCCTTCTACAAGCTTATAACCAGCTACTTCCACATTAAACAACCAGTATAATCCATGTATTCCATGTCTTGCTATCGAATTGTCTCTCCCGATTAATCCGCTAGTGAACAATGGACTTGCATTTGCATCATTCACACGTATCTTCATCACCAATAAACATTCAATTACGTCAGATTCTCTTTATTGATGTTACAAAAGAAGGTTAATTATGGATTGATATATATAGACCTACTTACTTGGAGTTCAGAGAAAGTAGCAGATGCGATTGCTACTCGTAAAGTATAAGAGTGATTCTTGTCAATGTTTTTGAGTTCGAATTTGATTTGCCATGTTGTTCCTTGATATGTTTTGGTATCCTTTTTTCTATATTAAAAGACAACAAGGTTAGAAAAAGAGCCTAAATCCAAGAATATAGAAATGATCATTTTGGAGATGATAACAAAACCTAGTGACTTGAGCGTAGAACCAATCTTTTCTATAGTCACTAGAGCCAACTACATATACCAAATCTCTATCAGGGTATAGTTCTGCATATCTTTCCCATAATCCATACTGTCTAAATCTGTCAGGATGATTTCGATAAAATTTATTGATATATTTTGGATTCGGATCCGGAACATAAAACTCTGCAGCAGATCGATCTGGATAACCAATCTCCCATAACGTTTCTCCATTTCTTGGAGGCTGATATATAAGATCTTCCACATATAAATAACAACCTGAAAATACAATGAAAGTATTAACTAAATTGGGCTCATTTGTAACAAACAGATATTTTGGGGAGTTTTTAGAAAGGAAGAAAGAAAACAAGGACCTGGAGTGATAGTGATAATTTCATCGTATTTATAGTCTCCAATAAAACCAGGAATCCATGCATAGAGATTGTATTGTCCTGGCCTTATTCCATTTATGTAAAAGAATCCTTCTTCATCTGTTTTTGTCCAAAATTGATAATCCTGCAATCATTGAAATTTCATGTTCATCACTTCTTTATTCGATTTCTATCTCCTACATTTTAGGATTGGGCTACAAAAGTCAATAATTTCAATTCACCTTGCATTCTCTTTGCCATGAACCAGCAGCTCCAGGTAGAGCCAAACCAACATAACCTCTATTGGCTGCAATGAATTCTTTATCGACATACCTTTAAAGCATAAACGATACAAATTTGATATCTTTCTTCAGATCATTAAATACTTGTATCCGGTGGTTGTGTGAAGAGATCATAGTAGTTTACCTGTCTTGAACGAGAAGTCTGCCAACAACATTACCACGTTGTTCTGGTTTCACATAATCATCAGAAGCTGGAAAACTGTAAGGCCATCTTTCTGCTTCCACATACATCTGAGATAGAAAATTTTATCAGATTTTGCAATAAAGGGAATAATGTTTGATTTGTTATTCTGGCTATATAGAACAAGATTTAAAGAGAAACCTGAGATTTAGCATCTTGCCAGAGCCAAAGAGGATCATTATCATCATCAGTTGACGAGTTTAGATAGATGAAAACTGGTCCAAACACCTTCTTCCATGCCTCTCCTTCACTGAACTTTGGCACTAGATCTTCCCCTGTGTAGTGTGCACTCATAAATACCTGAGGACGCAGTGCTATATTTTGTCAAAATGTGAAACTTTTTGATGTATAAGTGTTAGATTAAAATTGATTTATATGGACTTACAGCAAGAGAAGTAGGTCCAACATGAGATGTCAAGTTCTGTTTTTGAGGTCCACCAGTTCGGTACTCATGACTAGGAGTTATGAGCCAGAAACCAACAGATGGCTGCTCTGTGCATATCCATCCATGGACAGTAATGTCTTTGTTCTCGCACGAATATTGGTACTTATCATCAACCTAAACCTCGAAGAAAACCCGGTACAAGCAAAGATTAAAGCTTTTTATACAAGAAATTAAGTTCTTTAGTAAGTTTAAAAAGGAAGCAAAGTGAATAACTTCTACCTCTCCTTTGAATTGAGGCTCTAAAGGATTAACAAGTAGAACAGCTTCAGGATAAGCCAGAGCTTGGCCTCTGTCTGGTAACCGGTCATCAGGCAATGGCATGAATCTCTGTCTATTATCTGTTACTGCCATGTAATGAAACCTGCAATCTCAGTTAAGAGTTTAAAACAAGTTAAATGTAAAAAATGTTTAGGACTTGAATGGAATGATTTTTGTTTCTGCTCACTTCTCTTTTCTGAGCTTGAAGGCAATTCGGGTTTCGGCAAGTGAGAAAGCAGGCCATTCTTTTAAATGCTCATAGATGGCGTAAGTGTAGAATCCCGTCAACCCACGAAGCATGACAAATCTATGTCGATAATGAATCAGGTCTTAATCTGAAAATATGGAATTTGGAATTTACGCATCTCAGAAAAGTAAGTACCTTTTGTCAATGTTCAAAGGGACTGCTTTTCCTTCTAGTGATGGATCCCATTTTCTTGTGAAAGAAAGCTCAATCTGCTCTTCGTTCTTCATTATTACCTCAAAGTTTGTTCCTTTGATTCTGTTCCCAAAAGAAAAAGTAATTATCCATTACTTGCTTTGAACTTCACTAAATCTCTGGGCTGCAACTTTTCTTCTGTTTGATGCGATCATATAGGCGTTAAGTTAGCAAAGACTTACACATCAAATGCACCAGTGGTTCCTGATCCTCCCCAAACAAGATCCCAATACCTGAAGAATAAACTCACTTTTTTAATATTAATTAAACTAGAGAAACAGAGAGATGTATACTAACTGGACTTTGTTTAGGCTCTCAAGAGAATCTTTAAACTCTAATATACACATTACCCTCTGTTGGATTCCTCGTTAAGAACCTCAAGCAAGTTATCGATGCCATTATACTCGATTCCAGTAACAATTCCTTCAGGCTTGGATAATGTAACCTGGGCAATGCCATTATCCATCACAACCTGAGCCATTCATACACAAGCAATATAGAAAGTTTCAGTCTTCTTTAGTATCTGCTACTAACTGAACATAGAAAAGATCAACAAAAAGAGTTAAAAGTAAACTAACATGATTGCCTTTATCATGCAACTGCAGCTTAGCAGACGACATTGAGAAACTGTCTTGTGGCTTTTGGTCTGAAGCTCAAAGTAAAATGTACATATTTTTCTATACGTATATGTGTCTATATATAAACAGACAGAGATCCGATTTAGAGAACTTATATTGCCGTGGACGGGAGATAAAGCAGAGGATATAGTGGATAATATCTTGACTTCGTCGTCAAAACAGTTTGGTTGTTAATGTTAGACAACATTTGTTTATCTCAAAGCTTTCTCTTACGTCTCTTTTAAAAATTTCTACTTATCATTTGTGAATTAATACACATATTTTGATTCAAAATTTCAATAATAGTGATTCGTCTGAATCCTCCAAGCCTTCTCCATAATGGAAACTCGCTGGTTGCAGAAGCAACGGTGTGTTCTGAATAGAGCAGATTTTGCGGGTTGAAAGCCCAAACCCATATTTAAGGCCCAAATTCACAAAATTCCAAAAATATGAACCAGAGGCATATCCTTCCGCTCTCCTTTCTCGCTCGAAGATTTCTTATTCTGTTTGTTTATTTATTCATTAGCCGTAGTTTAAAGAGAATTAAGGTAGTTTACTCTATCTATGTGTAAGTTTCGAACTTTGGTTTTTGTAGGGAAATTTTGTTGTTATATCTCTATGGATTTGATGGTGTCCACCAGCAGTGTTCAAGAAGGGTTTTGCTTGATTCAAAAATTCCATCGCGAGCGTAAAGGAAGTAACAAGCTTGAAAATTTAGGTTATTTGAGTGGTAGTATTAGGTCTAAAGTCCCTCTTGGGTCACGAAAAAGGAATCGACTTGCTCTTGTTCTCGCGGCCTCCAAGGTTGAGAGTTCAGGTCTTAATGGTAGAGCTCAAAAGTTTGAAACTTCGGCTTCTGGGCATAACAATAGTCACGGTAATGATCATTTCAGCTCTGTAAATTCATCTTTTGTGTTGGAAGATGTCGAGAGTAATAACCATTTGCGGCAGCTGGTTAGAACCGGAGAATTGGAGGAAGGGTTTAAGTTTCTGGAGAACATGGTTTATCACGGCAATGTTCCCGATATCATTCCGTGCACGACATTGATCCGCGGATTCGGTAGGATGGGCAAGACGAGGAAAGCTGCAAAGATCTTGGAGATCCTTGAAAGTTCTGATGCTGTTCCTGATGTTATAACCTACAATGTCATGATTAGTGGGTATTGTAAAGCCGGGGAGATCAATATGCTTTATCGGTTCTCGATAGAATGAGCGTTTCGCCGGATGTTGTTACTTATAATACGATCTTGCGTTCTCTTTGTGATAGTGGAAAACTAAAGCAAGCCATGGAGGTTCTTGACAGGCAGCTTCAGAGAGACTGTTATCCGGATGTGATTACTTGCACTATATTGATTGAAGCTACTTGCAAAGAGAGTGGTGTTGGGCAGGCTATGAAGCTTCTAGATGAAATGAGGGATAGAGGATGTACGCCTGATGTTGTCACTTATAACGTTCTCGTGAATGGTATTTGTAAAGAGGGAAGATTGGATGAGGTGATTAAGTTTTTGAATGACATGCCATCTTATGGATGTCAGCCAAATGTTATTTCACATAACATAATACTGCGGAGTATGTGTAGTACTGGGAGATGGATGGATGCGGAAAACCTTCTTGCTGATATGCTTAGGAAAGGCTTTTCGCCGAGTGTTGTCACTTTCAATATCTTGATTAATTTCTTGTGCAGAAAGGGTTTGCTTGGCCGAGCAATTGACATATTGGAGAAAATGCCTAAACATGGATGCCAGCCAAATTCTTTGAGTTATAACCCGCTGCTTCACGGGTTGCAAGGGGAAGAAGATGGATAGGGCTATCAAATATTTGGAGAGAATGGTCTCTCATGGTTGTTACCCAGACATTGTGACCTATAACACTATGCTTACGGCTTTGTGCAAGGACGGGAAAGTTGAAGATGCGGTTGAGATACTTAATCAACTTAGTAGCAAGGGATGTTCTCCGGTTCTAATCACTTATAATACTGTGATTGGTGGGCTTGCAAAAGCAGGTAAAACAGGCGAAGCAATAAAACTGCTAGACAAGATGCGTGCCAAAGATCTAAAGCCTGACACAATCACCTATTCGTCTCTTGTTGGAGGTTTAAGCAGGGAAGGAAAAGTAGACGAGGCCATTAAGTTTTTCCACGAGTTTGAGCGGATGGGCATTAGGCCAAACGCAGACACATATAACTCTATAATGCTTGGACTCTGTAAGAGGCGACAAACAGATCGTGCCATTGATTTCTTAGTTTATATGATCAATAGAGGATGTAAACCAACTGAAACATCATACACTATTCTGATAGAAGGCATAGCTTATGAAGGCATGGCAAAGGAAGCTCTAAATCTACTTAATGAGTTGTGTAACAAGGGACTCATGAAGAAAAGCTCTGCAGGTTGCAGGGAAGATGTAGCATTAAGTAGCTTACTCACTAGTCAGCCCCCTTGTGTCGATTTGTGCTTACGCGAACCTTTCAGTAGTTCTTCTCCTCTTAAAATGTCTTAGGTTCAGTTTTGGTTTTGTTAAACAGAATTTTGGTTTTGGGAGTTAGCATATCAAATATGATTCAGTTGTTACCATTATCTTTTGGTGTTGATTATTAGATTTCAATGCCTTTCCATATATTTATATATATACACACATACATATATTATGATTAGTGTTTTCATAGTAACTTAAGGAGGGCCTTCAAGACGGATGTAGTCATACATAATCCCTTGGAAAGGACCATTGCATCTTGGCTGTCTAAGAAATATAGTGTTATCACCTTGCAAAAGCCGGTTTCCTGGTATGTTTACTGCGTAGAGCATGTACACCCCGTGGATCCCATGCCTCGCTATTGAGTTGTCTCTCCCAATGAGCCCAGTTGTGAAAAGAGGGCGGATTGCTTCGGCATCATTGACTCGAATCTGTAGCAGGAAAGACCAACAGAATTTTACAGTCTGAACTACATCTCTGTTGGAAAATAAAGTTTTATTTTTACCTGCAACTCGGCTAAGGTTGCAGATGCTATGGCTATTCGCAGTTTGTAATTTGCATTTTGATCAGTGTTCTCAAGTTTAAATTTAATCTGCCAAGTTGTTCCTTCATGCACGTCTCCTTTCTTCCTGGGAACCTGAGCAAAGAACCAGTCTCTGCGGTAGTCGCTTACACCAACAGTGTAAACAAGGTCATCATTTGGATACAAATCTGTGTATCTCTTCCACAACCCATATTGCCTAAACCTGCCGATAATAGTAAAGCAATGTATGTAGTTTGGTGATTCACACATACATGCAATATGGTACACAATAATTTAAATAATAAACCTGTCTTGAGGATGGACTAAAACCCTGTTTACAAGCGTGGGATCAGGATCTGGGATAAAGAACTCAGAAGCTTTGCGGTCAGGGATACCGATTTCCCATAAGGTAGGTCCATCTCTTGGAGGTTCATAAACAATATCACCCATTTCAATCTTGCACCCTATGTTGTAATGTCCATCAAGAATTGGCTGATATGAAGGAAACTATAAAATTTTGATAGAAGAAATATACCTGAAGTCACAGAAACAATTGTGCCGTTGTGATAATCTCCAATGAAACCAGGGACCCAGGCATAGAGATTATACTCTCCTGGACGCACGTTCTCTATTGAGAAATAGCCAGCCTCATCAGCTATCGCCCAAAATTGGTATCCCTGATTGACAAAATTCAAGGGTAATCGATGTTCAAATTGTGCTATGCTCTACAGACAAAAATTTCTCTGAATTTATGGAGCTCTACTCTTGTTGATGTCTTTAAACTTTATTGAACCGGTTTTTTATACTTGCTTGTTGAAAATAATCAGGAATGAAGAAGAAAGAAATCACCTTGCATTCAATTTGCCACGAACCAGAATCACCAGGTGCAGCCAACCCCACATAAGCACCTTGCGCTGGAATCATATCATTGGTTATATACCTATACATTTATCAACGTTAATATGAAGTGATTTGGTGGACTGTTGAGAAAAAAATACAGAAGCAATACAAAATAAAGAGATTCAAATAATATGAAAATATAAAAAACAGTAATACCTGTCGCGGGTAAGTAACCTACCACGGGCCGTGCCACGTTCTTCAGACTTTGGATAGTCCTCAGATACCACAAAACTATAAGGCCAACTTTCAACCTCAGCCAGCATCTGCAGAGTAACTCGTATAAATGAATTACATTACCACAATTCTAGTTTTGTATTTTGTATTCAGCAACACTTGAAAGTTCAATAGCGATGTGTTTCCTTCATACCTTTATCTTAGCATCGTCCCATAAGCGAAATGAATCATCTCTATTGGTTGTGGAATTTAGGTAAATGAAAACAGGGCCATATACTTTCTTCCAAGGCTCACCATGACTAAAGTGAGGCATCATGGTTTTTCCGGCATAATGGGTGCTGTGAAATACCTGAAATTAGTTATTTCAAAAATCTATTATTTAAACCAAGATCAAGATTGTACTACTAACTAATACATTGAAATATTCACTGCATTTGTCACAGGGACACTTACTGCAAGAGTGGTTGGGCCAACATGGGAGGTAAGGTTTTGTTTGAGTGGTCCACCTGAGCGGAACTCATTACTGGGTGTAATTTGCCAGAATCCTACAGGTGGGTCAAAGGATATCCATCCATGTACTCTCAGATCCTTATTCTCACATGAGTATTGGTATTTGTCATCTACCTGTCAGAGAAAAGAAAAATGATTTAGTTGTCCTTCAAACAGTATCTACTGGAAACGTATTTTGAAGTTTTAATACATCAAAAAACTAGCATAAGTTCATAGTATACGGATTCATGTATCAGGAGAAAGGAGACTAAACAGCTCAAACAACTTATGAGATAGTACAGATTGTCTTCTAATTTCTAAGATAAATATGGAACTCATACTTCGCCTTGCAGGTGTGGATCGCACGGAGCAGTGAGCAGGGAAGCTTCCTGATAATCTAGAGTTTGGCATCTTCCTTTGCATAGATCATCTGGAAAAGGCATGATTCTTTTTCTGCCATCTGCCACAGCCATGTAATGGAATCTGCAAAACAGAATCGCAAGGGGGAACTGTATGAGAGATCAAACAACCATACACTTGAGTTGACAAACAATTAAATCCCAAAACAAGATCTTGCTGATGCACACTGCTTCTAATTGGGGTTTATGGTACTCTTCTCACGCACGGGCAATCACTAATATTTAAGGTTTGCACTCAGTGTACAAAAATAGACCTTAAGGTGTTTGGACTTTACATAAAAAAAGAGAAATTGACGTAAAATAATGGAAACAATATTACTTGTCTTTTCTGAGCTTGAACGCGATTCTTGTTTCTCCAAGTTCAAATCCAGGCCACTCCTTAAGGTGTTCATAAATGCCATATGAGTAAACTCCAGAAGAGCCACGAAGCATTATAAACCTGAAAGAAAGAGCATCTAGTCAGTGTCTCTTCTTTAATTTTGTTTCTCGTCAAAGGAAACCCGCTATGCAAGATAGACCTTTTGTCGATATTCAGGGGAATATACTTGCCCTCAAGGGATGGATCCCATGTTCTCAGAAATGAAATCTCAACCTGTTCTGCAGTCTCGACTATGACCCTGAAAGTCACTCCACTGATGCTGCATAAATACAATCAAACGATCCAACAATTTATACAGATCAAGATAGACAAGAGAAAAAAAGAGCAAAGCATTAAAATAGAGGATTCTAATACAGTGGTAACTTCACTTAGGCAGGGAAAAACTAGTTTTGAGTCATACATCAACTTCACTCCACCAGTATTGCTATATACATGTTTTGCTGTCAATAGCACAATGAATACCAATCCAATAGAGTTACCGAGCTCCTAAGCCTTATGAATGTTATGGCTAAACGCATAGAGAACATACACATCAAATATTCCCTTGCCTCCAGGTTCATTCCAGTGCAGGTCCCAGTACCTACACGTTCAGTTTTTAACGATTAGCTTAACTTCTCATAAAAAAATTGAAGAAGAATAAGCATCTTTCTTCACCATCAAAGAAAACAGTAAAGTTAATAACAAATATTAAACATAAGTCATACCCTCTGTTAGTCTCCTTGTTACGAACTTCGAGCACATTGTCAATACCACCATACTTTATGCCGGTAATAATACCACCTGGATTTGACAGTGTAACTTGGAGGATTCCATTATCCATCACAACCTGCAACATATCTGTCTTTAGTCAAAACAACATCTAATAAAAGACACATTATATAGATTGAGGAATTTGCATTACATATCGGTCATGGATACGCAGGTGGACAGGTTGAGAGGACATCCTGTGATCCTTTCTACGACTAAGAGCACTTGAACCTTGATCAGTCCCTTCTGAGCCTAATATTAGTGTAAGATGAAAAATCAATACTTTTGCTTGTAGAAAAACTAAACAGACGAATATGATCACTCCTCTCTACGACGCAGAAGGCAGCAGCACGAGATAATCGAAGAACATAAGTGTTTGTGTGAAACAAATTTTTTTTGAAGCGGCCATAGTCCATAGATATAGGATCTGTAGAATGGTCTTACAAACAAACTGTAAACGCGTTTTATCTCCGATAATCAAGCAAAATGGTACACAAAATATCTCCATCGATAAATTGCAACTCTCTGATCGTTTAAAGTCGTTTCCATTTAAGGGGAACAGAGAAGCAAACTCAGAAAGAAAAACAGTTTACAGTGTAAAAAGAAACGAAGTAAAGGGTAAAATCTAGAGAAGCAAACACAAAATTTAAGCTTTTTTCATCATCGGGGATAAAAATACGAACTTTGGTCTCGCAGTTTTGTTTAACAAATTCAAAACCATTATTATATGAGCGAAGTTCTCCGCAATCGTGGAATTAAAACAAAGGATGAAGAAAGGACAGTGGTGGTCGGCGTTTAAAGCGGTTTCACCTTCACGGTTAGTGAAATGGTGCAGAAGCCGATGAGCCACTTTCTTCATCACTACTCGACCCAAGCGATCACCGAACTCTGCCGCGCGTCATAGAGATTTTAGAGAGAAAGAGAGCTTGCGTTTGATTAAAGCGTTTCTGTGTCTTGATTTAGGTGCGACTGCGTTTTTGTTCTCTCTCTGGCTGCGAGTTTCGTCTTAACCATCTCAAGTCACGAGTGTCAAGGCATTGCCGCTGTGATCGGTTTTACTTCTAATTGAATCTGATCAATAAAATCGAATAAAAATAAAATTAGATTTTAGTTCGGGTTAGTTTCAAAGAAACCGAACCGAACCGAACACTCGAATTCTAGAATTCCTCGAGTCCAATGTTGTTCTGTCTGACCTGCAACAGAAACTTGGACTGAATCTCATTTATTGAAACCGAAATATAAAAGCAAGTCTCATGTTCATCAGCTCAAACAATCTTTTTGGGGGCACAGATCTCCATCTCAGTAAGCATTAAAAAGTAAAACCCTTCCTCAGAATCTGTCTAAAGGATTCAGAACAAATTTACAGAAATACAAACAAGCGATGCGCTCTACTTTTAGTTCCCCTCAGGCTTCCTCTGAAAGAACAACGATCCTAACAAGACAGCTATTCCCGTTATTGCTATCGTGAAGAAAAGCCTTTTGTGCGAAACACCATTCCCATCTCTTCGTCCCCTACCGTTTCCATCTCCTTCTGTTGCTCTCGGGTTCCTTTTGTAGAATCCATACAACAACATGGGTTTAGCCAAATAAAAAAACAAAAGAAGATTTCAGCTTTGAATCAAAAATTTGAATTAAACAATGCAGGTAAGAAATTGTACCTGGATGATTCCACATGGTTGGGAACAATACCAGGGCATTTGGTTTCATGGTTATATCTTTCTCTTAATCTAACATAGCTGTTGCATTGATAACAGAGTTCTGTCCGGTTGCCACATACTTCCTAATATCCAAAAACAGAGTGAATCAGAAAATCCTGTAATGAGAGAGAAAAGGCAATATGTGTGCTAGTTAGAGCGACTACCTGATGCTCAGCAAGATCAACGGCAGGCAATGGAAATTCACAGAACTCACACGTTACAATCCTCTTGGGGCAAATTTCTCCTTTATGACTGTCAAAAATCTCACGTTCTATTGTCTCTTGGCACATCGAGCATGCTATCTTCTCAACAACAGTACATAAGGTATATCGTAAGAGAAAGTAGGTCATTTCAGTCATCTAGGAACATCTAAAATCATTACGGAAACACTAAGACGCTAACAGAAAAGTTGTTATATTTAATAACAGTCAACATCGCAAACACAGGATACACTTGGGAAAGTTCTTGGCAACCATAAAACTCAACAAAGGTATGCAATGGCATCAAGAAACCTATGTTAATGACCAGGCTGTTTGTGTGAAAGACTATGATAATGAGTCGAATCATTGCAAAACCATGAAACCATGGAAATTCATTTACTCGACATATCTAGCATCATCAAACTAGAGAAAGTATAGAATTTTCTTGGAGCCAACAAAGAGAAAATTTTCAGATAAAGACATGCTAGTTGTGGAAACTAATCAAACAAAATAAAAATGATGAAAAAAATAGAAAAATCATCGTACCGGGGCATGAGTATTCAAGAAGTGTTCCTCAGCATGCTTTTTCGGTACCATATCACCACAAATCTTACATTTTTCTAGATTTCGGGCACAATGTACTCGATGCAGATCAATATTTGGTGATGGAATGTCTCTGTCACTGAAAAACAATACAATAATCAGTACACTAAGCTTGTTACGGCACTCGCTGGGAATCAACTATCTAAGTAGATGACCCTTGAACATACAACAGAAATCAGGTTCACTGATACAATCTCAACAGAATCCAGCAAAAACCTTAACGTAGATGACCAAACAAAAACCAACTCTTTTGCAAAAAAGAGGTTATATATCATTTGAAGTACCTAATGCATCCATCCAATCCCTAGTTATATATCTAATCACCGACAAAAACCTAGCTGATTCCACATGTAAATTTAGAGACTGTGGATCCAAACTAAATCACAAAGTTGACAAGTATCTTCGTTGTGACACAACTTGCAATCACCGACCAATTCAATATATTCATAACCTCGAGTCCAGAATTTCGAATTACACAAGTCATAATCCAAACGACAAGAAACGAAGTAAGAAACAACGGAAAGCAATCAATCGCCCAAAAACTCTAATCAAATAAAAGTAAAGTGAACCCCAGAAAGAGGAACCAATTGTGTCGGGAAGCGTACCAGTGATTGCATACGATGGTGATTTCTTCAGGCGCAGTCGCCATCGTCAAATGACAACCAGCTTAGATTGAAGCAAAGAAGAGATCGATCAGAGACCTGAATCAACGAAAATTCAGAATCACGAATTCAATCACGGATCTTTAACCGCGTTTTCTTGGATTTTGAGAGAGACATGAGAGTATTTATGAATAATATAAGAAAATGGTTGAACCAAACTTTCACAATTAATGTATAACTTTTGGCGTCAATCAAAATTGATTAACCACAGACATTATACTATCTTCATGCCACGCTCCTCTATTCTCATTGTTGTCCACGCGCCATATTGCAATATTGTTTTATTACAATTTTAATCTCAAATTATTAGGTTTTAATATCATATATTCGTCTGTATTGACAAAAAAAAACCATTTGTATATTTATATTTATTTCTAAGTTTTCCTTCCTTTTGATATAAATATTTTTTTTTTAAGTAAGAAAAAGATATAAATATTTTTTTTAATGTTGACAAAAAAGAAGAAGATATAAATGTTATTTTTTACTACTAGCAAGTTTTAGTATGATAGATAAATCATAAATGGATCAATTTTGAAACAATCAAACTCGTAACTAGTGATTAAGTTACGTTTTTGTTAATCTGTACGATCTCTCAAAATCCTAATTATAAAATAAAAAAATTAGATTCAAGTCTACAAACTATTCAAACAAATATGAAATATCCAAGAAAAAAAATCAAAAAATAGGACAACCTTCAACATGAATACCAGGAGCAGTAGGACAAGAAGCAAGAGGACAATTCTCACCATTAGAACCCCACCAATTACCAATGGAGATATCATTCATGGTCAAAGTAAAGTACAATAGCACTCCCATGAAGGCCACACCAGCTTCTAAAGCTGCCGAGAGCACGTAATTATACTTCTGCCACCACTTTTTGTAGTACTTAAACACCAAGTAATTGAATATTACACCTACAATGATCCAGCAGTTGAAATTCACACTTGTTGCCGGTGGCATTGCAGCTGTTGTTCCTAATATGACAGGGAGATTGATCAGTGATATCCATGTTTTTGTCGGGAAGGCTCTTTGTAGAAGCCATACTAATAAAGGTCCTATTAGTCCACCAAGGAAGAACCAGTTTAGTGCAGAGTAGTTTCCTAGCTGACCAAAGATTCTCTTTGGTCCTACTAATCCCCAAACCACTGATGCGTCGAAGAATACTCTGTCGCTTGGACATGTCCATGGACTGTTTGAAGGAAGTATCTCTTTCTGGCATATGTTTTCTACTGATGTAAGCAAGTACCATGCCACTGATATATTCACTGTTCCTGCTATGACTGTTCCTATGAACTGGACTAAGAACATCGATCTTGGTGGTATCTTCATGTAATGGCCTAGTTTGAAGTCGTTAAGGAATGAGATAGCTTGTGCCATGCTTATGTACCCATAAGTTTTGAAGCAGACGTTAGCTATTGGTCTCCCCGGTAACAATACACCCATTAGATATTCTGTGATAATGTTCAGACCTGGAGTCTGTCACAACAGGATCCAAGTGAGACAAATAGAAAATGATCCACAAATCAAATTTTTTGAGGGATTATATTAGTGGTACCTGATTCGTTGTAGCTGTGATAATGCTGACTGGAACTGTGAAGGCTAGAGCCATGAATGCTGCTAGAAGTAAACCCCACCAAGGCATTTGGATCTGATCTTTCATGAAAATGCAGAGAACAAGAGATAGTGCCAATGAGAGGACTAGCAGACCGTAAAACCACCAACTTGGTATGTCTTTGTACTTCCTCATCAACCTTGTGTGTACGTCCACTTTGCTCGAGGCTGAAGCTCGTACTTGTTGCCAGATTTCCCTAAGTCAAAAACAAGATTAGCAATATCCACAAAGTTATTAATATGTTCATTATTGATTGCCCGGCTTACTTTCCATTGAAGAGAACAACATGGGTCAATGTGGAAACGATTGCTGCAAAACCAATCCCATAACTGATAGCAAAGAATGTGCTGAGATAAACTCGACCTTCTTGATGATACATCCCCATGTCCAATTCAAACTTATCGTTGACAATGGTGGAGATATTGTAAACATGCCCTTGCTTATCAAACAGATCAGAGGAGAAAATTGGAAACATGTTTGCTCCATACAAATTCATGCCCCAATATGTTATTGGAGTAACCATATACATGATCAGAATGTAACCAACGAGGACATTGACGATTGCAAAGAAAGGAGTCGCAAGAGGGCTTCCAAGGTATGAAGAAATGACAGACCAATCAAGAGCGAATGCACCAACCCCAAGTCCTGACATTCCAGAGCCTAATTGATGAGCTGTGACAGACTTAGGGAAGGCCCAGCAAACCCAAGATATTGATGATAAGGTCATAAACAAGTAGGACGGGAAGATGTACCACGCAAAGCTACAAACAAACGCAATCACAAAGAACTTCCCTCTAGACATTCTCGCGTTGTCCTTCTCATGAAGAGCACTTCATAAAACAAAAATGAGAAAAAAGTGTCAAGCACAGTCTTGATTGAATAAAGAAACCACATCACAAAATCACAAACAAGTGGTATGCACTAATTACATGCAACAAACCAATCAACATACCGGAACAGAGAGACTTGAAGAACACTCGTTGGCCACCACATTTGTGCAGGATCCACCACTAACTTTCTCATGATACCAGCCCAACCATACCCAAGAATCTGATTCAACAATAGATAAATCATCAACTTTGTTACAGACAATTCAATGAAACAAAATCTGAAAAATGTTGGAATTGAAAAAGACCTGTGTAGTAATGACAAGAATCCAACTAGCCAAGAAACTAATCTTCCTTTTATAAAAAGCCATAATGATATCAACAATTCCAACTGCATAAGCAGTACCAGATCCAAATCCAGAACCAGCATTAGCAAACATGGAGATCAACACATGTTCCTTAACATTAAACGGACCAGGATTAAACGAAAACTCCCACGACCCAATCTTATATTTAGTCTCAGGCAAAATCCCAGCCATAAACTTCCCTAGAGGCAACGTAACCACTTGAACAGGGATCATAGTAATCATAAGAGGCTGAGTCCTGTATCCGAAGAAAGTATTGAGAAACGAGAGAAGAATACAAGAGAGAATCCCTAGAAACCACATCCGAAACGTCCACACAGGCAAAGAAGGATCATCGTGGTTAGACACAGTGAGACGAACCTCCTCCACGGGAGATTCATCTTCGTCGTCATCGGCGTTGATCTCCGGCTTTTGTAACGGAAGCGCAGCCATTGTTGGTGGTGGGTGTGGCCAAATCAAAGCTAGGGTTATGAAAGGTTAAAAAGAAGTCAATCAGAGAATATTAAGGGATTAGTTAGAAGAGATTCAGATGAATATGAATCTTTTGAAGATTTGAGAGAATTGATTTTTAATAAAATTAGAAAAGGAAGAGTATCTAAAATGTAACTGAAGAGTGTCCCCAAGATTTCGAAAGTTTGTTACATAAGAAACATTTTATTCTCCGCCTCCTTGAGCGGGAAATTATCCAAAACGGGTCCAACTTAAAAAAAAAATTATAAAATAAAAAAAACATAGATAAATTTTGTAATGTATGCTGCACACAATTCACATGCACGTACAGTGGCGGACGCATGTTATGGGGAGGGACCCCTTAAATTTTAAATTTTTTTATTTGTTTTTAATTTTGAAAAAAAAATTATATGAAACATTTAACTTTTATTATAACCAAATTCAACTACTTTATTATTTTAACACTAATGCAATTAACTAAATTTTAATAACTAGTAAAAAATCAACTCACAAACATCTATTTAATCAACTCACCAATTCTTTTTTAAGAATCTTTTTATACTCTCATAAACACACAATTACTTTATTCAATAACTCCTGAAAATAATTTAATTTTAATACATTATTTTTGTCAACAATTGAATCGACAAGGTTCGATCAATAGCTAAAGTCTATACTTTTAAATCTATTTTTAATCTACTATAAGTAGTGGGAAGAAATCAAACCCTTGATGCATGAATCATTAGCTGAATCATGCTAACCACTATATTGATGTTTTTATCGATTATATTTTTATATAGTATCTATCACTTACTATCTATGAAACAATACTTTTTATATTTTTTTAAAAAAATTATTTAATTATATTATGACCCGGTAAATAATTTTTCTAGATCCGCCACTGTCTATGCATGTAGGTGGCTTCTATTCAACGGAAGTACGAGAAGGTGGTACTGGAGTAGCGTGGTACTTTCGACAGTTAAACTTCCTTAATGTACCAGCTTCCATGTCTCTGTACTTCAAAGTTGTAAACATTATTACCAACACTAAGTACTTGTTAATTAACTTTGCTAAATTAAAGTTTTATATTACCTCTTCTCTATCTGAACTGATCGGAGTTCACAATTCCCAAACCTAAACAAAAGAAAATTTGGATCATGTACTTTGTTTAATTTCACAATTTTGCAATGATTGAGAGCAAATAATTAGAGAGCAGTAGTGGTAGTGTGGTACCTTGTAAGGAGATCATTATCTTCATGAGGTATATCAAGTTTTTGAAGCGTTGCTTGCAAAAATATTCCATGGCTTACAATTGCTATTTCTTTCTCTCGTCTCTCCCATACCCTACACATGATTTTTTACTTCTACATTAGAATATTTTTGTAATTGTTGTTCAATCGGAAATTTAAAATGGTATAATGGAAAAGTGTATTAGATCAAATAGTTAAGTCTACATATTTGTCGGTTCAACTACAATATTAGAAAGATGATTAGTGTGAAGTTTCAGAGGAAGAAGACGAAGTTTTAGAGGAAGAAGACGAAGTGAAATTCGTAATCATCTTTTCACTAAAATCCAAAAAACAGAATCGTTCTTCAGTTAGTTACAAAATATTGCTTTTATATTATAAGCAATGTGGTTAAGCTATTGAACCGATTGGTTCCGATACAATGTCATTAAAACGATAAAATCAAATCAATTAGTCTAATACCCCCCCCCCCTCAAGATGACAAATATATGGATTTGAGAGACATTTTGCTCATAAGTTACATAAATCGGGCTGGAAACAGAGCCTTCGTGAAAACATCTGCAAGTTGATAATCTGTTTTAACATGTATAGTCTTTATCAAACCACTTTGAATCTTTTCTCTGACAATGTGACAGTCCAATTCCAAATGCTTTGTTCTTTCATGGAAGACAAGGTTATTGGCAATGTGGATTGTAGAGATTGAATCGCAGTAGAATGCAACTGGTTTTGATTGATGAACATGCAGCTCATTTAACAAATTCACCAGCCATTGTACTTCTTTAACAGCAAAACCCATAGATCTGTACTCAGATTCAGCTGAGGAAAGTGAAACAGTTTGTTGTTTCTTTGATTTCCATGAAATAAGTGCATCTCCGAGAAACATACAGAACCCAGAGGTCGACTTTCTCGTGTCTGCACATGATGCCCAGTCCGCATCTGCAAAAGCTTTGAAAGTCAAGTCATTCTTTGAGGAATAAAACAGACTCAATCCTATTGTTCCCTTTAGATAATGCAGAACTTTGTGAGCAGCCTTTAAATGAGAAGGTTTGGGGTCAGAAGTGAACTGACACAGCTTGTTTACCGCATAGGTTATGTCAGGTCTGGTAATAGTAAGATACATCATTTTGCCAACAAGACACATGTAGCTTTGCGGATCACTTAAGGGCTCCTCCCTACTTTCAAAACTGAGCTTTATGTTCGGATCCATGGGAATCGTTGATGGTCTATAAGCAAGCATTCTTGTTTCATCGAGCAGTTCTAATGTGTATTTTCTCTGACAGAGAGAAATACCTGACTTGGACCTCGCAATTTCAAGTCCGAGAAAGTATTTTAGAGATCCTAAATTGCGAAGCTTGAACACAGATTCTAGGTTCTTTGTCAGTTGTTCTACATCTTCGTCGTTGTTGGATGTTATTATCACATCGTCCACGTACACAAGAATAGCCATATAACTCACTGAAACATTTCTTATAAACAGAGTGTGATCAGTATGAGATTTTTGAAAATTCAAAGCTTCTAATGTCTCACTAAATTTCAAAAATCATTGTCTTGAAGCTTGCTTCAAACCATAAATGGATTTCTGCAATTTTTACACTGGATTTAGAGGCAAAGTAGTTCCTTCTTTAGGTGTGTACCCAGGTGGGAGATGCATATAAATCTACTCATCCAAATTCCCATTTAGAAAGGCATTTGAGATGTCTATTTGACTTAAACTCCAATTCTTTGCAGTCGCAACTGATAATAAGGTCTTGATTGTGGTCATTTTGGCAACAAGAGAAAAGGTGTCAACAAAATCAATCCCTTCTTGTTGGGTGTACCCTTTGGCGACCAATCGAGCCTTGTATCTTTCCAAAGTTCCATCTGCGTGAAGCTTCATTTTGTATACCCATTTATAGCCTATGGCGCGTTTGTGAGTAGGTAAAGAACATATACTCCAAGTATTGGATTCTTCCACAGCTTTTAACTCATCATTCATCGCCTGCAAACATTCATCAAATGTTTTAGCTTGCTTAAAAGAAGTTGGTTCCCCGAGTAACGTTACAGCACCAATATATGCTATGTATTCATCTGAAAGATGAGCATATGACATGTAATTAATCAGGGGATACGGTATAGTGGTGCTACTGTTATAACAGTAATAATCCTCTAAGTATGCTGGCTGTTTTGTAGTTTTTTTCTCAGGTCTCATGTTTTCTTTTGGCTGGGACTCAGTAGAACTTTCAATTTCATTCTCTGTTTTAGTATTTAAGTGATTAGAATCAGTGGTTATCGTTGGCGAGTTGTTAACTTGGTCCGATTTTGTATCATCTGTTACTGAATTCTTTGTAGGTGTCAAGATAACTTATGATTCTTCTTCTGTGTTCTTCGAGGTGTTATCCTCATCTGAGTGACTTGCATTGTCACTTTCTAAAAAATGATGTCCCGTGTTTTGATCAAGGAAATTGAAAAGATCTGTATTATCCTCTTTATTTTCTTTAAAAGGGTAAATGTCTTCATGGAAGATAACATTTCGGGAAATGTAAATTTCATTTGTTTCCAGATCTAATATTTTGTACCCTTCGTATCCGAGAGGATAGCCGAGAAACGCATTTACTCTTGATCTTGGTTGGAATTTGTGTCTGTTTCTAGTTAAAGTAGAATGATAGTAGAGGCATCCAAAAGCTCTCATCTCTGTGTAGTTTGGCAGCTTGGAGGTGAGTACTTGGTATGAAGATTTTTCCTTTAATACTGGTGTAGGTAATCTATTAATCAAGATGATTGCTGTTAACACACAATCCCACCAAAATTCCAAAGGGACATGGCTTTGAAACATAAGGGATCTCGACACATTGAGAATGTGTTGGTGCTTTCTTTCCACCACCGAGTTCTGTTCCGGAGTTTCGGGACATGAGTGATATGCCATCATGCCTTTTGATTTGTATAGCTTGTCGAAACGTAAGTCTGGTGCATTATCTGCATGAACCCCTTTAACCTTTGTCTTATATTGTGTTTCAATCATCTTTAAGAAATCTGGAAAGATTGTCAAAACATCAGATTTTGTTTTTAAAAGGTAAATCCATGTCATTCTTGTATGATCATCTACTATTATGAGGAAGTATCGATATCCCTCATTTGTTGGCACGGAAAAGGGTCCCCACACATCTATGTGTAGTAATTCAAAGGCTGTAGAATAAATGTTGTTTTGTGATATGAAAGGCAGCTTCTTCTGCTTTGCAAGTGGGCAGATAGTGCAATGAAAAGAAGTTTTATTCACTTTCTATAAACCAAGAACTTTAGACAACATGTCGACCTTTGTGATTGAAGGGTGACCTAACCTATTATGCCAAAGACCTCTATCTACAAAGACATTCACACACGCAGACATAGAAACGACTCTGTTACTTTGTATTGAATTCATGTCTAGCATGTAGAGGTTGCCAATTTCTTTAGCTTGTCCAATCATCATTCCCTTCATAGCATCCTAAATGACACATGATTCCTCATAAAAAATTAGCCTACACTTGACATCCTTTGTGAGTTGACTAACACTGAGAAGGCTTAATCTGAAATCTGGAATGAATAACACATTATTCAAAACTAAAGTCTCATTCATTCTGATCTGACCCATTCCTGCTATTGTCACACTTCCTCCTGTAGGAAAAGTCATTGTTTTGTCTAAAGAAGTACACAGATTTTCAAACAACTCTTTACTGTGATAAACATGATGTGTCGCACCACTATCAACTACCCATGAGTCTGATTCTAGTATGTTCCCTATAGACCTTAACATGCCTACAAAAGCTAATGTTCTAGAGGAGAATGACATACCTGGAAGGGATGTAATTTTTCCACTAGATGTTGAGGCTGTGTGATTTTGATCAGAAGGCTGAGATTGTTGCGATTTGAAATACGCCATTACGCCTTCTATTTGATCTTTTGATAGAGTTTTAAACAACCCTGCTGCTCTGTTTTCTGTTGTATCTGCAAGAGCGATTTGACCTACAGTTGGTTTTACAACAACATTTTTCTGTTTATGTTTGAATCCTGGAGGATATCCATGTATCTTGTAGCACTTGTCAATGGTGTGACCAGTGTAGTCGCAGTGAGAGCAGGTGGGTCTCTGAGATTTGTTCTCTGCGTAATTGGCATTTACAGAGGCTTTTATCTCTGTATTCGCAGTTGTTACTTGAAAGGCAAAAACAGGCTGTGTAGTTTGTATACTTCTTTGTGTATAATCATGATCCAGTATGCTGAAGTTCATGATAATCTGACCTCCAGCAGTAGCATAAGACTCGTTTAACCCAGCAAGAAATTTTAAAATTTTGTTGCTTTCTGTTCTGCTTGACATCTCTTTGCAACACGGACAATAACCACAAGACTTTGCACACTCAAAGCCTTCAAGATTGTCCCACAAGGTTTTCAATTTTGTGTAGTACGCTGAGAGAGTGAGAGAGCCTTGTTGAAGAGACCAGATTTGCTGCGTGATTTGATATGAACGAGGTAAGCTTGTAACATGAAACCAAGTTAACAAATCTCTCCATATCTCTGAAGCGTCGTTAAATCTCAGAATGCTAGCATAAATTTCCTTTGTCACCGAAGTCAAGATCCATGATTTAACCATACTGCTACATTTGGACTATATCTTGTAATGAGGATGAGTGTTATATGGTCTTGGCAGAGATCCATTGACAAAAGCTATTTTGTTTTTGGCATCCAGAGCAATAGTGATTGCAAGATTCCAGGTATTATAATTCGTTCCATTAAGAACCTCTGAGATGAGTGACACACTTGGATTATCACCGCTTGAAAGATGATAAGGCGAATACAAGATTCCATCGAATTCCAGCTCATCTTTCCTATCGCTTTGGAAAATTGATTTTTGTTTCAAAGTGGATCTTTCTTGAACCGTTGAATTCTGAACATCTTCTAGTGAAGGTGGGCTGTTATCTGGAGAACTCGACCTCATTGTCTTCCTCGTTTTTCTGGATTTTATGGAAGAAACACCCTGAGTAGCCTTCTTCGGGAATCTTCAAATTGAAACCATGATCGGCAGAATAACCGATTATATTGGCGGAATAACGATAAGAGAAGCAAGGGAAATCAACTAATCGATTGAATTGAGTCAATGGAACGCGGAATAGACGTAGAATGTGAAAGAGTAAGGTGTGAGCTTTGATACCATATCAGAAAGATGATTAGTGTGAAGTTTCAGAGGAAGAAGACGAAGTGAAATTCATAATCATCTTTTCATTAAAATCCGAAAAACAGAATCGTTCTTCAGTTAGTTACAGAACATTACTTTATATTATAAGCAATGTGGTTAAGCTATCGAACCGGTTAGTTCCGATACAATGTCATTAAACCGATAAAATCAAATCAATTAGTCTAATATACAAAAAGTGTGTGATACCAAAATGCTATCATTTGGGGTTTTAGTCTTGAATATTATCTATCAAATTATCGATAAGAACATAAACAAATTCAAATATGAAATATTTAGAAGAATATAAGGGAAACTATCATTACTCTTATTAGAATGAAAATATATATATATGAAAATCTAAAGAAAATGAATCATTCTAACCACTAAATTAAAAAAAAAAATTGGTAACAATTTTTTAATATACGTGTAACCCTTTTGCTACGTATATTTGAGATGGTGGAATATTTCCTGCCTTTATATCTATAGTGGGATTGTTAGAATTGATGTATGTCGGTGGGAATATTTAGAAGAATAAAAGGGAAACCACATTACTAGAATGAGAACTAGTGTATATGAAAGTGTAAAGAAATGAACGTTCATCGTCACCATTTAAGAAACTGAAGACCTCTTTTAGCAACTTCTTCTAGTTTTTCCCTTTTCTCCGCTTGCCATTGAGTATCTTCATCATTCTCTATCTATATATATATATATAACCAAATTAATGGAATATTATATTTATCAAAAAATTTTAAAATTGTAAATGACCTTTAATCTAGTGACAGACGGTAAATCCACTAAAACATGCGTACTTGCACAAATAGGGATCAAGTCTTACCGCCTACATTATATAGGAACTTGGCTAATAGATCGGTCAATTGTGGCTCAGTATTGACAAAAAAAAAATTGAAATTAATTGAGTTTGTAAGCAGTGTCGTGCTTAGACCATGAGAAGCCTAGAACTAATAAAAACAAATTTTGAGTACATAATAATTTAATGAAAAAAACTTATAATTTCTAAAGTTACATACTATGTTCCAACCCAAAACCCACATCCATGACTTTCAAATCAAAACTTTGACTACATACATTAGGCTAAATTTTATAAAAATATTTCCTAATTAATCACATAACAAAAAAATATTTTAGAAAATGTGGTCTTAAATTTCTTATATTTATTTGTGATGTAGGGCAAATGTCCAATTTCTTTGCCTATAGGCACGATACTATTTGTAAGAAAGTATAAAATACCATTGTAAAGTCGATCTCTGAGAAAGAAGTCCGACGAATACTTATACATTCTCTACGATCACACGGATAAAGTCCCTGCATGCCAGTTTTAAATAATTAAAGAACATATTCAATTATTCATTTTCATGTATCAAAAAGTTAATCAATTTCTTATATCAAACTCAAGATCATTATATAAATTCGGATGAGTTAGCTCTACTAACGGCATCCCAAGTGATAGAGTTTAAGAGATTACCATTTCGAATTTCAGTTTGTGCAGGAAAGAAAAATATATTTCTAAAAACAAATATCCAAAGATTATCTTCGGATCCACAAAAATTAGGATTTCTACCCGAATTTATAAGCAATGATTGTTTATAATATTACCATGCGTTCTCTACAAATCTCAAGAGCTAGAAGTGGAGGGTAGATATTAGCTTTTAGAAAGTCCTTGTATTGATTCGTTTTTTGCTGTCTCCTAAAAATTCCAGTCGAAGTTTTCATTGCCCTGGAATATTAAATGGAAGAACTTATGTTACAATTACGATACTATTTAACTACTATATCAATATATAGCGGGTTTCTAATTCAAAACCAAAAATTAATTGCTTATGAATAGATATCTTAGATCACACTAATATGCGGTTAGAGTAATTCTAATTGTCGATGTGAGATATGTCATCATGTAATACACCCTCTCGAGATGATAGCTAGGTGATAGATACTAATTAACATCTCGAAGCATCACAAGAGACACATTATCTTCATGCATATTTGTTGGACCAGATCATGGGCTCTGATAAATTATGGGCTTCCGAATCAAAACTAATTTACTACTAAAAATTTGAGTTATTTTGACGATTGTATTGTGACTAAAACATGAGTAATAATTTGTGATGTTTTATATACATTTTTGTTACGAATTTGTAGATTTTAAAATAAATCACTATGACTCTATACCATAAGGATTTGTAACGAAATTGTTATTGTGACGTTTTTGTTAGGAATATACATTTATGACAGTTATATTGTAACCATTAACAAATCATCACAAATTCATAACAATATCTTTATATTGTGACAAAATATGTGTTATTATCAGTTTAATTTTTGTTAGTGATTAATTGTAAGTGGATCAATTCTTAAATCATACACATATTAGCTCGATTGTAATAACCCAACTGTGCATATGACACCATCAAGCAATAACAACTTATAATTCTGCACGTTGCATAACAATTAAGTAACACGGAATATCCTTGACGTGTCTTCTGGAGTTGTGAACCATAAGCCTTCAAGATTGAAATTATATAATAGACTAATTAATTAACTATATGAACGTTAGATATACCTACTGTTATATAGTATTTGTTTATAATGTTTAAGCGTTTACCAATTCCTTCTTTAAAGTTTTTATAGTTAGAAGGAGTTCAGACCTTCGGATCTGTCTCTATGGGCCAGGATTAACCAGTTCTGTTATGTAGCCAAAATTTGACCTAAGACCATAAACAATATCAATTTTTGAGCTTAAACACCTAGATAATTTCATAGATAGCGTGGATATAACCGATTCTTTCTTCTTTAATTGTTTTTCTTTCTTTTTTTTTCGTTAACCAAATGGAAAATCAAGTGGATTTTGACATTTAGTGTCCAATTAGAAGTGATTAGTAATTTTGCACTTGGAGAGAATTGATCCCTATCATAAAGTAACATGGCGATATCTTCTTTAAATAAAAACGAGTAGACCATCACCACTTGGTTTTCTTTTAATTGTTTGTTTAAATTGGTTTAATTACCAATTCTTTTAAAATAAAGTTTTGCAACACTTAAAGAAATTAATAGGTGTGGTAATACCTGAGAAGCGGAGAGGTAATCACTAACTCGATTGTGCTTAGTAATCCTAATTCACGGATTTGTTTGTGGCATTCAGAAACCTACATGCGAGATTGACAATAAATGTTATACTTAGAAGAGTGCGTCTCAAGGTACTATCAAAACCCTAAATAAGTAGCTACTGGAATTCTCTGTCTCTGAACCTGTTGCAAACCCTTTGGAGATAAGTCAGCATCAAAAAGCTTTTCTGATTCAGGTTTCTCTCCGTTCTCTTCTAATGCTACATTGTGGACTCCTTGTGCATGCCTCACCTTTCAGGAATCAAAATTCACACATAATATACCATTTTTTTGGTAATGAATTAATGAAAATGAAGAAATGCAAGAAAGACTAATTACCAAATGAAGGATTTTGGAATTAGGAGATGAGATGCATAGCGTCTTATTAGCTCCACATAAATCCATCTATTTACCTACTTAATTAACACTCCTTAAAACTATACCTACAATCATCTTTTTTTGTTAAGAAACTACCCTAACTTGTATGTTCGTATATATATATGTACACAAAATATAACTTCTTTAGAAAGATTCAATGAAAAAACTCCGACGTTACGTCGAAAGTATATGACACTTGAAAAACACTTGAGAAGAAAAGGTCATAAGTCAACGATAATATACATGTTCCTAACGTCTCTTCTACTTCTAACCAATAATATAGAGAAATATTCTTGCAATTTCTTTTTTCATTATTATTTTTTTTTTCATGACCCCACACTCGAGTATAGAGGAAATTTCACAGGTGGAAAGTTTTCTAAAAAACACCTCATTATTCAACCTTTCGAATACGGAAATTCAAATAATTTCTTTTATTGTGTTTTTGAATTTTGGTTTGACATTGGTTTATTATAGTTTTGGTAGGTACAAGTTAAAATTGGTTTGGTTTTATTAACAATATTAGGGTCACAATTAAAATAATTTAAATTGTACTTGAGGACTTATAATTGTACTTCGTTATAATTAAGTACAAATATAAAATTTAATACATTATTTATGTATAGAATTGTATATTTTGATGTCCATTAACTAATAATTAAGGGTTCGAAGTCTAAAGCCACAAAACTACAATGACAAAAAAAAAAAATTCCGCCACTCAATGTTGAAGTAGATAGGTCTTCCATTTGTCCACTTTCTATATTGCACAACCAGAAAAAAATTATATAGACACATAATATTTCGTCACAATAACACATATTTTGTCATATATTGTTATAAATTTGTGATGATTGATAAATAGTTGCAAAACAAACGTTACAAAAGTATATTCGTAACAAAAACGTCACACTAATGGTGACGAAACAAATATAGTAATAATTTCGTCATAAATTGTTACAAAATAGAATCACAATGATTTTTTAAAAACGTAACAAATAAAATTTATAACAAAAAATGTATATAAAACGTAACAAATTATTACTAATATTATTAGTCACAATATAATTGTTACAATATGTCGGTTCATTAGTCAAGTTCCTATATAATGTAGGCAATGAGACTCGATCATTAGGTGTGAGATAGTGTATGCTTTCAGTAGATTTACCACATGTCACTAGACCAATATCACTTTATAGTCGTTGTGTTCTTAACTAAATAAAGATATCTTGTATAATATTTCTATTTATTATTAATACACTTCTTGAAAAATGCAAAAGATGTAAAGTACATAGAAGAAGAAACTCAAGTTAACACAATGAGCTTGAAGAATAAAACCATAAAATCAATAATAATTAATTTCTTCAATGTTGAATTTAGCAAAATCTCTTAATTAATTAAACTCATTGAAACTTCCTCCTCCATGGATTAATTCTCCGTAGAAAAACTCAGCCTGAAAAGTAAAAGTATAACAATTAACTAATCATTTTAGAAAAAAAAAAACCTAATCAAAGGTCAAAAATAGTTAATTATTATATTTAGTGTAACTAAGATAATACTAACCCTTTGTCTACAATTACAACTGTACGAATTTCGCAATTACCAAACCTGTCAGAATTGTATATATGATCAAAACACTATTAAATTATACAACGAATTAACAAATTGGAGAAAGTTTTGGTAAAACCTCTTGCAAAGTTGCGTTCTAATTGACTCATCACAATCGTTAGCGAAGACATATAACATATGTTGCAAAACTATTCCATGGCTAACAATTGCCACTTCTTTCTCTGGTCTCTTCAATAACCTATAATACAAAATTCATCAATTCTGTAACCATATATATATATATATTTATATATTTGATAATTTTGATGAAGTTAATTATGGTTCAAAAGGGTAAATTAGTTACCATTTCATGAACTCTAACCCTCTCGCCAAAATCTCTTCTTCGGACTCTCTAACATCGGGTCGCCATAGAATATCTTCTTCACTTTCCATCTATAATATGATTCAACATATTATGAAAATAATTAATCACCATGTTTATTAATTCTTACATACTTTGTGTAAAAATTAATAATATGTATATATATTTTAAAAAATGTGATTTAGAAATGAAGGAAAGAGTATCGAGTTCTTTAAAGTTTGATGGTTTAAATAATACAGCTAATGGTTTTATTATCATGAATTCGATTCTTCCCACATATAATGAAAATTTAAAAAAACTTTGAGTTATATATTAGATATTATCGATCAAATAATTGAAAAATAATGGAGGGAAGAGTGAAAGAATATCTTTAATTGCCTGAGAAAAATCAATGGTGGGGAAAAGTTTTTGATATTCGCTGACGTTTCTCCTCATGTCAGGAGGACGAACTCCCTGCATACGTACACATATACCGTCATTATTTAATATTTTTAAAGTTGCGATATTGGTTTTTTTCATCAAGGGTTGTTCTGACCAGAGTTAGCACAATAAAAATTTTGGACCAGAGAATATATTAAACGGCTAAATGAGATATAAAGTTAACCATGATCAAACATACATTTTTGTCCCGAGCAACCTCAAGTGCCAAAATGGGAGGACTGCTTATCATGTTTAGTTGTTTGTCCTCACTCCCAAAAACTCCAACAGCTGTTTGCATTGTTCTATACATAAAAACCATAAGATTCTTTTTTTTATTAACAATTAGATTCATATGTTTCCACCAATATCTCAAATTCAAATAATATCACACAAAATTTTCCACGATAAACTCTAGTAAAAAAATCTACAGATCTAAACATTTCACTAATAGATGAAAATTATTTCTCCCAACCAAGAAATCACTTATTCTTTATGTGTCAATAATTCAATCAACATGGTCTGATTCATAACCTAAAATCTTCTAATAATCTACCAACAGTAGTAGAGAGATGTCGAACCCTTGATTTAGTTAGGTTATACTAACCACGAAACTTAGAGGAACTCGGCAACCATCAAATTACTTAATAATTTAATATTAATTTATATACCACAAAATACAAAAAAAAAAAGATTTAAGCAGCATTTGTCTTTGAATGCTTGTATGCAAAATAAATGTTACCTAAACAATGGAGAAGTTACAACAAGCTCAACCCTATTGAGTAGCCCACTTGAAACAACTCGTTCTCGGAGGTTCTCAACCTAGAGAAGCATTGATTAGAATATTAGAAGTTGCACGAAAGATCATATGGCGATTTTGATCCATGCATATAGTTGTATAAAGCTTAAAGTTGTAGATAGGATTAGGGTTTCATTACCTGTTGGTGACCATAATGGGTAAGTGGAGCATCAAAAAGATGAGGAGACAACAACAAGTTTCTATCTTTCTCTGCTTCTACATTGTGCACTGCTTGTCCATGTCTCAGCTTTTATTAAACAAATAAAAAAACATCATTAATAAATACTTATTACCAAATTAATTAGCCATATATACTATCAAAAATAAGTTGAGGTTCAATGAATCATCTAATTGTCGATCTAATATTGTTAACAAGAAGAATAATTCGATTATCAGCCTAGTTATTTTGTGACTTACCAAATGAACGATTTTACAGCTCTCCAATGGGTACATAAATTTTGCATCCATTTCTACACATTTAACATTTTTTCTTTACATTAAGAAAACAACTAACATTATAACTTTTTTAGTTTTATATATATATATATATGGACATACAAATAAACACATTAATATCTATAAGATTATTACATTAAAACACAATAGAAATATTAATTGAAAATATTTATCAAACCTGTATTAATTAATGAGAAGATATATATATTTTTGTAAAGAGAAGGTATTACCAAGAAAACAATTTTTTTTGGTATGAAAAACAATGTTTATTTGATATCAGTGTTCTATGGTAAGGTGATAATAAATGTTTGTTGGTAGGGAAATTGATGGACTCTCTATGTTTATTTATATAACAGCTGGAATATGATTAAAGACTAAACAGGTGAAATACGTCGAATTTTACGTAAGTTTTCATGCAATTACAAGTCAAATTTCTGATTTGACTCATTCTTTCTTCGTCTTTACTAATGTGTACAACGACCATTTTCAAATCATATACTACCTCGTTTAGAGATTTTTATTTTGTTTCAATTTATAAGGCGTTTGCAGAATTCTAAGCAAGAGCTGGTATGATGTATCCAGGATCTTATTCGAAACTTAATTTTTTTCGATTTCAAGTAAAAGAAATATCAATTCAAACATACATGAAATGTTTAAACCAAACAAAAATTAGAAAAAAATAATAATAATCTCAATTACGAGTTAAACATAACTTTAATTAAACTACTTTTGACTAAATATGATCGTTTTTGTATTCTTTAGTGCTCTTTTTTATTAAGATAGGAAAAGTTGAAGATTGAACAAACGAAGAAGTATAAATAAATTATTAATTCTAACTGAAAAATTTATGCAAAGTGATAATCACTTTAGTTTTTTTCTCATAACAATAAATTCTAAAATAAGAATCATTTTCACATAGGTGAAGAAATCAATAATTCTTTTAACCTGAAAAAATTATCAACTCTAAAATTTTTGGGCTCTAATCTTTCGCATATGTTGCCTATGTTACGGATCGGCTCAGCTAAAAGCAGGTGCACTTGCACATCCAGGGATCTAGTCCCACTGACTACATTATGTAGGAACTTGTATAATGGGTCGGTCAGTTGTGACCTGTTGACAATATATATATATTCTGCAGAACTATTTCTGATTGGTTTTTTTTTGTCAACAATTGGATCGACAAGACCCGATCCATAGGCTAAAGCCCACCCTTATAATCCCTTTTTAAGGTATCATAATGCAGCAGATAGGAATCGAACTTGGTGCCAAATCATTAGCTGGATCATCCTAACCACCAGATTGAGAGCAACTCGGTTAGATTATATTTAAATTAAATATTAAATTATTTTTTCAAGATAATTAATGAGTTTCTTAATCTTTGTGGAAAAAACTAAAACTCCATTGAGAGAGTATTATATTATTTTTAAGCATTGTTTTTTTGTTTTATTTTATAAGATTAATTAACTTCCAAAGTTTCCTTTCACATTAGTGATTTTTAATCCCGATGAATATAAATAAGTGACGTGTACAATAAACAAATAATTAAGGTATATGAATCTTTTTTAAAATAAATAAGTTAATAAAAGAATTTTCTTTTGGTCAAAGATCTGAATAAACAGTTGTCAAGAAAAATACAAATTGTTTATAATGTGTCTTAATTACCAAGATTTTTTATGATTGTTTTTCAAAAATCAAGTTTTGAAAATTTGGATCTGAGAGCCAAAAATGGATCGAAAAACGTAGAAAAAGAACAAAAAGAGACAAAAGACATGAGCTCTCCAAGAAGAAAATAAAAATATTTTGCCTTGAACTGGAAGTCTTTACTCGTTTCGCTTTGAAACTTTATATTTCCATCCTTAAAGAATAATTACATAACTAAACATAGCTGTCGTCATATACAATGTCCAAATATTTTTAATTAAAGTTTATGTTTTCTTTTTAAAATAAAATTAAATCCTTAATAAAACTTCTCAATTTTTTCCTAATAATATTGATCATATCAGTTCATCTAAATTTACAAATTGAAGCAAAATATTTTATTTAATATTGTTCTTTATAAATCAGCCCATACAAAAACGTGAATTAGTCGAATGTTATTCCCAAAAATAAAACGAATTATGTCATACTCTCTTTGTTTTTCTAAAAGTGTCATTCTATCATAATTTCTTAGTACCTAAAAAGTGTCATCTGGAAATTCTAAGGTGAATTTTAACAAAAAGATTAATCATAGTGTTAATATTTACATTTTCTGGAAGCTCTTTAATCTTTGGCTAAAATTCAACTTATCTTTAATATAGTTGTCAACTTAGGGCCGAAACATGTACAGGAACACGGTCATGACTAACCTTAATTATATTAGTTTTCCAAAGTTTCACAAATCTAATGCTTCATATATGATTATTATACTTAATTTTGACAAAGTATATATAATCTAGAAAATTATACTTAATTTTGATCATTAGTTCGCTAACCAATATATATTTTTTAAAATTATTTATGACTTATTTTTATTTTACTTTCAAATTGGTACTTAATAAATTATCTAACTAATGAATATGACATCAAGGGTTAGAAATTTTAGGGAGTAAATTTTAAATTATGGATCATGTATTGTTGATCGATAAAATGTGAAAATAATCAAATTTATTTTATTTTTAACTCAACTTTTTTATAAACAATTACATTGACAAAACTTATAGTGGGGTGAAATAGAAATCAACTTTAAAATAATCATATTTTGTTAGAGATTGAAAGTACTAGAGGACATACCAGTACGTATATTATATATATTATTTTATATTTTTTTTCCAAATATTTTTTATCAGTAGGTAGATTATATTATATATATATATGTTATCTTTTCAAATATTTTTTATTAGTATCAGTTACCCAATTCAAATTATATGCATATTGGAAATTACAAAATTACGAAAGTTCATTTGTAATGTTTTGAGATTACATTTAAACGTGATATTATTAGATTTTTCGTTGTAACTATATTTTAGCATTCAGTAATAGAGAATTGTGAACCCTTCTAATTTTCAGAGAGAATTCCCCTCCTATTGATTAGAAATTTGGTTTGGTGAAATATTATTATCGACCTAAATGTGGAAAAAGCTACTCATTTTACTCTCTTTTTTTTTGTCTATAAAATTCGTAATTCGAATACACAAATATGTATAGTTTCTGAAGTAATGAGGAGACAAAATTATCGATGTATGTTTCTCAATTTCGACTTTTCTTCCTCTGCTTCTTCAACTTACCAGGTCTTTATATTGCCTTTCACATGTGTTGACACAATGACGACGACCAAATCTTATATAAGCTTACAAAATCATCAAGCTCAAATTCAGTTTAGTTAGAGCGTTTGACTGAATTCACCATCATACTATGGTTATAAGTTTTTCTAAACGTTTAATTATAGAAATAAAATATTTAAAAAATCTGTAAAAATATACTATGAAGTTATATCTTATTCAAGAAATCAATGTATTCTTACTTTCAAAATATTATCTTTTATCAAACAAAAGAATTCTAATTGTTATTTACAACTACAACCTACAAAATAAATTTTATTTATAATATAAAAAGAAATCAACCAAAATAATTATAGTACCAATTTTTGGATATAAAAATATAACTTATAGTACGAAAAAATTGAAAACATTAAAACACACAAAAAATTAGCAAAGGTTTAAGAGCTTCCAAAAATATCAATCAGAATATGTTCTTCCCCATAAGCTATCTTCACTTTCTCTACTCAAGTTTGTATATTACAAAGGTGTGTGCCGATATTTAACCTCTACGAACCAAAAAAAAATGAATGAAATAATGGTTCTTTATCTCCCTACCTTCGCTCTAATCTTCTCCTCAAATATTTCTGCCTCAAATCCATACGCCCCAAGTAATGGGAACGATCCTATTATCCACATCTCTTCATACGATGGCTAATAATTGGCTTTTTATATCCCATTTCAAAAAAATTCCATTCACTCTTATGATAGGTCAACATGTTTTTTTCCACTACCTTTTATGAGAATCAAAGCAGATATATAAACGATGAAACCTTTGCTTACTGCCAATGATTGGCCTCAGGATTATCTCAATTTCGAATGTTGTATCTTTGTTACTCTGAAAAATCTTAGCTTCATAGTCCCATATCAGCACAAAATGTTTCTTATGACTCGCTTTCCTTTCTCTCATAACCTTGGTCTTCGCTTTTCCACATTGCTCTTAAGTCACCCCCAGGTTATATTCTCTCCTTATCTCATAGACCATCTCTTGCTTCATAATCTTCAGATTTACTCTCAGCCTTTCCGCAAACAGATAAGCAATTGTTGATATCTTCAATAGTTTAATGTAACCCGTTTTGGTACAAATGTGCTCATCAATGAAAACCTTTACCATCATCGTCCGCTTTCTATTCTCATAAGAACAGTATACTCTCCACTGACACTTGGGATCAGAACATTTTGCACCAATCATCCTTGTTTGTGACCTATAAAACCGAATATCAAATTTGGTTTTGAGAATACCTAAGCACAGCAAACTTGAAATCCTCTAGTGAATTGAAAGTCTTCCCCAACGCTAGCAGCTCTTCCGAATCTTCATTACTTGTGACATGCCCTGATTCGTGTTAATTATTGTCTTCGTCTAAACATGACCAAGGTTCGAGAATCCTCTCATCATCCTAAATATGGTCACCACAGTCAGCATCACTACCTTCCTCCTCATTCATCATAGCCTCACCGAATTATTCTTCTAGACTATCAAAACACTCTTCTTCCACTGCCTCATCATCAGACATAACAGCTACATCACAATCATCATCACCAATTACCTCACAGTCATCATCACTTACGGTATCATCATCTTTGGTGCAAGCTTCTTCTTCATCTTCTCTGTGATGAGTTTCATCTTCACCGTCTCTGCCTCGAGGTTCATCTTCATTGTCTCTAGCATGAGAAGAAGTTCCTTCTTCTGCTCGAGTTCCTTCTTCTCTGGCTTGAGTTTCTTCTTCTTTGGCTTGTGTTTCTTCTATGGCTCGTGTTTCTTCTCTGGCTCATGATTCTTCTATGTCTCGTGTTTCTTCTCTGTCATGTGTTCCTACTCTGGCTCGAGTTCTGCCTTCTCCGGTTCGTGCTTCCACTCTGGTTCGTGTTGCATATGCGCGTTGTGGTTCACCACTAACTCGAGCCTTTCGTTTAGGATGAGCTTCATCGCCATGTTCAAATTCGATTGGAGCTTCTTCGTTGTCCTTCGAAATTCCTTGACTTGATTTTCGTCGAGCTACAAGTTTTGGTCTCCTTATCATTTCGCTTGAGGATTTCGATTGAGGATTGGATTTTGATTGAAAATTGGATTTCGATTGGTCTTCTAGGGTTTCTGATAGAAATCAATTTGGGGCTTTGCTGTTTTGGATTTAACGATGGCTACGATTGCGTTTTGACTTAACGAGAAAAGTAAACGTTCCTTAACTGCATGTAATCTCTCTGTTAATTGATTGGACGGTATACCTAATTTGGCCGAGTCAACGAAAAATTTGGATGCAAATGGAAGTCAACTAAAAGTTTATGTTCGTTTTGAGGAACCGATAGTTGGTACTTCAAATGGCTGAAATTTGAAAATTAAGAATTTATTTGACAATTTTCTCATATTAAAACTAGGATTTAATACAAAGTTCAGATAACAAATCACTAATTACATAAAAAACAAGTTCATGACGGAGTTTCTATAGCGAACAAAGTGACTCAACCCACAATCTATATAGACTTATGAAAAATTAGAATCTATTACATACACAATGTTATTACAGAAATAAAATAATTCAATCCATTGTATAATTATAGCAATATTTATGTTGGAAAAGGAAAACTATTGTTTTGTATATTTTAATAGACAAACCCCGTCAGAGCTGACTTTTACTTCTTTATCTGCCAATGTCTAATTGTCTACTGTCTAGGGAGCTCTCTAAAGTCAACGTCAGGCCTAATGTTGACCATTTATGCTCGTTGATCTCGTCTCTCTCTCCCAAAGGTTCACACTTTTTATCGTTGATCTCCTTTTCTGGCGGCTTGGTCGTCTCACCCCGCCAGAAAAAGGTCTATTTCTTCCACCTCTTCCTCCTCCCAGTTCCTAACTCTCGTTTCTTCCTCCGACGCACTTTGTAACTCGTCATATACGCTTTCCGGTCTTTCTCCTCCTCTTCACCGCCTTCGCTGACGTGCTCCACGGTGGATGACAGCCTGCGTGTTGTGGCTACGCCGCCTTAGTTGACTGAACACCGTCTCTGTGAAGGTCTTCGCCAGAGTGCTGCATCATTTTGGTTCATCGAATCTACTTCGTTTTGGACCGCCGGAGCGCCAAAACTTTAGATTTGTTGGAGTTGTTGATGGTTGGAGTGGCCACTTGTGATGTGGTGGGTGAAGCTTGATTGGATTGTTGTCGCCGTCGTTGGAATCTCCTTCAACAGAGCTGTTTCGTTATGTTGGGTAACTGTAAGTGGAGGAGGTGTTTGTTTTAATTTGCATGTTAAAATTATGTTTTATTATCCCCATCTGGTTTGGTTTGGACTGGTTATGGTTGGTTAGGATGAGATTGGCTAGTCTCGGTTTGTTACTTCTCCTGGTTAAGCTTTATTTCTTTGATAGGTTCGATCTGAGGCTGATTTACCGGCATTCGGCTTCACTGGTTAAGGATGGATTCGCTTTTTGTCTGCATGTTAGAGGCTGGTTCGAGTTCTTTTCATTTTAGGGGTTTTGCTGCGGCTTCAACGAGTCTCGTCGTCGTTTTTGAACGATTTGCTATGTCTCTCCCTTTTTCGGAATCTTTTGAGTTTACTTTCTTTCGTTTCAGCGACCCTGGTTTCATCAATCGAGAAATGCACATATTCACTATTGGAGGTTCCGTCGTCTACCGTTATTTGGTTGCTTCGTGGAGACACTGCTTCTCCGGGTTCAGTTTGTAACTTGCGAGATTAGTTACTTAGTTCTTTCTTAACAATTTCTAATCCTAGTTTTATATTAATCTCCTTTCTTTTGGGATTCCTCCGCATGATTTATTTGTTTTCGGCGGGTACCTTTATTTTCGTATTTTGGGGGAATCTTAGATATTCCGTTGGCTTATGTAACTTTGGTATTTTTTTATATTTAATATTAATAAATGAGACCGGAGAAAAAAATACTTTAAATAGTAGACATTTTAATCAGAGAAACTTGGATGTTATTAGTTTGGCTTGGACAGATTGGATTACATTTGGTTTAGTTGGTAATTATTTGAGATCGAGTGAACAAAGCCAAACAAAAACATGATCATATCACTTGAAATAAAATGCCCAAATTTTCAAATCATTTTAGGTCAAGATCATCCAAGGACTATAAATCTTGGGCTTGAGTGAATGTTTCCAAATCAAAAACAGGCCTAAAAGATAAATATTGGTGACGCCGTTGTTGTTGAAGAAGCAGAGCAGAGCAAAGTTATGATTTTTTTTAATAATATTAAGCTCATTAGTGGCCTCTCTCCAAATTCAGTTCCCTGAGACGGAGGAGAAGCTCTCCGATTTTCCTCAACATCTTAATCGCTTGTGATGGAGTAAGAATCTCAACTACTTCCCCTACCGTTGAACACCGTAGCTGATCGGCGTTGTTCATCGTTGTTGCCATACCGGCTTTAAGAACCTCCATCGCTTCCTCCAGATTCGATTCTTCTCCATTCACCATTCCCATAACTCCGACTCGCCTCGCCGCGTGCATCACCGGCGGATCCGCCACACTCTGCTGCACAAGCGCGAAATCTCGCATCACATCTCTCTCCTTCCTCCTAGTCTCAGACTGGAGACTTGAGATTCGATCTTGCTGTTGACGCGTGAGGTCGTCAACAGAGGCGGCTGTGAGTTTAAACACCAGAGAAGGCTTGAAATCGCCGACCCAGAGTATGAGTTTAGCGTATGAGGTAAACCACGGTGGGCAAAAAAATGTAAATACGTTATCTCTGGCAACGGAAACGGCGGCAAATTTCTCTTGGTAGTATTGAAGACAGTGAGATAGAAACTGGGTCACAAGAGATTGTTGTTGTTGAAGAGTCATAGAGTTAGTTTCAGAAGCGCACATAAGTTGTTCGACGAAATACCTGTGACGGCTAAGCCAACCATTAACGAAGCTAGTGAAGCTTTGAGAGGTGCCAGTGATTGGCATATTCTTATAAAAATATATGTATTTTGGAGTTTGGAGTAGTCACTAAGCTAAGTATCTGAGTGAATGTGAACTTGACTACTTTAGTGGTCAGACATGATTGTGTACAGTTTGTATAACGGATGATTTTATACACTTCTTCTTCGAGCTTGACCAAAAAAAATCTTTTTGTAGCAATTAATATTTTCTTATATGTCGGTTCATTAACGATCGTTGTCGGCGAGACAAATGGAGTTTTGTGACTTCTGTCTTGTCGGAGTGAAGTGCAAATTGAATTTTGAGAAAACCACATACAGAAAAGCTAAAACCGACAAAATTTTGAGAAATGCTATTCTTTTTCTTTTTTGGTCTGAAGAAAATACTATTCTAAACTCTAAAAACTAAGCAATCACCCCGCAAGAATAAGACTACTTCACATATAAGAATATAGAATTTTACACCGGTAAGAATTAGACTAGTTGACACCTCAATGAAAACTCAAGATAAAAATAAGTATCAATCAAATTATAAAACATAAAGATAAAAAGTAAATTAACCGGCCAAGAAACAAGTGATATAATTGGATTGTTTCTGATTTATCTAAACATTAAATAATAAATTTGAATCTTACTCAATTTCAGTCAAAAAATAAATTGAATCTTGTCGATTTAATAATTATTTATTAAAAAAAAACGAACCAATTAACTTTCACCAGAAAATAAGAGTATTGTTTTTTCAAACCTTTAACTAGTTCGAGCTGGAAATATTATCTTTTTTAGGTTCACTTATCTGGAATTATGTCAGGATCGCATCTCAGTTTCATGGAATTACTACCTGAAAAACGACAAAAATAAAGAAAAATTACTATCTGTCTATCTGAAAAAGAAAACGACAGATGTTACTAAATTAAGAAAGGACAAGTCTTGTAAAGAAGACGACATATGTAAGCCGAGAAACATGTTTGCTTTAAACAATTAATAAAGTTTAATAACCGTTGTTCATTAATTAATGCTCCACTCTCATATTTTCTTCTTCCCTAAGAAATTTTTCGTTTTTTTTGGGTATTAGTGAGTTTATAGGTTTTATAGTCGTCTCACACTTCTTCACAAAAGATGGGGTCGGACCAACCGAAACTAATCTAATCACCACTCAGTAGCTACGGACAAACTAGCCCCCACGTAAGCATAACTTGAATAACATAAAGAAAATATAACTAAGCTTGACTTTAATAATAAAGATTGACCATTTAGTCAAGAAAAGATAAACTGATTTGTCTCTAATTTAATTTGGTATCAAATAGTAAATTTGAATCTCACCAAATTTTAATTAGAGAATTTTAGTTATACATCACAATATAGTTTTATATCAATATCAATTTGTACCCAAAAATTACTTCCAAGAAAAAGAAAATTATGAATCACAAATTTAATTCATATGAGATATTCTAATATATTAAACTATTTACCTTTTAACATTTAAATAGATATAAAAATCCTATTTAAAATCTAAACTCCAAACGTTACATAAGATTATGTGATTATCTTAAGTTGAATGTATATTAAGTTGTTTATTTATCTAATAATCTAAATCTTTAACTTAAATAATATCATATGGGATTACGCAATTTCTCAAAATTGAACTCTAGTTTAAATTGGATTTCTCATTTTATGCTAAAGTGTTGTTTACTCAATCTACATATGAGAAAGAATTGGATGTGAAAAAAAAGATGTTAGTTTTACATGTAAGTTAAGAAAGCTCAAAAATATATGTCAGAGGACAAGAAGTGACGACAAAAAAACTCAGAAAAAAAACGTTTTTGTATTAAAAAAAATGGCGAAAACGTTTGGAGGTGGTCACATGTTGAGCGACGCACGGACGCGGAACTCGTTGCTTACGCGGCTACGTTTTCGTCATTAGCCGCGTTTCTTTTGCGGCCTTTTATATGAAACTCTCTAAGGCGGTTTCTGTTACCCAAATCTTCTAAAGATAATGGGCCTAATCATGTTTATGTTTTTATTTTGCTTATTTCTGTATTTAAGCCCATTTAAAAAGCCCACAAGGCCTTTATTCACATCATATTCCGCCTCAACTTCATTCTACCATTCTTTTTCTTTCTTTCTTTCTTTCTTTCTCAAATGCAAAACAGTTTTGTTATACAAATTTTAGAATTATGTTACAAGGTGAAACTATACTTTTCTTTTGACAAATTTATACATGTATGTAAGTTGCTTATCTTTGGTAAAAGTAAGATACTTACCTAAAGCTAATAGATGAGTATAGGCTTAAAAGTAGAAATAAAAAAGATGCTTTTCTAAAAATTGGGACTGTTTATAACTTAGAAATTTTGGGATGTAATATATGCATGAATCATGTGGTCCGTGGTCCCTTGATTAACAAACAATAACGTTGAATAAATTTGGTGGAATACATTGTCAATTTATGCATTATTTTCCGTTTATAATAACAAAATCGTTCCTTGTTATACACACTTCTTCAAAAGCAATATAACTATTTCTTGCATTATTACTCTGTCTCTTCTTTCTTTATTTTAACGATTTAATTAATTATTTCATTTTTTTTATTTTTTTCTCTGGACTCAAAAAATTGGGTTTTGTTAATTTTTGTTAATTGAATAATAATATACTCTAACGCCTCTCTTTCAGCTTACGTAAGTTAAAAACTGTATTTTATCCAATACAGAAACAAACTTTACACTATGTCCTCTGTTTACGTGCCAGCTTTTTATTATTTACAAATTGGCCCCCATAAATGTTTTAATATTCAAAAAAACGCACTGAATTTTGTAAAAGGAGATTCTGAAACAGCAAACCATTAGTCCAATGGTTGTCTTACAACAACGGATCTTCTTCGCCACCTTTTTCTCCATTTTCGCTTTACTCTCTCTCCCTCTCTCTCTCTCAAAGCCACGAACTCAGTGTGACGGTGAAGAGAGATGGCTACTTCCGATCAAGATCGTCACCACCGACCCACTCGTAACCGTCAACAGCCTAGTTCTTCTCGTCCTGTGGTGGTTCGATCGAAAGTTTCGAAGCGTGTGCTTCTCCGTGTAGCTTCCGTCGCTTGCGGAATTCAATTCGGTTGGGCGCTTCAGCTTTCTCTCCTCACTCCTTATGTTCAGGAGCTTGGGATTCCTCACGCTTGGGCTAGTATTATTTGGCTTTGTGGTCCTCTTTCTGGTTTGTTCGTCCAACCGCTTGTTGGACATAGTAGCGATAGGTGTACGAGCAGATACGGTCGTCGGAGACCTTTTATTATCGCCGGAGCTGTGGCGATCGCTGTCTCTGTTCTGATTATTGGCCATGCGGCGGATATTGGATGGGCACTTGGGGATAGAGAAGGGAAAATAAAGCCGAGAGCGATTGTGGCTTTTGTTTTAGGGTTTTGGATTCTCGATGTTGCTAATAATATGACTCAGGGTCCTTGTAGAGCTCTTCTCGCCGATCTTACTGGTAATTTTTTACTTTTCTCATTCTTTGAGTCTTCATTGGGTATTCAAAGCTCGTAAATTTGGGGATTCTCGTGTTCACTCACATGCAAAACATGAAAATGTTCTAATTTGTGATTCTGAACACAGTTAGTTATCTTATAATTAATTTGCAATATCGTTTTAGTCTAATAAGTCAATTTGGATTTGTATTAGTCATGTTTAAAAGCTTTGAAATTCTTTCACGTCCTCTTAACTTTCAAAAGAGCCCTTTTTTAATCTTGTCTGTGGCTTATCATTGAGTCACAGAAACATTTCTTTTTTTTCCTTCGTGTGAATTAAATTCTGGATTGAGTCAAAGCATTGCGATTGCTTTAGAAAATTTGGAAATTTAAACTGAGGACAAACATGGTTTGAGGTAATGATCCGGTGACATTGGAATTGAGAGATGAATAAGATTTTAAGATGTGTCAACACTCTGTTCCTCTGTAAATTTAATGAAGGTAAATCTTAGGCTATGTACTTCATCACTTTGTTAGAAAGATGAAACTGCACTGGATGGGATTTCCTTATACGATTTCTGCATACTTGAGCTTTTGATAAAAAAGTTGCTCAATACTGCAAGACATTTGGGTATCTCTTTTTTGGTTTTCATAGTTAACATTGATGCATGTGCGAGCATCTGGCAATTTTCGTGTTCTATTATCAATGTACATTTTCAATTGTTTAACATGTAAAATATTGGTTACTTGAAACGCCTTTTTTGGCTGCTAGTTTGTTCTGCCTCTTCCGAGGATGTTTCTTTTTATTGTTTTGGTGGTTGCTTTATTAAGTCATCTGATAAAATCACGCTTTGATAAAGAATCGGTCCACTGCTGCTTTAATGCTTGTCCAATCTTTTATTTTCAGAGAATGACAATCGCAGAACCCGAGTAGCAAATGGCTACTTCTCTCTTTTTATGGCTGTTGGCAATATTCTTGGCTATGCAACTGGATCATACAATGGTTGGTATAAGATCTTCTCTTTTACGAAGACTGTTGCATGCAATGTGGAATGTGCCAATCTCAAGTCTGCCTTCTACATAGATGTCGTCTTCATTGCGATAACTACGATTCTAAGTGTCTCAGCGGCTCATGAGGTGCCTCTTTCTTCATTGCCTTCTGAAGGACATGGGCAAACCAGTGGAACAGATGAAGCTTTTCTTTCTGAAATATTTGGGACTTTCAGATATTTTCCAGGAAATGTTTGGATAATTTTGCTTGTTACAGCATTGACATGGATTGGTTGGTTTCCATTTATTCTGTTTGATACTGACTGGATGGGTCGAGAAATTTATGGTGGTGAACCAAATGAAGGTACTTTATATAGCTCCGGGGTCAGTATGGGTGCACTTGGTTTGATGTTGAATTCTGTTTTTCTTGGACTCACTTCGGTACTCATGGAGAAACTTTGCAGAAAGTGGGGGGCTGGTTTTGTTTGGGGAATATCAAACATCTTAATGGCTATTTGCTTTCTTGCAATGATTATCATATCATTTGTTGCGTCTCACCTTGGCTACATTGGGCATGAACAACCACCTGCCAGCATTATAATAGCTGCTGTATTAATCTTTACAATTCTGGGCATTCCATTGGCAGTAAGTTACTTCTGCAATTTTGTTGTCAGTTTACATACAGTGAGAAAAAAAGAATTTATAACTGTCAACTAACCTTATATTGTGGTGCCTATTGACTAATGGCTATTCTCAGCTGGAGATATCCCGACACTAATACTTTGATATATTTCTTGCTCATCTATACCCATGTGGTAGAATTAATTAGTGCTACTGTTACTCTTCTGCAGATAACTTACAGTATCCCATATGCTTTGATATCCATACGTATTGAATCCTTGGGTCTAGGCCAAGGTGTGCATCCTTTTAATATTACGCTCACTGATTTCAGTCTACAAATGAGTGATGTTTCTTATAAAAGTTCTGTTGTGGCAGGCTTATCTTTGGGTGTGCTGAATTTGGCTATAGTTATCCCACAGGTCTGCTATGTTCAACCATCCTTTTACGCATTATATTGTATCACAAGTAAATTCCTATTCTTGTTTACATCTGTCTTCTGGTCATGGAAGAATCCTAAAAAGGGAGTCCATCAAAAATAAGTGAAGCATGGGGATTACTTCACCAGTTGTTGATATATTTTTTATAATCGCCAGTGATGAAAGGACCCTTTTACTTTCTCTCTTAATTGGTTGTGGATTGGTGCACTTCATCCCTATTTTCGTTATGGTTTTTGCATGAACTCAATTCTATTGTTAGATCATTGTGAGTAACAATAATACTATGTCTACGCAGGTAATTGTGTCTGTTGGCAGTGGCCCATGGGATCAACTGTTTGGAGGTGGGAATTCACCTGCACTTGCAGTAGGAGCAGCTGCAGGTTTCATTGGTGGAATTGTAGCCATCTTGGCTCTTCCACGAACAAGGATTCATAAGCCCATTCCTCTCCCATGAAATCCTCTCTTTTGTTATAAGGTATATCACAATTCATTTCTTTTTGAAAGTACGTCGTAAGCATGTAACGTTCACTAATTAATAAAAGTGGTGAATGCAATCTAGATGAGTTTAAGCGATGAAAGCATAAGGGGAAGGAGTAGGGGCATGCTGGAAAATGACAAGGAGATGCACAACTTGCTGTTATCCTTGTCGAATTCATGCAATGGCTTCATGTGTGACTAACTTATTTGCAGTTACTAGGACCTAATGCCCCTCTACTTTGGGACTTTGATCTATGCGTCCACGAGGAGCCATAGAAGTTTTACACATAGAAATAATAACACACGTTCAGTTTGTGAGGTATATGGATCTCTCCTTTCTTGGAAGCCCCGATTCGGGATCTTCTCTGTTCTTTGTTGTAATTTAATGTAAAAACCCTGTGTGTTATAGAGTGTTTGTAACGGGGCCTGAATGTCAAGGTTCTGAAACTGTTATAAGTTCATTTTCTTTAAATAAACAATTTCCACGCTCTGGGTATCAAAAGTAGAAAGGAACCAATATTTTGCATAGCTGTACGTGTAGTCTCTTTGCATGATTTGGAATTACTTAGTTCTCTTAAGGTTGTATGAGGGATACTGCATCGGAATCACATTCTGTGTTTCTATGATTCTGCAATAAGCTATGTATGGTGTCATGAATCAGAGAATAATTGATTGAAGACAGAACAATAGGAAGATGAACTAGAAGGCTGACTCTGGAGAATATTAAGATTTATTGTAGAGAGGGATGTTTGTGATTGAAGTTCGAGGGAGGATTCTTATGGAAAGTAATAGACTACAAGTAATGTAGAGAAACAAGTGGCTGCTAATACTAGTTGAGCGTATTTGACTTGCAAAAGTGTTATAATTCCAGAGTTTAAACTTAAGACTGTCCAATAAAGAGAGAGATTGGATAAGGTAGTAACAAAAAATGTGTAAATTGGGAAACTGAATCTATTGTAATGAAGTAATTTTCACACGTGGGAGCATTAAGGGACCTCGAAATCTTAGAGAATGGGAACTAGGCCTAGTGATGATGAGTATAAAGAAAACAAAAGGAAGGGTTATGTCAGTGAGTGAGTCACCACCGACTCTCATTCTAAGTCAACTTCGGCGGCTTTCACACCTCCGTCCTTCTACACACATATGAGACTATCCTATCATTTCGTTTATTAAATTCCATTTATACTCTCTACAGACTACAAATTTCAATATTATGATCATTTTTTCTACATTTTTTCAATCAATAATTAAAATCGACAAGAATCTAATTTATTTAACTAAAATATGGTAAAATTCAAACTAATTACATAGTATTTATCTAAATTAAATATAAACTAACTAGATCATATGATAAATTTGTGAAATTTATTTTTATTTGTATTATCTAATTTTAAGATTTGAAGTAATAATTTGTCAAATTTTTATTTATGGGATTTTAGCTATGTTCTTTCGAATTTTTTCTTAAAAACTTGTTTTGTTTGAGTTTTATTTCTTTTTTCTTAGACTATGTTTTTTGGCAATGTTTTTGGCATTTTTTTGTTTTTCACCAGCTTTATATGTTCTGTCATTTTAATATATTTATAATAGAAAACAAAAGTAAAGAAAAAGTTTTGTAAGTCAATAGTTGAAATAGAGTTACAAAATTTTGAATGAGCAAGATTATAATTTTTGGATCAACAAAGATCAATAAAACTGAGATAAAGTTTATTATGATCAAAGGAAGATTTAAGAATTTAGTACTCTTCAACTAAAGAATTGAAACAAAACATAATTCAATTAGTTGCTTTAGCTTTAAGATTGATTCAAGAACAAACACTTGAGAAGTGGAAATATGAGAATCTTGATTTTTTTACCCTGCACTACATTTTTGGATGTGTATCAAATCTCATATTAATTAGCTTTTATATATATATATATATATATAATATCCATAAATGTGATAAAATATTTCTGACGAAGAAATGAAGATGAATGACCACTTTATGTCAAAATTAGGTTTTAGTTAAATAAAATTGGGTTGTTGAAAGCATTCACTATTGGCCATTTGATTCATATCTCTTGTCGCCTTCGGATTTACATAAGTGGGGAGTTATTTTTATATCTTTAATAAACTTGTCATAGCTTTATCTGAAATAAATAAAGTAGTTACCTTTTTGTATGAAACAAAGCAGTAAGCTTTTACAGTTAAAGATGATGATAAAAATAAAGGTTAAGTGAAGTCCACCCTGTATAATTTTGTTGATAAGTACATATTATCGTCATGTGCATGCACTTCTGACTTCCAAATATAATTTGTCTTTTCTTAGGCTTCAATTATTGGACAAATTATTTCCTCTAAAGCATATTTTTTCTTGCTACAATCCCTTCTTTTTCCATGAAGCTTCCAACGCTTTTTGACGGATTATGTGTGAAGACTCAAAAATTTATTCATTTGACCAAAAGAGATTCGTAGATGGATTATATCATTATAATACGGTTTAAAGTTTAAATTACCAATTAATAAGATAAATTAATTCAACTTTTTTTTTCTGATCACAAAACTTAGATTTAAGGTTAAATTGTAAATTCAAATTCTAAATTTATCACAACTTTTTGAAAATGGTTTTTAGCTCCAAACGATTAGCCGGTTTCTATTTGTTCTTAGAAAGTTTTATGTCTTTGAAAAATCTATTTAAATCTTTTATTTTTAAAATATTTTTAGATCACTGAATGATATGTCTAATTTTTTAATTTGTATTGTTAGAAGATCAACCGGTATTTCAAACTTTATATAACTTTGACAAAAAAATTCTTTTTATCATGCTGAGATTTACAAATAATTGGAGTCAAATTTTATAGCAACAATGCAAAAGTTAATATTTAAAACACTTGGTCATATACATTTCCCTATTTTTTCAATTCTTTGAATTTATGCAATTAACTTCTTTCCATTGTAAAAGAGACTCCCTTAATTTCTAATTAGTTGATATCTTGGAAAAATAATCTGTTTTAAAAAAATGAAAGTTTCCATTTTTTTTTAATACCTAGTCACAAATACCCGATCCATTAACCAAGTTCTTAAATTATGTAAGTAGTAAGAATTGATTTCTGGACCGTAAGGTATTGTCTACTTTTAGTGAATTTACCATCTACCATTAAACGAAGATCACCTCACAAAATTTCTAATTCTTAATAAATAAAGTTTAAATGAAACATTAAAAAAAGTTTTTAATATGTATAAAATTTTTAAAACGTCAAGTATTAAAAAATAGAGCGAATATTAAGTAATATTTTTGATTTTATAAACAAAGATTATTAATGTAATGTAATAATGTTTTATATGCGTGGATCATTGTATGAATAGCCAAAAAAAAAATTTTGTTTTCCAATAAGTTGTTTTTCCTAAGCATATCAAAGATTTGAAAACGCATGTTTTTGTTTGGACTCACTATAGTGTCTGATGTCGTGGAACCAATTATTAATAGTCACCACTCACCACCTAATCATAAAAAGACAAATAAATCTTCAATTTTTCTTACTCTTTAACATTTTTACAAATAAAGAAAAGTACTTTAATATTGATATTTATTGTTTTTATGTCGGAAAAAGAAGAGTCCACCCAAAAATAAGAGTCTACAAAGAAGACTTATTGAACATGGCACTAATGGAGCGGCAACACTTCATTATTAGTGTATATCTATATTATTACAACACCTAATCTGTACTTAATACATTAGGTTTGGTTTATTTGGTAATCAAAACTAAATATTCTATAATTAATTATGTGATATATTAATACTTTATACATCCGTGCACAAAAATATTATATAGTACCAAATGTAGTACTGCATAATAGAAAGTCGATACCTATTATATAGTGTAGTCCTATAAAAAGATGTATTTATCTTATGAAAATTAAGAAATTTGAATTGATTGATTCACACTTCTACACAATTATTTTTGGAAACCATTTTTAGGATAATTCCCGAATTAAATATGTTTGACCTTATAATAAACTCTAACATGCAGTGGATTTTTATAAATAAATTTCGGTATATATGTGGTTGAGTACAAAACACAATAGTTTATGTATCTCTGTTGGCTTGTATAATTGGATAACTTGTGGTTATATTTTGGTATATATGTGGTTGTATAAATTGTGTAAATAGGTGGTTCAGTTGATTTGTTTCCGATCTATCTAGGTACTAGGTGGTGAGTGTTAGAATGCAATTGATATTCTATATTAGAAATTAGGATTATTCTAATCTAATTTATATAAGCTAGCGGTCAATCCACTCACTACCAATTGGTTTTGAGTTAGAAACTCATAATTTATTACGGTATCAGAGTCTGAGAATCTGGCCCATCAAGCAATGCATGATGATATATGTTTGTTATGGGTCATTCATGACGTTAGGTTATACCACCTACCATCTCGAAGGAATGTGTTAAAATATGTTTGATATCTCACATCGGAAGTTAATTATAACCTAATATATATATAAACTAGTCGTCAATCCACTCATTACCAATTGATTTTGAATTGGAAGTTCATCATTTATCAGTAAATTTAAATCCCAATATTCTATTTGAAATATTTAGGACATGGATCAAGTTTTTTTATCCAATAATATTTAATATTAACAAAAAAAATTATGCAACTAGGAAGATTAGTAGATAAAAACTAGGAAATTAAAGTTTCCGGAATAACGAAAGTTCGTAGTAAACAGAATTGATAGATCCACAAATCAAAAAATCTGGTCCCATAAAGGAAGTTGTCTATACATCACAGAATAGTATTACAATCTTGAATGTAATTTTGGTTTAATCTGGTTTGGTTTCTTTGTTTTTAGTTATGTTTGGTTTTTGGTATTGTGTTTTTCTTATTAAGTAACACAACTACAGAAGAAATATTGAACTTAGTTTTCATAACAAAAGTTAGACGTTAGGTCAATACTCAGCTATGCCCAAAAACATCAAAATTATTTCACTTTGCAAAAGAATTAAAAAAAATTTGAATGGCAGATTTTAATTTGAGGAAAATCAAAGAAGAAATATTTGACTTTCATCTACTGGTTTTTGGCACACCTAAAAACAGAAAACAAAAAAAAACTTAAATAGTAGACACTTCACATAACTAATTATAATATTGTATGAATAATGAAAATATGCTCAGACAATAACCATTGCCGATCTGCAAGTTATAACCACTATTTTTACCGGATTGATAAACATTATGTTCTAAGAGTTGTATATCTTACCTTCAATGTAGATGAAGGATTAGCTTTGATCGTGAAGAGTTTTGAATTATTTTTATATTTACTATAAATAGTTCAATCTTATAAAATGCCCTCATTATTTAAATTTGATGTCTTATCCAGTTTTATGATTATTAAAAACTAATATAGAAGTGATTTAATAAAATTCACTTATGCGACTATTATATTTTATTCATTTCTCTTGATTCAATTGTTCGCCAAAATAGATTATTTCCATTGTATATATATATGTATTTTTTGTGTGATATATATGTGTCTATATATATATATATATATTTTGTCAATTGTAGAGACATATTATCCCAATTTCACTAGTGCCTTCAATTCATATTTATGTTTATTTTGTCCCACATATTTTCATTTAATTGAATTTAATTTGTATTGCCAAGAAAGAAAAAATGTATAAATTGAAAAAACTTCAAAGATATTAATAACAAAGCGGATTTCTTGTCTTGTAGCGTTAAAGGGTTATCCAGAAATCATATATTTGTGCTTTTTGGTTTGTGGCGTTAAAAAGTTATCCATAAATCGTATCTTTGTATTTCTTAGCTTGTAGCGTTAAAGAGTTATCCAGAAATCGTATCTTCGTGTTTTTTAGTGTGTGGTGTTAAAGAGTTATCCAGAAATCATATCTTTGTATTTTTTTGACATATGGCGCTAAAAAGACCAGAAATCGTATCTTTGTATTTCTAGTTCTATGGCGCTAAAAAGTTATCTAGAAATCGTATCTTTGTGGATATTATATCTCATGATTGGATTCATTATCTTCTAAGATTGATAAAAAATAAATGAAAAAAAATTAGTTCTGTATAATTAGAAAACATAATAGTAAAGTTATCGAAAGTCCTGCTTAATAAACCCATAATTTCAACGGGCTATAAGAAAAAATTATGAAAAATACTCTTTAAAATTATAAAATTATAATATATATATATATTTTGAAAACTTCTGTGAAATACATCTTTTCACATAAAAGAAGTATTCGGGATGAGAACCAAAAACATAATTTCATATACAGTAGACAAATATAGTAAATTTTACGTATTTGATATGCATAGAAGACAAATTCATCATATTTATCTATTAGAGACAATACAATATCTACCGTAGATAATATCATGTCTATTGTAAATAATATAACATATATACGTCCATCGTGGACCACATATGTTATACAATGCTTCATTACAAAATACACATTTTTCGGAAAAAATACATTTCGCATAAAAAATAGAAAAGGGGTAAGTCAAAATGGCTACTTTACATAATACTCTCTAATTATAATTCGAAATGTATTATTATGTGTATACGTATATATTTATATATCAGCGTCAAATAGTTTTTTTTTTTTAAACTTCAGAACCTAATTTATTTTATATACAGTAATAAATAAATAAATAAATTTAAAAGAAGAGAAAGTGAGTAAGCCAAATTTGAATATTTAATGGTTAGCAGATAAGAACTTTGCTTCAAAGCGGCACTGCTAAGCTTTTCTCGCGCCAGCCATTATTCAACCTCTTTTTCTTCTTCTCCTCTTCACCATTTTTTCCGATGTGAATAGACAATCTTCCGATTTCCGCAACCACCGTCACTCTTCTTTTCTTTTTCTCTCGCCGGCTAAATCTTACCGACATGGCTCAGGCCTCACGGAGTTTCGGCTTCTTTCACTATATTTTCTTCCTTGTCTTTTCTCTGTTCTCCGTCGTTTCATCGGACGATCTCCAAATCCTACTCAAGGTTAAATCATCATTCGAGGATTCCAAGCTTGACGTCTTTGATTCGTGGAAGCTGAACTCCGGTACCGGTCCTTGTGGCTTCACCGGAATTACCTGTGGTTTTAAAGGCAACGTTACGGAGATTGATCTCTCTCGTCGAGGTTTATTTGGTAGTTTCCCGTTCGATTCGGTTTGCCAGCTTCAGAGTCTTGAGAAACTCTCTCTCGGATTCAATTCACTTTCGGGAATAGTTCCAAGTGATTTGAATAACTGCACGAATCTGAAATATTTGGATCTCGGGAACAACTTTTTCTCCGGTACTTTCCCTGAATTCTCCGCTCTAAATCAGCTCCAGTATCTCTATTTGAACAACAGCGCATTTTCCGGCGTCTTTCCGTGGAAATCGCTCCAAAACGCGACGGGACTCGTCGTTTTGAGCGTCGGCGATAATCCGTTTAATCTGACTGATTTTCCGTTAGAGGTTGTCTCTCTCACCAAGCTCTCGTGGCTCTACATGTCGAACTGCAGCATCACTGGGAAAATTCCACCGGCGATTGGGGATTTGACGGAGCTTCAAAACTTGGAGATTTCCGATAGCAGTCTTACCGGAGAGATTCCACCGGAGATCACGAAACTTACCAAACTCTGGCAGTTAGAGCTCTACAACAACAACTTGACTGGAAAATTTCCTACCGGATTCGGAAACTTGAAGAATCTGACTTACTTAGATGCTTCCACCAATCATTTAAACGGTGACTTATCAGAGCTCAGGTCTTTGACTAATCTCGTTTCTCTACAAATGTTCGAAAACGAATTCTCCGGTGAAATTCCGCCGGAGTTCGGCGACTTCAAAGATCTCGTTAATCTCTCGCTCTATACAAACAAGTTAACCGGTTCTCTGCCTCAAGGACTCGGTTCACTTGCCGATTTTGATTTCATCGATGCATCGGAGAATCTTTTAACCGGACCAATCCCTCCAGATATGTGCAAAAACGGGAAGATGAAAGCTATTCTTCTCCTGCAAAACAATCTCACAGGCTCCATCCCAGAGTCTTACGCCAACTGTTGGACTCTGCAACGGTTCAGAGTTAATCAGAACTCGCTCAACGGAACAGTTCCCGCGGGACTTTGGGGGTTACCAAAGCTCGAGATAATCGACATAACGATGAACCACATCGAAGGTCCGATCACCGCCGATATAAAAAACGGTAAAAGTCTCGGAACGTTGTCTCTAGGGTTCAACAAGTTGTCTGATGAGCTTCCTGATGAGATAGGTGACACGGTCGCTCTGACCAAGGTTGAGCTTAACAATAATCGGTTTTCCGGGAAGATTCCGAGTTCCATTGGGAAACTGAAAGGACTTAGTAGTCTAAAGATGCAGAGCAATGGCTTCTCTGGTAACATACCGGACTCGATAGGATCGTGTTCGATGCTCAGCGATCTGAACGTGGCTCAAAACTCGTTATCGGGCGAAATTCCGGACACGCTTGGCTCTCTTCCTACGCTCAACGCTTTGAATCTTTCAGATAATAAGCTTTCAGGGAGAATTCCAGAGAGTTTGTCGTCTTTAAGGCTTAGCCTTCTTGATCTGTCAAACAACGGATTATCCGGTCGTATCCCTCTCAGTTTGTCATCATATAGCGGTAGCTTCAATGGAAACCCTGGACTCTGCAGCATGACGATTAAATCGTTTAATCGTTGTGTAACTTCTTCAGGCTCGCATGGAGACACTCGCGTCTTCGTGTTGTGTATAGTTTTCGGTTCGCTGATCTTACTGGTGGCTCTTGTGTTTTTCTTGTACCTGAAGAGAACCGAGAAGAAGGAAGGTCGATCGCTTAAACAGGAATCTTGGAGTATAAAGTCATTCCGAAGGATGAGTTTCACTGAAGATGATATCATCGATTCCATCAAAGAAGAGAATTTGATCGGTAGAGGAGGTTGTGGCGATGTTTACAGAGTAGTACTGGGTGATGGTAAAGAAGTCGCTGTCAAACACATTCGGTGTTGTAGTTCTCAGAAAAACTTCAGCAGTGCAATGCCTATTCTGAGTCAACGTGAAGGAAGATCGAAAGAGTTTGAAACGGAGGTGCAAACACTAAGCTCGATAAGGCACTTGAACGTGGTTAAACTTTATTGTAGCATCACGAGCGATGACTCGAGCTTGCTGGTGTATGAGTACTTGCCCAATGGGAGCTTATGGGACATGCTTCACTCCTGTAAAAAGTCAAACCTTGATTGGGAAACACGATATGATATTGCTCTTGGTGCTGCAAAAGGGCTTGAGTACTTGCATCATGGATACGAGAGACCCGTGATTCACCGTGATGTCAAATCAAGTAACATATTGCTTGATGAGTTTCTGAAACCTAGAATTGCTGATTTTGGTCTTGCCAAAATTCTCCAGGCCAACAATGGGGGTCTAGATTCCACTCAAGTTGTTGCAGGAACCTACGGTTACATAGCTCCAGGTAAAGAGATTTCATTCAACTATCATCAACTTTTATCATGGTCTTACATGTTGACATTAACATTGGTAATTCTTGTTGCAGAGTATGGATACTCATCGAAAGTGAATGAGAAATGCGATGTGTATAGCTTCGGGGTCGTGTTAATGGAGTTAGTCACAGGGAAAAAACCGATAGAGGCAGAGTTTGGAGAGAGCAAAGACATAGTGAATTGGGTAAGCAACAATCTGAAAAGCAAAGAGAGTGTGATGGAGATTGCAGACAAGAAAATAGGAGAAATGTATAGAGAAGATGCAGTCAAGATGCTAAGGATCGCAATCCTCTGCACCGCGAGACAACCTGGACTAAGACCAACAATGAGAAGCGTGGTTCAAATGATCGAGGACGCAGAACCTTGCAGATTAATGGGAATTGTGATCAGCAAAGAGAGTGAAGTCAAGGTCAAAGAAATAAGTTGATGATTAAAGATCCAAATCTATATATTTTTGGCTCTGTTTTGGTAACTATGAAACTTAGAGACATGACTAGTGTGGATCAATCTAAATATTATAGCTTAGATGGAGAATATGATTGTAAAAGTCTTGCTAATGAAATCTTGTAACCATCTGATGTAAACAAAAAAAGTATATGAATTTTGGTTTAAAGTCTACTATAATGTAAAGTCTATGGTTTATTTAGTTTCACTCTACTTGTCTTAAACAAATGCATATTATATTAAAAAACTTGAAACAAAACCAAAACGAAATTGGATTCTTGATATTATATAAAATATATATGAAAAAAATAACATTTCCCTCGTGTGATTGCTAAAAGGTAGTCATATCAAATGTACTTATATACTCAAAACTTTTATAGTTGCCGACTTTGACCAAATCTGTATATATATAAAATGGAAATTATATAAATCTTCGTTCTTTCACAAGCAGACAATAATGCTTCTCTGCTTTGTTTCGACTTCTGAAAGTGACTGATAATTCTTAATCTCTTACAAAGCATAGAAACATATATTTGACATGTTAGTATTTAATCTCATTAACGCCATCTGAAAGAAACGTTCACATGTGCAATCACAATACCTGTAATAGAATTTTTTACAATTTATTTATATTTCAATCTTTATGTTCATTATTGCATTAGTTACAAAGCTTTAGTAAAACTTGATAAGAAACTAATATACCATTGTTATACGGTACCTAACACATTATCAGAAAACTAAATATTGCAAATTTAATTAATTGAAAACTGTTTTCCAGTCTTTTTCTTTTCTGAGTTTGCAATTCAATCCAAAGAATGCTTTGAATTATAAGCTACTGATTAATAAAATAGCACTCACAAGCATTTAGCAAAGTACTCAAAATGTTTTTCTCAATCTCATGATAACATATGCATTCATTAGAGAAGTCTTTGGTGGACCAAAAGAACCCACTAAATGGCTTAGTCTTGGTGGTGCTTGAACTAGATATTATAAGAAACAAAAAGTTTGACAAGACTGAACAGTTAAGACCGATTGAACCATCACAATTAACCGTGGATTTGCCAAGAACCAGACCAAATAATCAAGTATTTTGAAGCAGTCTGTACAAAACCAAACCGGACTAAACCAATCCAGTGTCACATCTTCAGCTCAAAAACAGAGAGACCAGAGTTTAAGTAATATACAAATACTAATTTCTGCTGGAAATAACTTCCGATTGCGTGTACACAAACTAACAAGTCCTACTAATATACAACACTTGATTTATATCTCAAAAAATTTCTCCATCAACCATATGATATATCAGCGAAATAAATCTTGGAAAGACCACATTACAAATCTAGCAAAGATATCAGACTCCAAGAACTCAATGTGAGCAGCGCGACCGATGAATGAGTTAAGGTTACGACCATACAAGGTCGTATCGAAGTTGACATCACAGCGCATGAACACTCTCTGGTGGTGAGGAGTTTCAGGAGATGGTCCACGTATTTGATCCATACAGTTATTAAGCATCTCCAAGAAAGTATTGCCTCTTTTTGAGTTGTCGAAAGAAGCTAGTTGACACGACTCGATCCTGGCTGAGTGATATGGAACATACCCATCCTGTGATAGCAACAGACATGGCTCTAAGTACAACGATAACACAAAAAGGTGCTTCTGCATAAACTTTTTAATCATCACAACTAGCATCAAACATAGCAAGAACTGTGTATCCTATGATCAAAATAAAAATGGTAGTTTTTACAACTGATGATCAAGATAACAATTGGCCAAAATGGTCGTTGCATATAATTCCATTACTACCACAAGTTTTCGAGCTATGTCAAAGCTGAGAAGTTCATTTCAAAGGCTCAGAATCATAGATCACTCGCACTGGTTACTGTTGTATTCCAAAAAATGGAATGTACCTGAGGTGACGACAAGAGAATTATATTTTTGAAACCGTCCAACGTCTTTTGCTGAAAAGAATTGCAGAACCAACATTAGAGCATTAGAACAAGAGAACAAAGATTTCTTTGTAACTAAGGTACATAATCTTGATAAAATGTTTAGATCTTTCTCTACCTTGCAGAGCTTGTAAAAGAACGTATTCTGGAGATTAGGATCATCTGTGAGTGTAAGCTGATGAATAACCTGAGTACTCTTTAACTTCTTCAGGAGCCAAAGTCCAGAATTGAACAATGAATTTGAACTGTATAGATAACCCAAGTGTGGACCCGAAAGCGATAGATATGTATGTAAATACTTCCTGTATGGTTCCATTAAATTATCTGCAACAAGTACATGAGTGGGAGACGATGATAAACACCAAAACCGAAGTAAGAAGAATTATAAACATTCTCTGAGGAACATACCAGCTATTGCAGTTCTGATGATGACATTACCGATTGAATGTCCAACAAAACTCAGCTTAATGCTTTTTAAGCGCCCGTATCTCGCATGTTTATCCTTTTTTCTTTTAAAGAAAGATATAACTTCTTGTGCAAGCCTATGACCCATTTCCCTGAAATCTCCATGTGTTTTCTCCTCATTTGCCGCAGACATGAGAAACTCTACCTTTGGATCAATCAGTAGCCACTGATTCCGGATAAGCCTTAGGTCAAAGTGATGCCCCTATAGAAATTAACAAAAATCTATCATGTAAATAAATAACAAACTAAGAAAGATACAAAAGTAAATTGTATTTGCAAAAGTAATCATCATATTATAAAACAAACAACTTGAACATAACATTCTGCCAGTAAACACAATGATTAAAAGAAAAAGGTAAATTACTAAATAATCTTAAGAGAGACCCAAATAGACTGAACTTCTAGATGATACTTGCCTGGAAACCATGAACAAAAACTACGATCTTCAGCTCACGCCCATTATGCTGTGGGTTATTATGTTTCCTTGTCCCACTCTCATCATCATGCCCATTTATTAAGATAGAATCAATTCTATCAACATGTCTTAAGTACGAATTATCACTGAAAGTACGCCTTGGTGCATTCCAAACACGTTCAATTATGACAATGGGAACCCGCATTGGATCACCAAATATATGCATGTCTTGTATAGCCCCGTTGTTAATCTGCACCATTAGTTGTAACAGATGAAATTTTACAACTTATGAAGCCCACAGGTAGCTAAATCACGAAACAAAATAACAAACCCGCATTTGTGCAATACTTCGACGATGAAGTTCAGCGCGGGTGGCTGCAACTTGCGCAGGCTGCATAACAGCAAATTTGGGATGAGTAGAGCCAAGCTGGCATTCTGATGAAATTCTGAAAATGGACACTGTAACTGTATAACTCACATCATTCGCCTTTAACACACTTGAGACTTTTTTGTGCGAACTATGGTTTGAAGTATCGTCCATTCCACTGATAAAATGATGCGGCATTTCAACCTTGGAGTAAACCATCCATATTGACCATTCAGCTCTTCGATCCTTTGTCCAGATGTCCCGAAGATATTCCAAGATTTTTGTGTTATTATCCCTAAAAAGGAAAAACGCATATACATGTATTTACATCTTGATATATTTTCAGAAGATACTTAATCTACAATCTGAGCCTGCAGGCTGATTAGAATCCATCAGGGAAATTACCGATGAAATGCCAGAAAAGTATTCCAAAGATAATGGAGCTGGGTGCCCAGTAAGTGAAATGTTCGAGATAGGTGCTCCTTCGAGAAATTGCGAATCCAGTCGTCAGTTGCTAAATCAAATGGGCCATTCAACTTCTGCGCCAAAAATGGAAAAACAAGATCATATTCCACAATATAGCTAAACAAGATAGTATATAAAGAACACTATGAAGCATAATAAAGCAAGGACCTCAAGATTGATTTGTTGCTTGCCTTGTCCTGAACTTTCAACTACAACAGATTTTTCTGTCAAAGCTGAGTCAGATAGAAGAGCATTATCCATACTGGATACAAACTCAGACAAATCGATTGCTTGACCAACTGCCTTGCTAAGTCTTTGCATTTCTTCGAGCAAAGTGTCACGAGCTCCAAGTAAGGCTTTAACAAATGACACCAGCTTCTTGTCAGCAGAAGCAATCTGAGCAAAAGCTTAGTGAGTTAGAAAATAATCAATTAATATGCAACATTTTATCAATTGCCTAAAGAGTTGGTTTTCAATTAGAAAAATTGTTCGGATTTGAGAAGAAAAAATGCATATTCTACAAAACAGAAATCTTAGTTAGCTCTGTAAAATCACGCTATTTGCAGCTTCCATACCAACAAAATAAACAAGATTGAGAACCTGATGAGTTTCAAAATGACATAAAGTATAGATTCTAGAGAAGGATAAGAACTCTAACATAAAGTTCATCTCCCTATGCAATTATTAAGAGAGGACAATGATTAGATCATTAAGAGCATAAAGCAAAAATAAAAATAAAAATCAATTTCCTGAATCAGAGAAGAGTATGCCATGCTGAGAGGGTAGTGTAAGAGCACATACTTTCTTTGAAGACCGAGCATCACCACTGGCCAAAATTTTAGAATTACTTGAATCACTGCACCATATATATTGATAGATTAACTAAAGAGAGATAAAAAAGCACACTCAGCAAAAAAATTGAGATTCAACAATGGTCAATAAAACAGAATCCAAATATTGAAGGCATACCTTGACAAAATTGCAGGCCGTTTGTAAGCAGCGGATTTAATGACACTGACATGGACACTTAAATCAATAAGAACCGCATGAAAGGTATCAAAATGTACTGGACAGTAAGAATGCACGCCTGAGAGAGCTTTTGGAGGAATACGAAATTCATGCACTGATGCAGGGCAAGCATCTGAGTGTGCCGCTGATATATTCTCTATGATTGGAGAATACAAAAGCTCAAACTTCAATATAACAGCAGATGTAGCTGACCCCTGCATCAATGACAAGTAGTCATTTATTATACGATGATGACTCCTAGGTCAACCAAGTACACCATCTATTACAAATTGCTTATTATTGTTGCTGACTATGATCAACAAGATCAACTGCACAAACTCGATGCTGTGAATAATTTGCATATCATCGAGAGTAGAAAAGAAAGATTTTTTTAACAATTCATGTTGTTTGGATACTGTGCAACTCTGTTTTTCATATTAGCCTTCATGGTTATAAGATTACATTTTTTTTTAAAAGGTACATAGAAAAAAAGAAAGAAAGACTAGTACCTCGTATCTTTCCATGGTGAATGAGACCATCATGCAAAGACGAACATCCTGCCTTGCATATTTAATGCGGAAGGGCTGTGTTAAGAAACTATTATCTTGATCATCTATCTTCCACACTCCAGACGAGTCGTTTAAGCTTGAATCAAGAGCTGTGACACAGATATTGATCCTCTATATGTTATCACCCTAACAAAATCACGTACACAGAACTAGGACTCATTGATATATAATTAAGGAAACAATTTGGCATCATGGAATTGTGCACGCAATAACACAGCCGTAGCAAGATAAAACAAAATGATTCAGAAGAAAGCCGAGCACAAGTGTACCTTCATACTGAACAACTCGTGACGGAGTTCCACAGGAGTTGTCATCACCATCCTCCCATCTCATGCTGATTTTTACTTGATACCATCTAAAAGTACAACTGTTAAAATTAGTAAAATAACAGAAAAATGTTTCATTTATTCAAAGCTAAGTAAACAGCAATTGTCATACCCTTGCTGGAAAAGATCAAGGTTATGAAACCTATGGATATAAATAGCAATTTCCTGAACTGTGTCGACCATTAGCACTGGTTTAACTCTGGCGACGTAAGGCTCAGCATCAAGCGTCTTTGTTTGCCTACTTCTTTGGCTCAGTCCAATTAACCATCCAAGACGGCGTAACATATGGAGAACTCACATCACCTTCTAAAACTATAATGTGTGTTTTCAGGACAATGATATCCTGAAACAGTAGAACTAAGTCTTCGAAATCTCATGTCCCCGTGAAAAAAAAAGAGTTGTAGAAAACTTCTTTACATAGCCAGATACATACTCCAAAGTAAAACCACAACCCAAAAAAACAAGTACCTGCAGTTAAAGAGAGAAACAAAATTTGAAATTTTCATTCAACATTTGTAGATAATCTCCGTTTAGAGACTAAAGCAATAATCTTGATAATTGACTTTCGTTTAGCAAATTACAAGCTACATAAAAGTCATTTAAAAAAGCAAAAAGTGTCGCAATGAGATTTCCCTAAATACGAAATACGTCAGCGTGACAACACAATCGTAAGTTCAAAGAATTTGTGATACGAGAATATATTAAGAAAAATTTGAGAAAAGATAATCAGAACTACAACATTACCTCGAAATGACGAAACTTTCAATGGGAGAGCAGAATATTGAAAAAAGAAGAAAGTGTGGGCCTTGCAAACTTAGATCTGACGATTGAGATTTGGCTTTAGGGTTTTTCTTTTGTAGGACGACAAACCCTGAGCTGCAGAACAAAGATGAAAAAAGAAAAAGGAGGATCTGGGAAAGCTACAAAATAATGGTAGGGAACAAACAAAGAAAGAAAAAAAGTTATCGAGGAACTTTTAAAAAAAGGATTTTTGAAAAGCTTTTTAAAGTTTTTAGTCAGATTTGATTATTTTTGTCGGGTGAAAAAGGATGAATGTTCGCATGATTTTTGATCGACGACACCATTTCCTATGTTCGTTGTTGGGCATTCGAAAAATTGTGTACCCGACCCACCAAACTTAACAGGCCTTGCTATATAAGTTTATAGCCCAATTTACTTTGTCCTTTATAAGGCCCAAGTGAAAGCCCATATAAAATGTCTCATACAAACATTATTCGGTTGAAAAGTTATGGATTCAATAATGAACTTAAATTTTGGCAATAATTTATAGAAGTTATCGAATTTGTTTTTGAAATAAAAATAATGGAAACAAATTAAGGCTTTGACCAAAACGGGATTCGAAATGTTCTCAGAGCTCTGAATCACAAAGCAGACCAACTAGCTCATTCAGCACGGAAGAATCTCAGACTTCATGTTTTTACGCATACTGTATCTCGTCTTTAATTAATATTGTATGCTAATATGAGTCAAGTTGACCAAAAAAAAATGGGATTAGAAATGTCAAAAGAAAAATATGAAAATTAGATTAAATATTAAACCCAAAAAAAAAAATTAAAATAATTCCATAAAGTGAAGATTCGATTTCAACATGCAAACAAATTTTTTCCATATAAGAAAGAGAGTGTGTATGTAAAATGTGAATAGAGTCAGAGAAAATATCATTTTACATTTACTCTTCTCTGACTCTGCTTTTACTCATTCTCTCTCTCTCAATGAAAATTTTGGAAGTAGAGAACAATCTCTCCGCCGTGGAGAGCTTTGACGACGATGGTCGAGAGAAGCGAACAGGGACGTTAACGACGGCGAGTGCGACAATAATCACGGCGGTGATAGGTTCCGGAGTATTGTCGTTGGCTTGGGCAATAGCACAACTTGGCTGGGTGGCAGGAACCGTAATTTTAGTGACTTTTGCGATCATCAATTACTACACATCCACCATGCTTGCCGACTGTTACCGGTCGCCGGACGCCATGAGAACTCGCAATTATACTTACATGGACGTCGTACGAGCTTACCTTGGTATGTCTTTTAATTGATATTATAATTATAAAATTAGTCTCATAATTATTTTTAATTATAAAAGTTTATCAAAAAAGTTTATTTTCAATTATAAATTTTCAGAATTTTAGAACTTAAAACTTTAGATTACTTTGCCCGTAGTGTTATATGGTTATCTACGAACTAGTTTATGTTTCATAATGTAAATTTGCATAAACTCTAGTTTGATTTATGCTTTTGGGTTAGTCGGTTATAAATGCAGGATGGTACTAGAGATTTGATCTTTCTTTAACATTTTTACCCAAAAGAAAAAAAGAATTGATCTTTCAAATCTATATTGGCTAAAACCAAAAAATCTATATGGGTTAATCACACTTTTTATATTCGTTTGATTTAGTCTGATTCTTCTAGGTCTGGATTGATAAGGTTTTTTTTAAGCATAATGCTCTTTTAACCTATCAATCATTTCTATTTATTTAAATTTTCTTAAATATGATTGTATATTAAAGGAGCATTTATGCTCAAAAAAAAAACGTTATCAATCAATGTCTAAATAACTTTCATTATAAAATAATAATAGAAAAGTCAATTTCGCTATCTCTAATATTTGAAATTCTGATTCGAAAATCTAATGGAAATGGTATATATCTTTAATTTTGAAAGATTTTGTATATATGCTACCTTTTTCATCTAGATTTATTCCAATTATTACTTTTTAAATATGAAATCATATATTCGATTTTCTTCTTTTGTTAATTCATTTAAATTTCTTGTCATAAGTAATGAATAATCCAAAGTAAATTTATTACATATGGAACAATTGCAGAGTCCACACTTTGACACATAGCTACAAATTATATACTAATTAACCAATTAATTTGCAAGTGAACTTTAGTCTAGTGGCAGGCGGTAAGTCTATATAAAACATGCGTACTTGTACAACCAGGGATCGAGTCCCACCGCCTACATTATGTAGAAATTTGGCTAATGGGCCGGCTTGTTGTTGTGACTCAATGTTGACAAAAAAAAAATTTAACCAATTAATTTCTACATTTTTTTTCCCATTTTTTTCTAATCAAAATATAAATCGATTATTAGGTGGTAGGAAAGTGCAGTTATGTGGATTGGCACAGTACGGAACTCTCGTAGGGGTCACAATTGGTTACACAATCACTGCCTCCATTAGCTTAGTGTAAGTCACAAGTACTTGTAATGATATTCATGATTTCTTAGAACAAGATATTGAGTTTTGACTTGATGTTTGTGTTTAGAGCTATTGGCAAAGCAAATTGCTTTCATGACAAGGGACATAAAGCTAACTGTTCGTCCTCCAATTATCCATTCATGGCAGCTTTTGGGATTGTCCAAATCATTTTCAGTCAGATCCCTAATTTTCACAAACTCTCTTTCCTCTCCATCATTGCTGCTGTTATGTCCTTCTCTTATGCATCAATTGGAATTGGCCTAGCCATCGCCACTGTTGCAAGTACGTATTTATTTCCAAACATGATCATATAAATGAATCTTTCAAACTAATGACTAGAGAGCTATGATATATGCAAGGTGGAGAGGTTAGTAAGACGAGTATGACAGGCACAATGGTTGGTGTGGATGTAACTGCGTCTGAAAAGTTGTGGAGATCATTTCAAGCCGTTGGAGATATTGCATTCTCATACTCTTATTCCATTGTTCTCGTTGAGATTCAGGCATGTTGGTGTTTCTACTTTTATTACTTGGTATACGTCTTTAAATGAATGTGATCAAACTCATATATTGTTTTTGTCCTATCTGCAGGATACATTAAGGTCAAGCCCACCAGAGACTAAAGTGATGAAAATAGCAAGCCTTGCAGGAGTTACAACTACAACTGTTTTCTACATCTTATGTGGCTGCATTGGATATGCTGCATTTGGAAACCAATCACCTGGTGACTTGCTTACTGACTTTGGTTTTTATGAACCTTACTGGCTCATTGATTTTGCTAATGCTTGCATTGCTCTCCACTTAATCGCTGCATATCAGGTAATTAAACTCATTGACCAATGATTAACTACTATCTGATCACAAACTTTAAGGCAAACAATTGATGATGTATCTACATGAAGCAGGTGTTTGCACAACCAATCTATCAATTTGTTGAGAAGAAATGTAATAAGAAGTGGCCAGAAAGCAAATTTATCAACAATGAACATTTGATGAACATACCATTGGTTGGAAAATGTCACATAAATCTTTTCAGATTGGTGTGGAGGACAGGCTATGTGGTTTTGACAACACTTGTAGCAATGATATTCCCCTTCTTTACCGCGATTTTGGGTTTTATAGGAGCGGTTGCGTTCTGGCCGCTAACAGTTTACTTTCCGGTGGAGATGCACATTGCTCAGAAAATGATTAAGAAGTATTCTCTTAAATGGATAGGACTTAATCTCCTTGTATTGCTTTGTTTGATAGTTTCGCTCCTAGCTGTAACAGGATCCATTGTGGGCTTAATAACTAGTGTCAAGGCATACAAGCCTTTCCACAATTTAGATTAGTGATTTAGTGACTTGTAATCTCTACATATGTATTTGTGACAACTACTATCAAGAAAACAATAAGTAGTTGGTGTTCTCTAACTAATAATTAATATATGTGACTTCAAGATTGTTATTGCTTCAAATGCTATAATTTTTCAGAAGTTCTGATAAGACTGACTCATAACCAAACCTCCAGACCAAAAATCATATAATGCGAGACAAATCATATTATATAAGATATTGAAATACTTCTAAGTGTATATGCGAAATAGAATAAAGGAACACTTTGTTTTTTAATGAAATAATTTCCAAACATAAAGAAAAGAAATGTTTATTTTCATTCATAGGCTGCAAATGATCATATCATATCATATAAATAAAAACACTACAATCTTTTTATTATCATCTAAAAACACTACAATGCTAGAAATAACATACAATAAAATTTCTGTAAATTAATAATGCCAGTAAAAACTATAATTTTTTATTAATTTATAGAGATTATTAATTTATCAATATACTAATTGAACCAAAAACTCAATTTAAGACTATAAAATTGTATTATCTTATAGAATTATTAATGAATCGAGTATTAATTTAAAGTTCTAGTGTAACTTATAACAAACAGTATTAACTTTTTTAAAGAGGATTAACATCTTAATTATATTCAACGGCTAGTAGCAACTGTTGGTGGTGAATCATATGTGGATTCTAGATATTTGAATCTGTCTCGAAAATTGGGAAAAAATATATTATCTGCATGTTTTTAAAGATAATTAGAATCTTGTAAATATAGTTAGAATCTGAAAGGTCAAACCCCATTATGGAATAGTATTTGGAGAAATAGATTCTTGATTTATTTTTAGATAAACTAAAAATTTTGGATCATTTTGGTCAAAATCCATATTTATTACTGTAAGATCGTGACACAAATTACAATATCTTTTTTGTGAAAAGAATGAAATAAATATAAGAGCTAAATATGTAATTGCTATATATATACAATTAATTAGATAACAAACAGATTATAAGATTTTTAGTTCTAAAATGAGGTATGTATTTTAATAATGTATATTAGCTTAGTTATTACAAGATATTAACATATAATTGATTGACAAGTGATATATGTAACAATAATGATGATGAGCAAGGCAAGGAGCAAACAAATGAAGGAAATACTCTTCAGTTTTTTATTTCGTGAACAATTAGATCAGATTCATAATATAAAATTCACTTTCTTTTTTTTGTCAACATTGAATCACAACATGCTGACCCATTAGCCAAATTCATACCTAAAATTCACTACTCTAATATATATAATCTATTATATACACTATTTAGTTAGTATTTAGTTTTAGTCATTCTCATAAATGCAATTTTATCCTCTCTTTTTTTTTCTTTTGAAAAAGACAAGTTATTAAAAGGTTTCCAAAATGAGCAATATCAGTTACAAAGTGACAGAACGAACCAAAAAATAAATAAATAAAAATCTCACAAAATTTTAGATTCTCTTAAAAAAAATTAAAAGATTCAACGTACAAAGATGCTATTTCTATAAAAACATAGATATTTGTGTATAAATATATGTAAGTACGTAAATGTGCGGAGGATTCTAAGACGACCTTTGTCATTTTACTCTTTAATTTCTCTCTCTCTTTCTCTCTTCTCTCGACAAAATGATGAGACCCGAAGCAAACCACAATCCTTCGACGGTGGAGTCCGCCGTAAATAGCGTCGATGATGATGGTCAAGAGAAGCGAACTGGGACGCTTATGACGGCGAGTGCACATATAATCACGGCGGTTATAGGCTCCGGAGTGTTGTCGTTGGCTTGGGCTTTAGCACAGCTTGGTTGGGTGGCAGGAACCGTAATTTTGATTACATTCGCCATCGTTACTTATTATACATCCACCATGCTCGCCGATTGTTACCGGTCGCCGGAATCTGGAAAACGTAACTATACTTACATGGAAGTCGTCCGAGCTTACCTTGGTATGATTTTACATCGTTTTAAGGAAAACAATTTTTTCTTTATACACAAATTTTGCCTCTCTTCTTTTTTATGTAGAACTACATCACTTTTTTGAAATTAATATCTCATCTATAGCCAAAATTCTCGAATTAAAACATGGTGAGATTTAAACTTATCGCCTGATGTCAGGTTAGATCAGAGGCAAATCAACAGAGCTAGCGACGTTTTTTGGCATATTTAACTGCTTGATGAAATACTTTTTGTGATTATTAATAACTTTTTAGTATGCAAATTTTTTGAAAAATATTATTGTTGGTTTAAAATTTAATTATCTGGTAATTTTCGAAATGTTGCATGCACTTCTTGGGAATACATGAATTGATTATCCAAATCTACAAAAAAAGAAGGAAATTTTCTTCATTCCAAAATGGGTTAATAAAATGAATTTGACTATGTGTTGGATTAGTATCAATAAAGTCCATTGTTGACTCCGAAATATATTCTTTAATTATTAATTTTGAAAAAAAATTGCATAAAATGATAGGTGGTAAAAAGGTGCAACTATGTGGACTAGCTCAGTATGGGAATCTTGTCGGAGTCACTATTGGTTACACCATCACTGCATCTATAAGCTTAGTGTAAGTCGCCAAAATCTTAATCTATATATGTCCATACTTTATGAAATGGTTTCTAAGATGTTGTGTAATTAAGATTTTATTGATGTGTTTGTGTTTGGTTAGAGCGATTGGGAAAGCGAATTGTTTTCACGAGAAGGGACATAAAGCCAAGTGTTCTTTGTCGAATTATCCATACATGGCTGCATTTGGGATTATCCAAATCATTCTCAGTCAGATTCCTAACTTTCACGAACTCTCTTTCCTCTCCATCATTGCTGCTATTATGTCCTTCTCTTATGCTTCTATTGGAATCGGTCTAGCCATCGCCAATGTCGCAAGTACAGTTTCATTCCCTTCTCTTCATTGTTCTTTTCCTACAAATTGTTGAAACTAATGGTGAAAAATGTTGTATGATTTTGGAAGGTGGGAAGGTTGGTAAGACAGAATTGACAGGGACAGTGATAGGAGTGGACGTAACTGCATCGGAAAAAGTTTGGAAAATGTTTCAAGCCATTGGAGACATTGCGTTTTCTTACGCTTATACAACTATTCTCATTGAGATTCAGGACACACTGAGATCAAACCCACCAGAAAACATAGTCATGAAAAAAGCTAGCCTTGCAGGAGTTTCAACCACAACTGTTTTCTATATCTTATGTGCATGCATTGGTTATGCTGCATTTGGGAACCAAGCCCCTGGTGATTTCCTTACCGATTTCGGTTTTTATGAACCTTATTGGCTCATTGACTTTGCTAATGCTTGCATTGCTCTCCATCTAATCGGTGCTTATCAGGTATATATATAACTCACAATGACAAGAAAAGATAAGTTTGTAGCACTCACAATATTCAAGTTCATTAAAAGATCTCATGATTAGCAGGTGTATGCACAGCCGTTTTTCCAGTTTGTTGAGAAGAAATGCAAGAAAAAATGGTCACGAAACAATTTCATCAATAGAGAGTACTCATTGAGCATACCTTTACTTGGAAAATGTCGAGCCAATCTCTTTAGATTGGTATGGAGGACAAGCTATGTGATTTTGACTACAGTTATAGCAATGATATTCCCCTTCTTCAATGCGATCTTGGGTTTGCTCGGGGCACTTGCGTTCTGGCCTCTCACAGTTTACTTTCCAGTGACAATGCACATTGCACAGACAAAGGTGAAGATGTATTCTCCTAGATGGTTGGCCTTGAACCTCCTTGTGTTGGTTTGCTTGATTGTCTCGATCCTAGCCGCGGTAGGTTCCATTGTTGGCTTAATAGATAGTGTCAAGACATACAAGCCCTTCAAGAACTTAGACTAGTGACTTGTGATTTATTTGAGCTAAGACTTGGCATGTCTTTGAAGCTACACAGTTAATTGTTAGTGTCTCTTCAATATAATGTGGTACGGTTTTTGTTTCTTTGCTATGGTAAAAAGAAAAAAAAACTGCTAAATTGATCTATAAATAAATGATACTTTTGATATTTTTTATTACTACAAATCATTATTAGTGAATAATGAATGTTTAGACTCAGAAAACACTTGATTACTCATCAACTTATGCTTGTGTGAGCCAGAACAAAAAACATGAGTGTGAAAGAGATGTAAAAATAGGTAGCGAAAGAGAAAGAGTATGAACAAGACGACGTATTTCAGCATTTCAATTCGTGCATTTTTAGACATCTCCATCCAGAAGAGACTCATGAGTATTATATTGTTATTATTATATTTTTCATTTTGATATTTTTGTTTTGTTATCTGATATCTTTTATTTTTATTAATATTCAGACCAAAACGGACTAATATATAATACATTTTTATTATATAAGAAATTTTTATTAAAAATATTATGTGATTATAATTTTATTTTATCATAATATTTTTTTAGTAACGAATTTTTCACTAAAACAAAATATATATATATTTTTTAACATTGGATCGACAACGCCCGATCTATAGTCTAAAGCTCACTCTTAATAATCTTTTTTTTAAGCTACCATAATGCAGCGGATAGGAATCGAACTCTGGTGCCAAATCATTAGATGGATCATTCTAACCACCAGACTGAGAGCAACTCGGCAAACAAAATATGTTTAAGTTAATATTAGGTTTTTATTATATGAGAGATATTATTTTATTTATGTGATACCATCATAGTGAACTTAGATATTGAATATTCATTTGTGTGCTACCATATTGGATAAGCCCAATACTCAAAAGCCCATTACAAGCACAATTAAATAAATTAATAATTAATTAATTATCGATTCGGGGGAACCATCTTGTTCGTGATCAAACAGATACATCTCTGATAAATAAATAAAAAAATTCTGTTTTATGTTAATAATAAAATTAATACAGTGATTAATTATGATTGAGAATACAAAAGGAATTAAATATTTTAAAAAAAGTAATTAGAAGCTTATCAAAGATCAAAACAGTGTTGGTGCATAAACTATACGGAAGAACCAGCTAAGCAAGAAGAAGAGGAAGATGAAGGCGTTAGGGTATTGGTTAATGGTGGTTGGTTCACTCAGATTAGCTTCTGTTTGGTTTGGTTTCTTCAACATTTGGGCTCTTCGTCTCGCTGTCTTCTCTCAGACTACCAGTTCAGTTCTTCTCCCTTACCTTTTAATCTCCATTTTTAATCAATTCGTGTTTGAATTTCGTTAATTTCATTACAATTTCCATGCCATTTGGCTCGAACGATCTTAATGTGTGATGTTAACATAGAATTACTTCAGATTTCTTCTTTAGTTGACTTCAGTAGTTTAATTCATCGATCTGATTTGTGCGAAAATTTAGGATTTTTTTATTTGGTGTCACTTGGACGGGCATTGAGTCTTCCAATACGGATCGAATTTGGAATCCCTATGACAAATTAAAATATAATTTTTTTCGTTCTTTCTTTCTGGTTTTGAGCTTGAATTTTGCTTGTGCATAGTATCCAGAAGGTCATTGGTTTGTAAATCAGAGGTCAAGTTGAGATCTTAGAAAGGAAAAGCCCAAGTAGGATTCTTTAAACATACTCATGCTCCCTCTAGCTGCTTTTTTACTTATTCATGTTACTTTAATTGCTAAGTTGAGATTGAAAGCACTGTATGTTCAGGATTTGATTCACTCGGGGATCGAGCAACTAGTTTATGTTCCATTATCTATTCTTTGGACTCAAAAGGTGTCTCTTCATGTGTGTTTATTATTTCTTCCGTTTTTCTTTGATCATTATGGCTTCTTTGATTATTCTTCCAAGATTGGTCTTCCTTGCAAGTTGACATTGTCAAATAAACAGATTATCTTCGTCTGAGTTCTTCCCAAGTTATTTTTTTTTAAGATGCATGCATAGTTGCATTTGTTATACACACTTAGTAGTTAGTACCATTAGCAATCTGAAGCAACAGATCTGAGATAGATATGTAACTTTGAATTGTTGTAACTTTTGAATGAAGTGGACCACCATGCCCCTAATTCCAGGAAGGGGAAAAGTATTTGGATCTGGAATTGGGTTGGTACTGATAAGAGTTTATAGAGTCCAATGCATAATCTTTTTTTGTGAGCTCAACATGCAAATTTTCTTAAATTACTCTTGAACTAAATCAATGACCAGGTCAAGTGTATCAGATGCGGTAGATGTATTAGAACAGAAGCAACTTAATTTTATTTTTCTTTCCCTTTGGTAACTTGTGGTGCATGAATTAGCTGGCTTGCAGCAAGGGAGGTGTTATGGAACATTTGTCTTTTCCCATGTGATTGTACAGGTCACGAAATTGTTTAATTTATCGATTATGTTAACACCAAGTAGTAACAACTTAAGATCATAACAGTAACTGGTGAACACGAAACAAATAGGGTCTGTATATCCAGAAAAAAAAACTAATTCGGATAGTTGAAGTCATTTACTTTAGGTTTCCCTTGTGGTGATTGCTACTCTGGGTTGATGAGACTCCTATCCTCATGGCTGGAATGTTTTTTTCTTAAACTGTTTTGCAGTGAGTGAGGTTCATGGACGCACATTTGGAGTATGGACACTATTAACCTGCACTCTCTGCTTCCTTTGTGCATTCAACCTTGAAAACAAACCGTTATATTTAGCTACCTTTCTTTCGTTTATCTACGCCTTGGGCCATTTTCTGACAGAATACCTCTTTTACCACACAATGACCATTGCCAATCTCTCTACCGTGGCCTTCTTTGCAGGTATTACTTGTGAACACTATTCGCTTTACGGCTCAGTCTTGTATGGAATCAGTTAATGTAGGTTGTATTCATTGTGTGATGATCTAAATACTGTGTAATTTATTCTATTTATAAAAAAACAGGCACATCGATTGTTTGGATGCTCGTGGAGTGGAATTCCCTTGAACAACCGCACACCAAATTTGCTTGATACTTGTTCGTATTCTTTTAAACTTCTTAAAGTTGGAATCATCTTAGTTTTTCCTTGGCTCCAAAAGCTGTTGGTTCAGGGTTTGATCTAAATCTTTTGATATCTTTGCTGGAGTCTTAAACCTCATACTTGGTCACATTTAACTAAGAGAATATTATAAGTGCATGGATTTTTCTTACTCAACCAATTCATAAACTTTGCAAGTGTTGTTCTATTGCCTTTTACTAAGGGATCTGAGTTTAGTGGTATATTGCATTTCGCAGATTTTGATTATGCAGTCTAGGGTAAATAAAGCTAACATACAGAAACGATTCTATATACTGTAACTAATAAACTAGCAAAAAGATCAACCTAATTTACTAGATGACAGAATGTTGATAATGTGATTCATATTTATCCCCCAGTGAACTTTAAGTTTGTGAAGGAACTTGTCATCTGCAGATAATTATTTCACCTATGGCTCAAAATTGTCAATCATGTGTTGTATAACATCTGCTCCAGCTGAATTGATCATCTTTGTTTTAACCTGTAATGTGTTTCCAGATTTGAGCATGAAGTTTAATTAACAATAACAATGATGATTATGAGCACTTGCCTGGATGGTACTGTGAGCAAGAAATCTTTGCATAGTCCCTCTGAAACTAACATCAACTCGTTCCCAGCTCAGTTTTGTTAATTCTCTTAACATCTCCTCTGAAAAAAATGATTGTATTGTGATGATCAGTGATCAAGATAAGAAACCTGAGAATGAGAAGTCGATTTTGTACTGAACCAACCTTCCATATCCAAATTCTTGAACCCGTTTGAATTGGTGTCTGATGGATTTTCCTCATGGTTAGTTGCAGTAACAGGTGCTTCAACGTTTACAATGTGAGGATATCTCTCGTTGACTGGACCACGCTGAAGCTGAGAAGTTCATATATGAGTTGATTCAGCACAACAAGCAACATTATGATGTTAAACACTGAAAGTGAAAGATTAAAACCTTAGGAAGCTCATTGTGACGGCGGATGGACGATGTGCTCCACCCAACAAGGACTAAGAACAAGGAAGGTTAAGGATTCAATAAATTACAATAGCCATAACAGTTCTGTGTCTATATAGTTTAGTTCACATTGCAAGGTGATTGAAGGAATAGTTAATAGATTTGCAAAGGTCCGAGAAAGAAAGGATACAGTCAAAACTTGTATTTGCGTAAGCAATGCGCCGCTTGAAGCTTTGCAAAGCAGAACTATTCACAAAAGCAGAGGAGATGTAATGGCTACAACATTAGAAATCATTTCAACCATGCAAAGTGCCAAAAAAAGCTATGTATTAAGGAAAGAAATCAGTCACAGAACTTACATGAATTTAAGATCTTTACTATCTCCAACCATGCGGATGAGTAACGGAGGTTTTCCATCATCACCATCAGCCAGAAAAAGATGTTTCCCCGTTTTACCAAGACACCACGACATACGCTTAGCTAATTTCTCCAAAGTGTAAGATCCAGAAAACAATGGGACCTAGTTCAGTCAAAATGCCAAACCATTACTAAAATTGTATGTTTTCATGCTGCAAAATTCTACATATTGCAACAAGCTTTACAGGAGGAGTCATAACTCAAAGTCAAAGTCTAGTTCAAGATATATACTGATGTGAGAAACAAAAAAAAACGACTTAGTTCCCAAATCACCTGCTTATGTCCTCTTGAACCAAGGTGTGGAGTTGCAGAAGTTATAAAATAGACAGGCTCCAATCCAGCGATTCTCTCTTTCGGTTCCTCTATTGGGCATTTATCCCCAATGTCGTCACTGTTTTGTTGAAGCTCTTTTCGGGATACTTGCTCATAAAGACACCCAATTGTATATCTAGCAATCAATCCACCTAAAGAATGTCCTACAAAGGATATCTTCTGGAGACTTGAGTGACGTTTGATCACAGACCTAACCTAAACAAAAGAGCCTAAAAGTATGATTTAAGACTGAAATACTTAAGAAAGAGACAAAGCAAGTATTTGGAGTCTAGAGGAAGACAGCAAGACATGAGACTGTGAGAAGCCGTGAGATAAGAAACACATACCTCTTCTGCTAATCTTTCTCCCATAACATCAACACCATCAAATGTCTGCATTGAATGGTTGCGTTTACTGCCTGAAATGATTGTAACTTATCAAATGCCAGTTTCTGCAAATGCAATATCCAATGTGGCAACGAGATCTATGAGTTGGATTTTCATGATAGATCTCAGTAAAGTGAGATCAAAAGATCTCAGTAAACTTAATTTTTCAAGTGTAGTTCTTTCTTTCTTCCTTCCAATATTTTTATCAGAATGATCTGTTCCACATGAGACTTACCACAAAAATTTACACAAGACCAATGAGGAATACTCTGCTTAATTAAGTTAAGAACTCACAGTGTACGACGAGATCCTGAGGATATTTCTTCAGCATCTGCTTAGCGGCAAATCTCCAATTCTGAGCACTGCACTCACAGAATTAACAACCAAAAAGGATGCTTAGAATCGAACAGAATCAAGCACATAACAAAGGAAAGCAAAAACCCTAAGAACCTGCCAATAAGACCGTTGACCATAATAACTAGGTGAGTCGGCTCAGAGCGTTCACCAGGGAAATCTATAGTCAAATCAATGTTTCCTTTCTCGTCTGATTCAGCTCTGAGACATCCCATCCAATACTTCTTATTATTCTTTGTTTCTTTATCCTCACTCTTCCTGCTTCCTCTCAGCTTCATCTTCATCTTCTTATTCTTCTTTCTTGACCCACCGTTTCCTTCGAGATCACTTTCAAAACGCCCATTTTCTTCAGTATTCCGCTGAATCGCGCTACCTTCTTCCTCCATGATCACAAAACCAAGAGGGAACTAAATAAAAATGGAAACTTTATGCGAGTTAATTTAAGGTCTCCCACTTAGGGAAGATTTGAAGTCTCGCGTAGTTTTATAGACTTTAAACATCAAAAGTTCAAATGGTCAGAGGGAGAGAGAGAGGGAGAATTGTCACGGTCGTTAAAAGGGTCCCCACAGGATTGTTGTCGTCGTTGAATCGCCATTGACATTTCCTATCTTACATCTGAGATTTAGCCACTGTTTCTATTTCTAGAACTCATGTAGTAATAAAAAACATGAATTTTTTTCTCTCCAGAAAAAAATACGAACTTTTGTTTGACTTCTTCAATTTAGAACGACGGTTAGTCAAACTTAACAGATCGTTAAAGTCTGTTAATTTTTTGTTACTGCAAGCTGTTAGCTTAAATAAAACACTGTGTTTTGTTTAATTTTTTCCCAAATTGAAACCCTAACATTTTCTTTCATTCGATATCTAAATCTTGTGCTTCTCTTTTTCTTTTTTTGTTTCTCCTTGAATTTACTACGATTTGGTTCATTCTCTCTGTTTTCTTTAGGTTTGAACTTCAATTTGAAAATTGCTAATAGTATTGGAAAATTTAATAACGGTGTTTAATGAAATTGTTGTTGGAGCAGACGTCACAATAAATAAGACCCATTAAAGTGATATTTGCATTTGGTTTGTCTGTAGAAGAATGTTTTAGAGAAAGAGAGTCTAATGACAGAAGTTGCATAAGTAACATAAGCATTATCAGTATCTGCTGCTTCATGTTTCCACAAGCTTCAGTAGTTTTGAATAACTTCTATCCATGAATCGTTTTCTTGATTAACTTCAGTCCATGAATTCTTACATAGTTGGATTACGGTTTTCAGTCTTCTCTTTTGTATTTTGCAAATCTAGAAACTGTTTATGTTACTACAAAACAAACATCACGCTACTGTAATAATTTTCCAAGGCAGATCACAGATTTTTCTAAAGAAAAAAACCTTTGAATCGAAAAAAATGCACTAGAAACAATCATGTTCAATTACTGTATTGACTAATTAAAGGTGGAAAAAAAATCAAGAAATGTTTGGAAATTCCACACTATAATCAAATTTCAAATCCAAAGAACAGAAAATAAGAAAGAGAGAGAGAAAAAGTCCAGAAACATAATCAGAGTTCATGAATTTACAGGAACCAAAAAGGAGAATCAATACATAAACACAAAACAAACCAGATCTGGGAAACAGAAACTAAAACTCAAGCATCAAAAGGAAAGAACAAACCTTTCTTAGTTTTGTATCTTTGACTTTGCAAAAGCTTTTTTCTTTTTAAGCGACGAAGCAGCAACGAAGAACATGTGTATGCGCTTTGTTTCAAACACAAAGCACACGTATATCTTTTTACATTATATATATTTTACAGAATTGGATTCTGTCTTGATTTTCGTATGCTAGATACAGAGAGAAATAATATTATAGAAAATTTTACCTGAAATCACTCATATTAATTTATTATTATCTTCAAATACAATCATTTAATATTTTAATTTAATAAGTGAATAGGGAAAATGTCTTATATCAAATGGTTCGGTTGAATCTTCACATCTACTATTCTTCTCGTTGGAGTTCGACTTCGAAAAATTGTTTTGCCCAAGTGATATAATAGGAAAGTGTTTTTGTTTGAGTGTTTAACAATTGGTTTAGAATTTGAGTTATTACGATGCAGTAATTGACAAAAAATCATATAGTATTTTGGAAAAGTTTCATAAATAAAAGAGAAAATAATAAAGGGCTCTCTATCTTCCCCCTCCAGTATCTCTCTCCTACTATATTTATATCATTGTTTGGTACCTGTCTCTCCTTGTCAAAAGTTTAGAATTTGGGACCTGTCTCTCCTTGTCAAGAGTTTAGAATTTAGGACCTGTCTCTCCTTGTTAAGAATTTAGAACTTCGTATATATGAAGATAACATATATATGAAGTTCCTGATGGATGAGGATGTCTCTGATTAAGGCCATACCTGGGGTTCGATGCCTAACAGAAAGAAGTATCCAATTGTTATGCCTAGAACCCTCGAGGGCCGTCGCTGTTGCAGGTATACCCAAAAGGCGCAGACCATCCTCGCCAATAATATCTATAAGAGGGCCTTGCGAGGTCCAGTCTTCATACCAATCCTCTTCCATTTTAATTACAAAACAATCAATGTTTAACTATAAATCTTGTAAAGTAAAAAAATAGAGAGTAGCAGAGATTATTTCCCTTCTCTACAAGAAACCATTTCAAATATACAAGAAATCACTTCTCTACAAGAAACCATTTCTCAATATACAAGAAATTATTTCCCTAAATATAAGAAATGTTATTATTAACCTGGGATTCAGTCTTATACGAACAGATTACATGTTCTCCATCAAAAGTTGCAGAGATGGAAATTTCGAACAAGGTTGCCTTAACCGTTACGGGAACATCGAGCTAAATCCTGCTGCTGGAATTCTCAACTATGGCCAGGTAAAACCTTCAAATCTCACCCAAAATCACATCAACATGAGATAATTGAATATTGTGGTTGATTTTGCAGGGGTTAATCGAGGGTATGAAAGCTTACAGAGGAGAAGACGGTAGAGTTCTTCTCTTCCGTCCAGAGCTAAACGCAATGCGTATGCAACAAGGAACTGAGAGACTGTGTATGCATTCTCCTTCTGTTCAACAGTTTGTTGAAGGTGTTAATCAGACTGTTCTTGCAAACAGACGCTGGGTACAACTGTTTTCGATATCTTTTGCTCTTTGATTTAGTTGTCTTAGTTAAAGGCTCAGGCTTTCTTTCATCATTAGGTTCCTCCTCCAGGCAAAGGCTCGTTGTATCTCAGACCGTTGTTGTTCGGAAGCGGACCAAGCTTGGGTGTGGCTCCAGCACCAGAGTACACGTTTCTTGTGTTTGGCTCTCCTGTTCAAAACTATTTTAAGGTCATAAGAGCCTATTTTGCTTTCTATTTACTACGGAGATCAATCTTTGTCTTGGTCTTGAATTTGATTGCTTGTATAGGAAGGCACATCGGCATTGAACCTGTACGTGGAGGAGGTGACTCCACGAGCCTATATCGGAGGAACTGGTGGTGTTAAGGCAATATCTAATTACGGTCCAGTAAGTTCAAACACTCAAATCTTTTTGGTTTATGTGTTAAAGCAGTAAATAAGCTAATTAGGTCAAATTGATTTGGTGTTAATAAAAGGTACTTCGAGCGATGAGAAGCGCAAAAGCGAAAGGGTTTTCGGATGTTTTGTATCTTGATGCAGAAACTGGTAAGAACATAGAAGAAGTATCTGCTGCTAATATATTCCTTGTGAAGGTTCTCTTTTGCACTGAATGCTTTTGTTTTGATTCCCCTAAACATAGTTCTGTATGCTAATTGAAGTTTCCTTAAGTCTTTCTCAGGAGAATACAATAGTCACTCCAGCTACCAACGGGTGATTCTCAGAGGCATCACGCGAAAGAGTGTCATTGAAATCGCCCTTGATCTTGGTTACAAGGTTATTATTCTGCTGCAATTCTTATGCATCTTATGAAGTAACACGAAACAAATATACATTTCAATATTTTATATGGACAGGTGGAAGAAAGAAGGGTTCCAATAGAGGAAGTGAAGGAAGCAGAAGAAGTTTTCTGCACTGGAACTGCCATTGGAGTTGCTTCTGTTGGCAGCATATCACGTTTCAGAACACAAGGTCTCTTCTTCATTGCATACACGTATACATAAAGTCGATGCATATGCTTTAAATTATACATTAATAGGTTGATGAATCACTAACAGGACTGAGTACAAAGTGGGAGATGGGCTTCTAACTCAGCAACTTCGATCTATTCTTGTCGGATTACAAACTGGTTCTATCCAAGACACAAAGGATTGGGTTGTGGAAATTGCCTAAGGATATCTCTATATATATGTTTTAGATAAGAATGTTGTACTCTTTGATCACGTTCAAAAAACTTTGAAATAGATTTGGTAAAAGTTGTAAGTTAAACTTGTGAAAATTTATTTATCGGAATTGCAAATAATCATTACTCCTACATTCTTTGCTCAGTTCAGTCTTCATTAAAGGCTGACCCCCCCAAAAAAAAAACACGAACTGGAAGCCCAAAAGGCCCAAAATTTAAGCCCAAAGAACGGGTCAAAAAGCTCAAAAGGGCCTAATTATGTGATCGGATTAAAGTTTAGAAACCCTACTCATTGCTGCAATCGAGCGCCGCTGATTAAGAGTGAAGAAACGAGTATACTCAAACGGTATTGAAAATGGCAGAAAGAGGTGGTGAACGTGGTGGAGATCGCGGTGGATTCGGTCGTGGATTCGGTGGTCGTGGTGGCGGAAGAGGTGGTCCAAGAGGCCGTGGACGTCGTGCTGGCCGAGCTACGGAAGAAGAGAAATGGGTTCCAGTGACTAAGCTTGGTCGTCTCGTGAAAGAAGGTAAAATTCAGAAGCTAGAACAGATCTACCTCCATTCTCTTCCAGTTAAGGAATACCAGATCATCGATCTCCTCGTTGGTCCTACCTTGAAAGACGAAGTGATGAAGATTATGTCTGTTCAGAAACAAACCAGAGCCGGTCAAAGAACAAGGTTCAAGGCCTTCGTTGTCGTCGGAGATAATAATGGTCATGTTGGATTGGGAGTGAAGTGCTCCAAAGAAGTCGCTACAGCTATTAGAGGTGCGATCATTCTTGCGAAGCTTTCTGTTGTTCCAGTGAGAAGAGGTTATTGGGGAAACAAAATTGGGAAGCCACACACTGTGCCGTGTAAGGTGACTGGGAAATGTGGTTCCGTAACTGTGAGGATGGTTCCAGCTCCTAGAGGTGCTGGTATCGTGGCGGCTAGGGTTCCAAAGAAGGTTCTTCAGTTTGCTGGAATTGATGACGTCTTTACTTCCTCAAGAGGATCCACCAAAACCCTAGGAAACTTTGTCAAGGTTTGATTTTTTTTTTTTTTTCATTTTTAGTAGAGTTTACTAGTTAGCATGGAATTAGGTTACTCTTGGGATTCACAATGGTTGGTAGCTTTGAGCTTCTATGGTCTGTGATTAAGCGTGAGTTGAAAATAGCTCTAAGAGTTCAGATTACAGCTTAATCATTAGTTCCTCTAGTTAGGAAATGTTTCTCATCGCTTAACTTGTTGGGTTTACTCTGCGTAATTTTTGGGACTGTTCATCTATGGTGTGTGAGCATAAAGTTGTGATTTCTTCTGTCTGTAGAAGACTTCAGTCAGAATTACGTAGTGTAGCTCAATGTTGTCTTTTTGATGAACATGTAGTATGATTAGAAGATGATCTTAAGATGTAAACTCAAATCATCTCTGTACATTTGTATGTGTAATTGCAATTTGCAAGATAGGTTGTTAGCTTGATTGTCTTCTATTGGGTAAGTAACCAAATAATCTCACTAGTTATGATTAATCCTTGTTGTCTTTTTTCTGTCACACACAGGCTACCTTCAATTGCCTTGAGAAGACTTACGGGTTCCTTACACCTGAGTTCTGGAAAGAGACCAGATTTGCCAAATCACCTTTCCAGGAGTACACTGATCTCTTGACAAAGCCTTTGCCTAGCAGCAAGCTTATCACAGAGGTTGAAGACCAAGCCTAAGTTTAATAACGCTCCCTCATTATTACGAGTATTGTTTGCCAGTTTTCTTCCAAAGTTCTTGATGAACTTGTCAGTTTTATCTTACTGAGTTTGAACTTTACGACCTAAACTTAATGGTTGTACTTGCAGTAATAGTTTGATGCTTCAAAGAGATTAATCTGGCCTTCTCAGTTTTGTGCTTTGTTATTTGCTTTTCTTTATTACGAGTTTCTTCAAGATCTCCGTGAGGTCTTCTACGTGACCCAATTCTACATATTTATTATGAATAAATATATTAAATGATCAAAAACATATCATATATATTTTAGAAGGGAGGGAGTATGGATTTGTTAATTTACATTAAAAAACAATAAATCATAGTGAAGACGAAGACAATGACGATGCAGACTAATGTTGAAATAGACATCGGAGGAAAAACGTTGTTATTGGGGGCACAGAAAGTTCTCACTATGACGTGGTTCTCAATCTCCACCACCTATTGAGATGGATAGTTATGGACGAAAGATGTTGAAAAAGAAGACATGATCATGACATGACATGGCAAGAACGATGTTATCCGACAATAACATCTTTGGTCTGACGTGTCTATCAGATCTCTTTCATCCCCCTAACTCTCTGGAACTCCTACTTACCAATTAAAATCAACCCTCTACTTAAGTTTTAACCTTAAAATTATCCACATGACACTGTTACTGTAATTTTTAAATATTTCTCAAGTACTATTGTTTGTATAACTTAGGTAATATCAGCTGCAGGAAAACATCATTGCTCAATAGATGTTATACCAATTTACAATTCAAAAATAGGAATTTTCTCTTTGAAATATCTCACCACCACAAATGTTCTTTATTTACTTACCTCAATAAAACGAAACAAGAGCGAAAGTCGGTTAATTTCGTTGAAGTCTAGTTTCAGAGAGACACGTCTGTATTCTGAATCGGTAGATAGACACCAGTGACGAAGCAAAACAATACAAAAGAAGATAAGAACTCTTACCAATTTCCACTAAAAAAATTTAATCTAACGATTTGCCAAGACAAAAAAAAAGACACTTCACATAAAGCTTCGCAATCACTTACGTGTTGGATACTTAATTCGACACTCTACTTGTGTGTTTTCTTCACCTTTTTATAGTTTGATCATTTAAGAAAAATCCTCTCTATATGCTCTGTTTTTATTAAATCAATAGAATCCTCTCTTTCACAGCCAAACACATAGACGCTGCAATTGTGAAGATGATGAAATCAATTTCTTCTCTACGCAAAAGTCTGGTTCTACCTCTTCATTTACATATTCGTACGGTAAGACCTGGAAATACTTATCTTACGATCTGATGATCTCTTACTTAGAGACATAACTCAGATCACAGATGTAAACATCTTTTACTTTTTTTTTTCTGATGAACAGCTACAAACTTTTGCCAAGTACAACGCACAAGCTGCCTCGGCCTTGCGACAAGAGCATAAGAAACCTGTTTATCAGTAAGTTAATTTGTCTGATCCAACTCTTATAGATATTCCCACTACCAACAGAAAGCAGTGTTTCAAAATTGTTGTTTTGTATTACATAGAAACGGAGATGATGAGTATGCTGATTTGGATTGGGATAATCTCGGGTTTGGTCTAAATCCAGCTGATTACATGTATGTCATGAAGTGCTCAAAAGACGGTGAATTCACTGAAGGAGAACTTAGTCCTTACGGAAATATTCAGCTAAGTCCTTCTGCAGGAGTCTTAAACTATGGACAGGCAAGCCTCTTGAACCCTGAAAATGTTTCTTGCTTTGTCTTTGAATTGTCTGATCAATGGAGGTTTTTGGTATTATTCACAGGCCATATATGAAGGTACAAAAGCGTACAGGAAAGAAAACGGGAAGCTTCTTCTGTTTCGACTGGATCACAACGCTATTCGAATGAAGATTGGCGCTGAAAGGATGCTCATGCCTTCTCCTTCAGTTGATCAGTTTGTTAAAGGAGTTAAACAAATAGCTCTTGCAAACAGGCGTTGGGTAAAGAATACTTTCTTGTATACTACTGTTATCTTCTGAAGAGGTTCCTTTTGGGATCTAATGAGTGATGTGTTTGGTCAGGTTCCTCCTTCAGGGAAAGGGACTTTGTACATTAGGCCTTTGTTGATGGGAAGTGGTCCTATTCTTGGTTTAGCTCCTGCGCCTGAATATACATTCATTATCTATGCATCTCCAGTTGGTAACTACTTCAAGGTATATTATCTCTCTTTCTCTTCTTGTCTCTCGTTGCAATATTGGACAATTAGCAAATGTTTTTTCACCGTTTTATAGGAAGGAGTCGCTGCTCTTAACCTTTATATCGAGGAAGAGTATGTCCGGGCAGCTCCTGGTGGTGCTGGAGGCGTCAAGAGCATCACAAACTATGCCCCAGTAAGTGTTGAAACCAACGTAGTTTTAAAGACTAGAGGAAAAAGAGTTTTGATAAACCATGTGTGTGTAGGTTTTGAAAGCACAGAGCAGAGCCAAGAGTATGGGGTTTTCAGACGTTCTTTATCTCGACTCTGTCAAGAAGAAATATCTAGAGGAGGCTTCTTCTTGCAACGTCTTTGTTGTAAAGGTAGTTGTATATTGTGTGGAGTTCCCAGTAAATCCTCTTTGTCGCATCCGATATGTATCACTTGATTTCAGGGTCGGACAATCTCAACTCCTGCAACAAATGGAACAATTCTTGAGGGAATTACGCGGAAAAGTGTGATGGAGATAGCTCATGATCAAGGATATCAGGTAACACACATCAAACTGTTTCACTCGAAACACCAAGAGTAATAAACTCATGTAAGTTTCACACATGAGCTGTGGTCAGGTAGTAGAGAAGGCAGTTCATGTGGATGAAGTAATGGTTGCAGATGAAGTTTTCTGCACTGGAACTGCTGTAGGAGTTGCTCCTGTAGGCACTATAACATATCGGAACAAAAGGTAAAAACTCATAATGCCTGGAAAAGTTTTGATCCAACCTTTACCAAAAGATTTGGCCTGATGTAACAATCCTTTTATAAATTCAGAGTAGAATACAAAACCGGGGATGAATCTGTCTGCCAGAAACTGCGTACGGTCCTTGTCGGTATCCAGACAGGAGTGATTGAAGATAACAAGGGATGGGTCACAAATATAAACTGAGAAAGCAATCTTCAACCTTTTGCCACAAGAAGATTACTCTGCATTTTCTTTTTTTTTGGTAAAAAGATTACTCTGCCTTTGTATACACAAAAATGAAGATTACTCTGCATTAATCTTTTTTTGGTAAAAAGATTACTCTGCATTTGTATACACATTTATACTGGAGACGAAAACAGAGCGCTCTTCCGTCCTATTTAGTAAATATCATCGTCTTTCACAAAACTAGTTCTATAAAAATTGATCGCCCACAAGTGGTTCCGAGCATAGTTTCATTTCCTCCTGCAGCAAGTATAAATTTACATTTCATTTTACAAGGCAGAACTGTATATTGTTTCGATGGCTTCCCACTTCTTGCTTTCATCACCCAAATACAAGAACTTTATCTTCTGGAGACTCAAGTATACAGTCAAGTATTCAATGTAACTCAAGTATCTATGTTGGTTTGTAGATCTCAGCACATCCTGGGGAATAACGATATGGTGAAGCACTAGGACAGGACTTCACCTCAAGATCTTGATCAGATTTATTACTCTGATACCCCCACTTGTCTTCAGCTTTAAGATTCTCTTTCTCAGGCTTTACTAGTTCAGAATCTGGTAACTTCTGATCTGAGAAGGCGGAACTGCATCCAGCTTTGCTCGATTCCTGAGAACACAATGTTATCTGAGAATATGCAGCTTTCAAGTTGTTATGTATCTCTTCCATATTTCCCGCCGCCTCATCTGCTCTGTCCATAGCTATAAGAATCTGAAAGAAACCCACACGTCAAGATCTCCAAGAGAAGCAAACTGAGGTTATGAAAACAGTAGTTTATATACCTCGGCTGGATATTTCTTGAATAAGGGCGCAAATCTCTGTCGACAATACTCACTAAATAAAAGAGTGAGAAGAATCAGTGGGATGGTGAAACCTGAAGCAACCGTTGATAGCTTTAAACCGAAAAATCCCAGAGCTATAATTTGCGACAAGATCAGTGAAAAGATTGTCGTGTTGTGAAAGATAGGCCAATATTGTCCACCGCTTTCGTATTTTGTAATATAGACGTTGATTATCTGCAAAAACAGAAAAACTACAGCAGGTTAAGAGAGTAAGGGTTGGAGCATAACAGCTAATTAGTACTCCAGGGCCATGGATATAGGTTCTGTGTCACATTTTTTTTTAAAACAGTTGTATGTAAAAGACTAAAAAGGTAAGAGCATATATGTATGGTTCACGTACCTGATTTTTATATATAAGATATGCAAGAAAAAAGTAGAAGAGCAGAAACGGCAAGATTAGAGGCGCTATGACTGAATTGGTAAATCCTAGGAGCCCGAACAAAAGAAGTCGTGGGATTTCCGTGTGGTACGGAAACCTAAGTGTTTCAAATGAGTCATCCTTGTTCTTGACAATAAGTTTTGCTACCAGGTTCCAGATGAGAGCTACAGGTTGCAGGATTTCAGTTGCCAAACCAGCCCAACCAGACGTGAAACAATAGGTCATGAAGAAGCCAGCCTGAATGATTTCAACGATAGTAGTCATATTCAGAATAGATAATAAGAATCTGAAGAGCTTTAAAGATGGAAAATAAACAAGGTGCTCAAGCATAGGAGGTCTAAAACTACTAGAAAATGTCTCTTCAGAGATATGAATGACACAACATCTGCAATCTCAATGGTGAATATATGCTTTAGATGCAGAGTTTACTATCGCATGGGGAAAAATACAAACTTAGATAAACTCTGCACTGAAACACAAGTCAAGCTAAAAAAGATCTCATGAGAGATCGAGAGAGAAAGAGGTCACAGCTATTACACGGATGTACCCACGTAATGCACACGCGACTGTAAAACAAGTGTGGATACACTCACAAGTGATAAAAGGAGAAGTGTGAAAGCTACCTGTGTTGGAACTGCTGTGGCAAGTTGTGCAGGTATGTCCCTCACACTAGACAAGACGCTCAACTGCCTGATAACAGAGCCTGATAGAATATTGACGAAAAACACATTCCAGATGGTGAAGTACAAAATTTTGATACATGCACTTTTCTTTCTTAGACTCCGAGAAATACATCCCTCCAAGGATGAAAAATACAGCATCAGTGGTGGAACGGTATAAAAGAAGAGAACCAATATCACGCTTGGTAAGTACCCTGTGATGACCTCGCTCATATACTTCCTGCAATGTTTTTCCAGGGATGAGTAAAGTGGAAGACACTCAAAACAAATCAATTACTTAAACTTTTCTAGCTATCAGTCGTTTTTTCGGCGCTTGTAAATATAGAAGACTAGCATGTTTTATATAGATTAAAGATATCAACAACTGCTTAGCAGCTTTGAAGTTAAACCTCTTCCAATATACAGAAACAACGTAGCTAAACCTAAAGATTGATGCCAACTCTCATGGCATGTTAAGAGGAATACGAACAAGAACCTTCTATTACTGAGTACACGAGAAAAGAAACTGCTGGACACTCACATATTCAAGAGGCCTCTTAGAAACGGAAAATTCTTAGATAGCGTCTTTAGTTGAGTCATTCCTTGAACAAGGGTGACAGGAAAAAGAAACAGAAGCATGAAGCCTATAGCACCAACAAGGGTTGCTATTCTTCGCATCCACAGTTGCCGATAAGGTATTCTGAGATTCCTCCAATGAACATCATGAGGCTCTGGAGCCAAATCTGCTACCCATAACATAGGATTTGATGTTTGAAGAACTTCCGAAACAACAAGAGCATCATAACGAGTCTTGAAGAACACAAAGGCAACAGGCCGTTCCTGTAAATAAGCAGAAAATGGTAAGCCTTAAAAACATATTTCAAGTGCTGATACTTCAAAGCTCTCGCACATAGTTAAGAAAACCAGAAGACATGTCAAGAATATCAGACTATATGGTAAATCATTAAGATTTTAACAAATTCAGCCATGCTTGAACTGAATAGTCAAATTCATATATATATGCACACACACACACACATATATGACTAATCAAAATTTTCATATATATATACATACATATATACACACGCACATATACATATAAAGTGGAAGGGATTCCTTACTTCCTCTGTCGTAGTCAAAGTCAACTCACCAAGCTCCCCTCCTTTGACACTGTCTGTCTCGTTAGAGAGGATTTTAAAAGAACTTGTGGGTGCAGGTCCTACACATAAGGTGCACGACTTCAAACTTGGATTACAGCTTAATTCAGGAGAAACGTCTTTTATAGCCCGACACATCCTCTCTGCATCACTCTGGGTTAGAAAATTGACACAAGTAGTATTAGAACCTAATGAACTTAATTGTGCTCCAAAATCGATCACTGCTTTCCAACTACATGTTATCATTCCCATTCAAATACTGACAGATAAACCAACAAGAAACTGATGTAAAATTTAGAAGGACCTCAATATCAGTAATCATGAGCTATATATAAAAGCAAAGTTTGTACTCACAAATGTGCATTAAAAAAATGATCCCCTGTAACTTCCTTTATCTTTAAATGATACAGGAATATCAGTTAAATCTTTACAACGCAGAACAGAGAAGAAGAAACATGTACATGTAAATGTACATGTTAAAGAAGGTCAAATCACATTGCGTGACAAAGAGCAATAACAGCTTCCTTTTTCTAATCTAGGAGAGTTCTATTTTGTTAAAGCCAACCACAATGAGGTATTAGCTGAGCTATTTAATCCTAATCCGTCAGAAAACAGAACAAAAAGACAAGCGACTGATAATCAAGTTATATGTTGCAAGAAACCAAGAATTATCAAAATGCATACCAGCAGTCTCTGAATGATGCCATCACGGTAGACCATTAGGTGCGACACATAGCTTGGTGCATAGTAATTTGTGAAGTATTTTCTCACTGTCTCGCTGTAGGGCTCATCAGGAGACTGAGGAACAGCACGAATAAGAATGGTAAAATGACTTGGCTTTGAGGCAGATTCAGTAATATATGCAAGCCTCCTTTTGGCTATGTTCTTATACTCCTACAGAGGTGGACACACATATAAATAGAGTGAGAGAGAGACCAAAACAATTAGAATATGATAGAACAAAGAGAGACAGTATTTGTGACATGAACCAGGGTATGGGATCCTCACAAAGTAAAGAAGAGCACATGCTGCTGAGGATATGATATACAGTGAGAAACAATGAACCCACAGCCTGAATAGTAAAAGAGTAAAACTACAATCAGCGCGCTTAATTTTCATTGTACAGAATACTGCCAATTTTTCAATTAAAGTAGATTAGTGTGAAATGCATATTTAATCTCCTGCACATAGAAACATGGTCCAGTCGATACATAGGCTATGCATATTATCTAAGATATTAGAGAGATCTGCGGCCACTTTACCATCGTGATCGTAGAGTAAGGTTCTCAATTGTGAATATTGCTAATGACTCCAAGTGGACTTCCTTATGCACCATCATTTTTCCACAATAGTTAACAGGCAGCACAAAGGCAATGCAAACGACTGCAACGATGGAGAACATACGAATGCTGCAGAGTTATGAATAAAAGGCAAACCAACTGTGAGAGTTGTGAAGAACAAAACATATGAAACACCACAGAAACAAAACAAATGCTGGAAAATAGAAGCAGAAGAAAACATTATGCTTGTCTGTCTATTCAATTGTAGTAAAACAAAAAACATTTTCTTGGTGAAGTATCATTAACCTGCAAATGACCATCCTAATGAAAACCACAGCATCCAGACCAGCAGCAGCCAACATCTCTTCCTCAGTAGTTTCCCAAGCTTTCACGAGCCAACTGGGAGAGGGCACAAACCTCTCATACCAACAAGGATCATGACGTTTAACTTTTCCGTCAGAAAGCATTCGGCCAAAGTAAACACAATAGTTGGCTGGCTGCTTTCGTAGTATGGAATAGAGTGACACAAGCACTATGCATACTGCTATATTAATCCCAGCAGATGTTAGAAGTGCTAAGATATCCATCTCACTATCTCACTTTTACCTAAAACCCTGCCTTACTAAATAATGAAGGCAGAGAAGAACATGTTAGCTGATCAAAGTCCACAGGCGTAGGCAGATGACTGACTAACAGCACAGCAAGAACTTATGTCGTCAAAAATATCTGTAAGGAAAAGCACAAAAAGAAAAAATTACTGAGAGGATAAAAAAGTTAGAAGGTAGAAAATTAGAAAAGACTTCTATTTTTGCAAACCAAAGCAGAATGCTTAAAGAGACATGGTCATGAAGCAAGTGGTAATGTTGGAACCATAAAAATCTAGTAACTACAGGCATGTATTTCTTTCATCAAACAAATATAAGTTATGATTATTAAGAACTGATCTCAAACGCTGCAGAAGTAACACAAGACGAAAACAATATCTAATTTAAACCTTAAGAGTTGCGAGAGGATTGATAAGTATGTATATAAGACGATTTAACCCCATCGTCATCTATGGTGAACTATTAGCGACCCACGATTTCGTAGAACCTAAAAAGACTATTAAAACCCAGAACACCATGAACAGATGAATCAAATTCGATTAAAGCGAGAGAAAAGCACAGAATTTGATTCGCGCCGAGAAGTCATTACATCAATCAGAAGAAAAAAGAAAGGAACGAAACAAAACCCAGATGATCAGATTGAATCACAATTATGCAGGAGGAGTTTGAGGCAAATCAAAGATAATTCTAGAAAAACGCTGACTTACATTTGAAAAAAGGGTAATACTTTGGTTTGACTTCAAAGGAATCGAGTAAGCGAAACACCCAGAGAATCAGAGACCCTAATAATTCTCTCGCTGTTGAAAACACATCATGCTCCTTGCTTTTAAGCGAATTCCGCGGAGAGTTCGCGTTCAAGTTCAAAATCTTTGCAACTTGCGAAAAAAATCAACAAATTCAAATAATCAAAGATAAAAAAAATTATAAAAAAGAGAAAGATATCAAATTATTAGGTGAAGAAATTAATTAGGTTTGGAATTATGGAACTGAAAGAAAACAGTGTAAAATGTGGTAGTTGCCAATAATGCGACGTGGCAGACAGATAGTGGCCCAACTCGTATTACGTCGGTTAAAGTATTACTACCCTGTGATAGTGACTACTATGTCGGTATAATTATAACCGTTAGATTTAAATTAATTTATAAGATTTCGACACGTGGCTTTCATACAGACAGTTAAAACGGTTTTTGCCCGGGAAAATTATAGGGTTGAATTCAGTGGGACCATAAGAAGGACCAGACATATTTATATTTAAAATTCCCAACTAGAATTTTTACATGCTTTTTGTGGTAAGCATTTAACAGGTTTGGTGGGATGGAACTTTATAAATTGCATGCTCATGTCGAGCTTTAAACTTTTTGTTTTTTAAGATATTATTGTGGAATTATATGTATATATAATTATAATAAGGGAAGAATCTGGTTGGTTTCCTACATGGCAAGTGAGCAGGTAAATCATTCTATTCATTTCTTTACCTATCCTCATCTCTTCAAACATATGGTTTGAACTTGTGAATACTTCTGGTCTTCTTTTCGTTGCTTTGCGCATATTATCTCTAGAATCGTTTTTTTGGGTATAGCAGCGGACAGCGGTTTCTTTACTTATGAAATATACATAGTTTTCATTAGGGATTCCGCCGGGCTTCGTGTAGTTTATGGTGGTATTAATCTTTAGATTTGGAATAGCAAGTTTTCTGTGTTTTTATCCACAAATAAGTGTCTTAGTCTAATCATTTCTTGCTGTTTGATTTTCTGAACTTGTTAACGTTTCTCCGTTTTAAGCTGACATAAGAGTTGGAAAAAAAAAAAACTAAAGCCGATAGTTCTTGCTTTCATTGCTAGTTAGTAAGAGCCACATACAGATTATGTGATTGTGGATGAAGCTGGAGTATACGTCAATCTATTAAGAATGTGGTCGTGAACTTGCTCCAAGTTGTGTTAGGCAATTATAACTAATTAATTTCGTGGACTCACTTCTATCACAATGTGGAAGCATATTAACTTCATTTGTTTTCTTGTCATGGATATAATATCCAAAATCTGGATTCTAACCCGAATTCAATTCGAATAGGGGGGAAGCAACTGAACCGAATCCGATAATATATGTGAACGGATTTTATATCATGGTAATTTAAATATTCGAATCCGATCGGATAGAAAGCGAAAACCCGAATAGATACCCATAATATATATATTTAAAAATGAGTATTTATATATAAATTTTTAGTTAACTAAATATTTAAAATTATAATTATAAATCTAAATATATATCGGAGAAAGTATCTCTCTCGACCGGTGGCTGTAACATCTGGCGTCTCTCTTTTTCGCTTTCACATCTTTCAGAGAAAGTTTTTGATTGAGGGTAAGATTCTGGTTTAGCCGGTGACTCTCCGGGTTGAATCTCTGATATCGAGTTTCTTGTTGATTTTGTTGTTATGGTTTTTACATATTTTGCTTTTAGATTCTCAGTATTATTCTGGAGTTTTCTGGATTAGTTTTTTCTCGATTTATTTTTAGTCTTTTTTGTCTCTATTTTGTATCTTCCGTTTTCAATAATATCGGATTTAACTGGTGGTCTTCAGTTAGTTCTGCCTCGTCAGTAGAAATCTGTATTGGTTTTCTTGGTGTGTATAGTTTTGTTTTTATGATTTCAAAGTCCAGCTTTCCAGATTAGATCCGAGTTCTTGGTTTTCTTCTTTACTATCGGTGGCTGTACATCTCATCTCCCTCTCCGGCGGTTTAAGTGTTGAGAATAAAATCTCATGTGGGTTGCTAGATTCAAACTCGACGGTGTTGATGCTTCATAAAGACAATGATCGGCGGTAAAGAAAATCTAATAAGATCTAAAACTGAAGCGGCTCCGATGGTGATTATGTTGATGATATCCAAGACTCACGAATACAGATCCAGACAGTGATCTTCTTGGAGGCTGTTTCGACAATGAGATTGGATACGGAGATTAAATAGGGTTTGAGAAGTCTCTGGAGATGCTTCTCCATCAACTGCCGGTGATGCATGCTAAGATTTCCCAGATGATGACACGTGGCGTCTATGCATAATACTCGTGGCAATAAGTCTCGACTTGGGCCACTCTCTTTTGGGCCATTTGTTTTAAGTATTTTCCTTATCTTCATATGTAACCAATCTTCTGTAAAACATACTTTTAATCAATAAAATAAACACATTAAGGGCTTTGATTGCAAAAAAAAATCTAAATATATTAATTAATTTAAATTAAACAACGAAAAAACTAAAATATTTAACTTTTAAATTTTCTCTAAAAACTTTTTAACCCGTACCAAACTCGATCCAAGATAAGATATTTTTAAAAATTGAACCCAAATTGAATCCATAATATACCGAATCAAATCCGATCTGAAATTTTAAAATACCCAAACAAATTTTATATGGCTAAACCTGAAAACCCGAGTCCAAAAAACCCGACTTAAACGGCGAACAGGTAATCAAACAAAGGTTTTTCAGAACTTAAAGGTTTGGTTACGCCACTCAAACACTTGTCGGGGAACTTCTTCATTTGTCAACTTAGTAAGCTCTGTCAGCAAAGGAAAAAGATGTTATTCAAACTGATTCTGAGACATCGTTCAGGTTCATATTATGCATACTGCAGTCTTCTAGCTAGATGTTGCTTTTTAAAATGCAGTCATTTTTGTCTCAGCAACAATATCAGTAGAATCTTCAGACATTAACCAAATGATGCAAAAGTGAGGGTCTCTCTTGAGCAACTGTGCTCAGTACACACTTCAGTTTCTCTGTTCCAAGCTTCTCCTCAAGCATTCTCCACAATTCTGGTATATGCTGCTCATAAACGAATGCATATCAGAATAAGAAACCAATGACTCATCAAAGGAAAATAAGATTTTTTTAAAAAAAGAGGAAAAGTCAAGTCCACCAAATATTCGACCAGCACGGAAAACTCTATGTCTGCTTTTCTGAACTTATATGATTGAATAAAGTAGCTTATCTTGTGGAGTTTATTTGGACAAGAAGAGACCACTGTTACCTTTGTTAACCATAGCATGTAGACAGCAGCATGCAATGCCTGAGCTTGAAAATCTTCAAACTTGGTATCCGGAACGGTCATAGCAGATTCTAAGAGATGGATCTCATTTTCAATGAAGATGGCAATTTCTTCATTCATAATGATACTCTGTCCGGTTTCAGATGAGACATCTGAATGATTGCATGCGAAATGCATTATCCAATTAAGAGAGAGGAACCGTCGGTGAAGCCATAGGGCCTGAAAGACAAAGTGTAACAACTCAATTAAGTGGCTCATTCGGTTATCTCCATAATAAATTGACAACTACGTGTTTACAAAGCCAACTTTGTCATCCCCACGATAATAGCTTAGCGAGGGATATCTACTGGTGTTTAGGTTATGCGTTTACAGAATCCAACTTGGTTATTTCTTTTAACAGATAAGGAAGTTTACAAAATCCAACTTGGTCGTCCTCTTTACCAGTCAAGCGCATTGTAGGATATCTTAGAAGCTTTTACAACAATACGATATAAATATCAGTCCTAGATCTTCATACTATGTCCATCTCTACACTAACTGATTTTTTAATAGATGAAAGATCGTCATACCTCTCTTCCCATGTAACGTTCTAGCAATTCTTTGTTCCAATCTAGCTCTTCCTGTCATATAATTGTAGAGAGGAGGTTTTAAGATCTATTCTCATTTCAGCACAAATGTAAATATAAAATTACCCAGGGAAATAGTGATGGTACGTATACACAAAAAGGATGGGTAACAGGGGCAGCGAGGAAGATAGCGTACCATCCAGATTTTATGTGCCTCAGTTTCATCATGAGCATTGCTTCCTTTCACATTAAGTGACTCCAAAATCTTGAGCATCAGCCGCTGGACATAAATGAAAAAGATCAGTTGAGCTGCATGGAACACTTTACCAGAGTGCATGGAGAAGGAAAGTTGTGATTTTTACTTCCAAGACCTAGCATAATTTGGAGTAAGTTCACCAATCACCACCGCATTCTGACTAGATTGATGTATTCTCTAACTATACCAAAATCACATCAACTAATATGCAGCTCTTACTCTGCGATAATAGAAGCAAGAACTATCGGCTACATGCAGCCCTGCCCACCTTTTAGATTTGTTCAGCTCTTGTATCACCTAGAGCAGACAACATAAATATGTACTTAAAGTCACATATTAGAGAGGACTTACGGTGTATCTTAGACCATATGAAACTTTCACAAGTTCAGCTAACAAAAGTAACCAAATTAATGAAATCAGAGAAATGTTAAAAATGTTAAAGAAATTTGACTACACGAAATGTTATAACAAGTTCCAACCATATGGTCAAAAGATCAGGATATCCGAAGAGATGTAGAGATGAGTTACCTGCTCAATTTCCATGTAGGAAACCAACCAGCAACGGTGATACCATGCACGGTAGTTCATCTTTGATTTCTGCAAAAGGCATGTATTTGATTAGGATCCAGTTTCTTTAGGAATCTTAATGTGTCCTAACATTATATATATATATACACACATACATATGGTAGCCAAACTGTGAGGGACTAGGAGAAAATCAATATATATATATATATATATTATTAGTTATAATGTTATATGATTGACCTTCATTATTTAAAGCATCAAATCTGGAACTAAACCTCGCCTATTGATTCCACTAAGTCAGATTCTTTGGCAATAATCTCTTGCGGTGTAGAAATCCTCCAAGAAATCATCTTAATTATCCACCTTCTGTTATAACAGAAACCAAATATTATGAGGTTCGGAAAATCAATGTACAAAAGAAGTTGGCACTAGTCAGGCTGTAACAGAAACTAAAGTGTACTTCAAATCAGAAAAAGTGTTTCCATTACTGAAGGATGAAAAGGATGGGAAATACTGATTGTAATGAAGACAATGAATAAGTTCCTTTTTTCTTCACTAGTCATCGTGACACAGAGGACGTATCCAAACAAATAAAAAAGATGAGTAACCCAAAGTTACTGAAAGATCATAAGACCGACCTGTGGCTCCATGTTGACTCACTCTTTGGAGAATTTGAAAGAACAAGCCCAGAAAGACGAAGTTCTTCAGTGAATGCCGAAAGTTGATCCTCTTTTGACAATATCAACTTCCTATCTCCAGGACACACATGCAAGATGAGGTTAAAGCCTAAGAAACATAGAAAGCCAATTATAACTACTATTACTCATGAATACCTGGCATTCCATGCAGTTCCGAAGTCTGAGCTTAACAGCAAAACAGCTTGGCTATGCTTCATGACTTCACTTTCGAGAGAACGGAGAGAACAAGAAACCTCAGATGAGGTACTCTTAATTTGAGACTCATTACATGTGTTTCCATGGCATTTGTACTCCTTAAGTGCAGCCAGAAACACATGCTTGGCAACTTTACATAATTGAATAAGTACATCAGTTGATATCCCCAATTTGTGATCTTGATTCCAAAATTTTCTAGATGTTCCGTTATTGGGCACGACCTCATTTTGACACACATTGGAGAAACCTGCTTCGTTATCCAGCATGGTGAACTGTGAGGGGTGAATAAACCCTACTTCATCACTGAATTCAGAGAGAGATAATAAAGTAAGAGAAAGCATGAACTGAGGATAATGGTAAGAGAAAGCCTAAGCTCAATCAGGAAACGCCTTGAAACTTATATATGTCTTGTCATCAGAATGCCGGTAGAACTGTATGAAATCTAGAATCATAAACCCAGCTAGTACTCTGATCAACAAGAAACTAACATTCTCTGAAAGTTGAAACTTGGAAGGAAAAGCATAGAGCATCATATGAGTTTCTTTCATTTTATAAAAAAAAAAAAAAAGGGAAAACTGTAGTAAAAAGGAAGAAACCAATTCAATCACCAGCACTGTTATGTCATACGAAATCTAAACAAAAAGGACGACGTGAAAAACTATATATATTAACCAGAAAGGAAGAACATTATACTCACATGAGAGGATCAGATTCAAGAACATGCTCGAACTGATTCAACAATTCAAAGCAATCTTCTTCAGAACATGATCCTTCTCTCATTTTTTCCCCAGTCGTTTTCAGAACATAGATATTCCCCGCACTTTCGAGACCTGGTAAAAAGCATTTATCAATTTCAAACAAATAAGCAGGAATCAAAACTCAAACAATACGGCTAGAATCATGAATACTTCGTTTTTCGTTGTTCAAAAACCTCACTTCCTTCGTAGTTGTGAATCGATACTGACATCTTCCGTGCAATACAAAGGTAGACCACTCGAAGAAATCCCCCCAAAAAAAAACCCAAATGAAAATAAAATCAGATGAAAAGTTGAGTACCTTTGTATCTCTACCCTCCTCCTTGCCCAAGTCGCCGCACGCTACTGGAACTCCTTAACCAATTCTTCTTCTCCTTTTGCTTATAATTTCTCACTGTCTACGTGTTCCGAATCTTCGTCTCTCGTTCGACGAATTTGGAGTTCTAAGTGTTATAAATCAGCCCGAAGAGGTTTGAGAGTTGTTCGCCGATTTTGCTGCGGAACATAATTCACAAAAAGGAACAATTTTTGTTGGTACCGGGGAATAATCTGCACTACAGTGCTCTACCTAATCTCGGTTAGGTTCCGGTTTACAAATTTGATAACCATTATCGAGCCATCGATGTGAAGATTAAATCTTGATAAGCTTTGCAGGATTTTATTCGCAAACTTTGTTTTATTTTCTTAGTTTGGACTCCACTGTGGCTTTTTTATAATGTTAATAAGACTTCATAAAACAATATTTATCTGATTTCCATGTTCAATGAATGCATTCTTCGTTGAGACGAAAAAACAACAAAAACTGAGAATCCAAATCCTTGTGCTTTAAAAAAATAATATAAGAACACATATGATACTTAGAACCAAAGCCATCTTCTATACAAATCTCACTGCAAGCTTTCCACAAACTCGTCCTTAAAGTGCTAGAGCTCTGGTTTCAATCGACCTGAGATAAAAAGAAGATTTCTTTTTGAGACACAGAAAGAAAAAAGCTGAGAGTTTAGAGAAGTTTATGTAGCTTTTTAGTTACCATTAGGTGGGAAACTAGACATAGCCGATGGATTTGAGACGAATCCCATTTGGTATAGGTTTTGTAGTTCACTCTCTAGTGTTGTCTGCAAGGTGAGATAAGACAAAGATGTATAAGTAAATTTATGGAAGTGCCAAACCATTGAACATGATATGTTGCTTCTTCTAAGCTGTTGCTTACCTGAGGTAATGGGTTGTATTGTGGATTTGTGGTGGTAGAAAGGATTGGTATGGTCCCTTGAAAACTGGTAAAAGGATTCAACCCGAGTGTAGGAGTGTTTCTGTCTCTTGACTGCAGAAGCTGAAAGGAGAAAATGACAAGTTTAGTACTTAGGCATAACTTGCAGAAAATCATTTTCAATCTGATGTTTTGGGGAATTTGGAGCTCTTACATCTTTGGCAAGGATCCTGTCTACATCAATGTTGATTTCTGGATTCACCGTGGCAAGTTTCATAGACAAAAACTGGAAAATAAAACATAAAAGCAGTTTTTCAAAAATGAAAACCTCTTTCACAACATACCACGACTAAACCAACTTAAGCATTTCAAGAATCTCGCATTATCAGGATTTTCTTACCTCAACTTGCTGTTGCAATGACTGAACATAGTTGATGATTTCATCAAGCATGACTGCTTTCCCAGTAATCTAGTTGAACAATTATCAACAATGAAGACTTTCAGCAAAACTTTCTCGGAAATCACACGAAGTTAAACCGGTAAAAGTAATCACTAAGTCCAATACCTTGTTGCATCCCGGAACAAGTTCTTGAAGCAATCGCATCCTTTCACTGATCTTTTCTCTTCTAACCTTCAAACAACAAACGTAACAGCCAAATCCTCAGAACCAGTGATTGGTAGAAAACAAAGAGCAGATTCTCATCATCAATATATCGGTAAAAGATTACTTACCCTCTCTGCAAGACTGTGACTATTCGTGGCTTGACCTCTTCTTGCCCTCATATGAATGTAGTTTTCTTTTGGTGCTTCTTCGCTCTGTGAACTCTCCTTATTCGTCGTCTCTTTACTCTGATCATTTTTGTGTTTCTTCTGACTCTGATCACTTCCCCTTTGAGGGTCCTCTTGAAATTTCTCCACAGCTTTCTGCCAGTTTAACAACACGCACATGTTTCAGGCCTAAACCATCAAAAGCTTCAGTCTTTTCTAATTGACTGTATCTCTGATGAGAATTAAATCTTAAACCTATTGCTACCAAAACCAATTGTATAAGTTTATACCTTGTTCCATTGTGATTCGGCTTCATGTTGTCTTCTTTTTCCAATCGAGGAATCACCAATAACACCATCATCTGAAACCTGATGATGATCTTCATGAGATTCTCCAGCTCTGATCAATCTTCCAACACTTTCCCCTTTCTTGTCTGAACCAAGAAAATGACCAATTTGACCACCTCCACAATCACTAAACGGAAGAAGACTCGCAGGCATGTCTGCTGCATAACCCGAACCCGAACCGGTTTGGTAATGAGAGAAGCAACTCATCCCTGGATTATCCATCGCCATTGAAGGGTAGTGGGAGCTTGAGTAGCCACTACCATTAACAACTGGATCCCAATCCGCAGAGGAGAAGAAAGGATCTGCCTTTGCATACATGGGCATTGATGTAACTCCAACTCTTGAGATCCCACTCTCATCATCTCCATGCTTAAACCCCATCTCTTCTTCATTACTCTCACCACCCATTCCTCTGATTCAACACCAAGAAAAAGTTTCCAATTTCAAAACCTCGTTTTGCTACTCAGGATTAAACCAATTTGCAGATTTTATACAGTGGGGAAAGAGGAAGAAATGATATATGAAAAGAAAGGCAAAAACAAAACAAAATCAACAGAGCATCAAATCTAATGTAGCAGAAGCAAGTCACAGGTTCTTTTAGAAAAGAGAAGAGAAAGAGAGAGCCTAGGATAAATGCTTATTCGTACTCAAGTCAAGCGAAGAAAATTATTAAAGAGAACAATAGACTTATCAAAGACAAAGAAAGCTGAGGACTTTCAGAGCATAAAGTGGTAACAAGTAATGGATTTAGCTAAGTTACAGCTCACAAGAGCTTAACCAGGAAGAGATAAATCAAAAATTAAAAAAAGGAAAAGAGAAAAAAAGAAAAGTAGATTCGCTTTTAAGAGTGTGAGAGAGAGCAAAGTCACTGTCTCATAACTAATCTCTTCAGCATCAAGAAGGAAGAGATATATGAATATGTAAGCTTGTGGGATCAGGGAACTAAGAATTTGGGAATACAAAAATGAAGGAAATTGAGACAAACCCTGATTGAGATACTCCAAGATTGTGGTTTCTTTGGAAAAGAGTACAAAAGAAGAATCAAATTCTTCGGTGGGAATTTACATCACTGTAAACCTAAATCAGATAAATAAGGGAAGAGAGAGTACACTCATTTGAAAGGGTATCAAATGCTGTTTTTGCTTCAATTGGCGGAATGTAGAAGGAATAAATTTACAAAAAAAAATTTAAAAAAAAAGAAACGAGAGATTCACAAGTTGGGTACTTGAACAAACAACAAAGCAAGCATCAAGTTCCAACCTTTATAGAATCAAAGAAACAGTGATAATAATTGTGTTTGATGGCAGTAAGAGACCCAGAGAAAGAGAAAAAAAAAACTGATAATTAGAGGATTAAAGTGAGAATTGATTAAGTTAATTCAGTAACAAAGGAGACATAATAATATGATTATTAAAAAACAAAGACAGAACAACTACTGCCAACTGCTTTATTTGCTCTTTTCTTTTTCATTATTACACAACCTAATCAACCTCTCTACCATGTCTTAACTTTTTTCCTTTTAATAAATACATCTCTTACTTAACTTTTACACCTTTTTAAGTATTTTTAAATTACACTAATTTGCCCTTTGTTATGTATTTTTGCTTCACTTCTTTTTTCTTTCAACACAAGAAAAGTCACTTCCCTTCTAATACTTCAAACATTTGGAATTCAACTTCACTTTGTTATATAAATAAAAGATTTTAGAGATAAATTGGATTTAGGTTATAGATTGAGTTTGTTGATCTAGCTGACAAAAAAAATAATTTTTGTAAAAACAAATTTGAAGCAGAATGGTAATATTTATTTGAGCAATAAATATTTTACAAATAGTAAAAAGATAAGGTTAGGTAAGGTTGAATAAAATGTAAATTTATCATGTTATGAATCAATTTGTGAAACAATATAAAAATGGAGTGTAAATTATCTTATATAGTAATTATATCACAAAGTCTCATTGAACAAGCAAGAGGTTCTTCTCTTCATGCCCAAGCTTTGCTTTCTAGCTTCTACTCTGACATGTGCTTTAGAATATAATACAATAGAAGTACACATCCATGCATGAATATAGATAGGCATATAGCATCATAGTATATAAATATAGATGTAGTAGATAATATTATTTTTACTGACACAAATTGCCAACTATATATTCTAACAGAAGACTCTTTGCTGTGACACACTCATATTTTTGTTCTGAGTGCCAACTAACCCTCTTTTGGAATAATTTTGTGCTCAGCTTTTCTAACAGCCGTGTGATTAAACCACTACGTTTAGATCTCATCTCCACGCCGTTGGATCCAAGCAACATATTTTTATTCTTTTCTTTCTTTTTATTTTACTATATATCTTTTCTATTCATTAAAAATGTAGATAGTTTTAGTCTCATTCTAATAATGTGTTCACATAAAACTTTCTCAATTTCTTATAATCAAGTTATAGCTTTAATTTTCTTAAAACAAAAAGTCTGATGGGTGTTATTGTTTAAACAAAAACTGTTAAAAATGTAAGCGGTTAAAATAAAATTCGTTTTAAAATTTAGCGGTTAAAAGTAACGATTGGCAAAAAATGGTTTATAACAAAAATTATTTAAAAATTAAAGTTAATTGATAAGACGGTAACAGTTACCATTTAAAATATCATTTTGAAACGTTTATTTCAACAATTGATTTCAAACGAAATACTAATTAGTACTCCTCTGAAAAACAATAAATCTATAAATTTGGAAACCACAGTTTCACTAAGAACCGAAAGGAATTGTGATTTATTGAAAATGTCGTTATAGATATATAGTGCAGAAAGTTCATGAGTAATCTAAGGTGAATACTATTTGGCTGTGATGTCATTTTCCGAAAACAAGCAAGACTTTAACAATTTCTAAGTATTTACAGCTGGTCCTCTTTGTTTTGTTTTTTTTTGTATTCCCTCGATAACAATGTCTTTTTATAATTACTCACCCATATTCGTTCGTTGACATAGAAATATAATCTATTTTAAAAAATATACACACACATATATATATATCTACTAAATTGATAGTTGCTTTGAAGTCTTAAACCCTCTTTAACAAAAAAAAATGATGTAGAAACGTATAGAACACATGTCTTTTACTTTTATTTACTTTAGTACAAAGTTGGGAATATGTGAAAACTGAATGTCTAAATTTTGTAATTTTTTTTTCATGTATACTATGAAGTTATAATTCAGATTGTAGAAATTTTTGTCCGATGATATTGATGTGGAAACCCATTTATGATTTCCATTACGCAACGTGAAACAAAACAAATCAATTGTTTTCATTTTGAGTTCGTTTCCTACTGAGGCATGTACATGTTCAATCTGACATCTTACAAAAGTAAGGTAAAGTCAAATAGTTGGTGATCGATCATTTTATATAAAACTCAATGATAAATTTAAAGTAATGTTAAATTGTTTCTACTCCTCTCTTCAATTTTTTAAGTCAATAAATAACCATTAGATTAATAATAAGATCCGATCTATAATCTACTTTAAATTTATTTTTTTATAATGTTGACAAAAAAAAATTTAAGTAAATTATAGATCGGGTCTTATTATTAATCTAATAGTTATTTATTGACTAAAAAAATTGAAGAGAGGAGTAAAAACAATTTAACATTTAACATCTCAACAAATGCTAGTTTATTTCATGAAACGCCTAAATAAAATGATCCTAGATTAATAAGTACCAAAAAAAAACAATATTATATATAAAATATGTGTTTGTGTCATTGTCATATTAGGAAACATAAGGAATAAACGGGAATGTAATTTAAATAATTTGATAGTAAATTAAATAAAACTATATAACTCGTAGTTTCAACTTTCAAGTTACAGCTGTTGCAAAGAGTTGCACACTCGTAGGCGTAGAATAAACAACCAACAACAACGAATTAATCATAATCATATGGTCAAATGTTTAATTATTTGGTCAAATCCACAATCTTGGTTGTTAATTAGCTGTAACTCATCTTATATCAAGTGAGGCCTCTAGTACATTACGGGGTTGTCTTATAATTTAATATTTATAGATAGAGTTCTTGTTTGTCTTGTAGTTATAATAATATAACTTAAATTATTGAGAGCAATTCGAATAAAACACCCAAAACTTAAATTTGGTTTAAAATGCATTTCACCAAAAAAAACACCAAAATACTAAATTTGGTGTAATTGCTAGAGTGATACACCAAACTAATACATTATAATTTGGTGTAACACTATTCATCATACTAAAACTTAAAATATTAGAATTTTATTTTTCTATTGATTAATATATTTTAAATAAATCAAATTTGGTTTTTCATTTATGAATCTAATTTAAATGTTATCCACACCAAATATTATAATTAATATAAAATTTTAATTTAATTATATAATATTATAATTATAATTAATGTGAAATTTTAATTGTAATTATATTAAAAATTAATTAATCTACAAAAATTAATTAATTGTACTTAAACTTTTGTATAATTAACATTATTTTAGTTAATTTAATATTTTTGATTAATATTAGTTCATACGTAGATTTTGATAAAGATTAAAAATACATATAGATTTTTAACCAAAACATTGAAAACATAACATCTAAAAATCTAAATTAGACAGACATAAAAATGAAATGCAACAACATAATTTTTAAAGACATAATTAAATAATTAAACTATAATCTAAACGCTGGAAAAATTATTTCCGTCTCTGCTAAGAGAATGATAATGCTGAGTAAAATCTTGTTGGACAATTGATGATCCTTGAACTTGTTCTCCTTGGACTTGATATGATATTGCGATCCTTGGTATTGAGATTGAGAATCTTCTCTGTGTTCTTCTGGTTTGTTGTAACTCTTTTTCTCAGAAAAATTTTGACAAAAAAAAATCAAAGACCGTAAAGCACATTTCTAATTTCGAAATGCATTAATTAAACATTTGTGGTTTGAATATACTAATTCTGAAAATTAGTATGATGAATTTTATTTGATGTGATTTTTTATTTTATCTATTGTAATTTTTATTTAAAATGGTATGATGAATTGTATTTGGTGTAGTTTTTATTTTATCTATTGTAGTTTTTATTTAAATTAATGTGATATATATCATATATGTATTTTATCTATTTTTTATAATCTATTTAGTGCAAATTCCTACAATTAATAATTAAGTAGTTATAACAACAATTTGTATTTATCAAAATTATACAAAAAATTAATAATATAATAATAGAAAATAGTATTTTTAATGTAATATTTTGTGTTGTGCCTCGAATTGAAAGAAAAAGTAGAATACTATAACACCAAATTTGGTGTAATTTTAACATCAAAAATAGTGTTACCATTGGAGTTGCTCTAAGTATCATATTAGAATTTGATACTTACTACAATTTGAGTTTTATATTATATATATAAAATAATTAATTTACATATATACTAGTTCTTTTAAAATTGGAAGTTTGATTAAGAAGCAAGTAGATCTGTTGGTTTGCTTTTGATATAGTTTGACACCAGATAATAAGTTCGAATCTCACCATATTCCAGTTGAAACAATTCAATTATGGTCAAATCTTGTTCATCTTGACCAAAAACAAAATTAAAAGTTTGTTGGATAACATTTTCATCAAAATATTATACTTAATTACAAATGCAGAGTATATGATAATGCATGTATATTTTATGTATAATAAGGATGCACACTTGCAAATGTGGTTAGATTAGGAGAATAAACGTATTTAATGAATTCAACTTGGAAATGCTATCATCATTGTAAAGAGGCCGGTGATTTAAGATCCAACCAAATTATGATAAGTGAAACTTGCACACAACTCTTTCTATGTTTACTCCAATTATTATATTTGGACCAGACTAGTTTACTGTTCCACTAGACTCATACACACACATTCATTACAAGCATAAACGTATAAGTAAAATTTCTAAACACAAAATCAAAAATTGTAAACTTTCGATTTAATTCAACCAGTATAATAAGAATAGTAGCTAGTAAGAAAATTATTATGTGATCTAATAATTTTTTTAGATTATAAAGCATGATTTTGTTTTATTCATAATTACGTGGTATATATATATATATACAACTGTTTATATTCAAAATAAACAATTATTCATAATGTTTATATTGAAACTCTAATGTCATAAATAAACAGTCAAGTTGCTCTCAGTCTGGTGGTTAGGATGATCCAGCTAATGACTCGGCACCAGTGTTCGATTCCTACCCGCTGCATTATGGTAGTTTAAAAAAGAGGATTATTGGGGGTGAGTTTTAGGTTATGGATCGGATCTTGTCGATCCAATGTTGACAAAAAAAAATTGTCATAAATAAACAGGATACTCCGTTTTAATGTGCTGTAAAAGAATAATGATCGCACACGTCGAAAGCAAGTAAAAGAATGATTAAGAAACAGTAATGGAGTAGTTAGGTTAAATTAAAGACATTGATTTCTTATTAAACTCCATTAATAACAGAAACTTGTTTATAATGAAACCAATTAAAGGGAGAAGATCAATCTCTGCGACCACGCGCGCGGCCTACCTTTTGTGGACCCTCCTTTAACTACAAACTACAATGGCCCACAAGAATTGGAAGTGGTCCTTCCTTGTTCTTTTATCTCCAATGATGCTCAAGATTCCTAGGATCTTCATTATTATGATCGCAAATCACACATTATCTTTATTTCTACATTTTATCATTTTAAATTCTCGGACACCAGAATTCGATCTCTCTTATGATACATTACAAATACATAATCAACACGGGTTTTAACCAAATGAACCATTAAAGTGTGTTCTCCATATTTAATCGTTTATATTATATAGGGACATATACAATATTGAAAATTAGGATCACTATAATTTAGTATTATATGATTTAAAGGTCAATCCATTTATTATCAATTGATTTTCAGTTAGAAATTCATAATCTATAACGGTATTAGAGGCCACATTTCTGACCCAACATGCATGCATGATGATAATTGTCTATTGTGGTGCTTCGAAATGGTTATACTAATTATTATCGCAAAAGGATGTGTTAGATGGTGACATATCTAACATCGGAAGTTGGAGTCACTTTAACCTAATATATATTATGTAAGACCCAATTAATTCGTTGTCAATTAGTTTTGAATTAGAAACCCATAATTTATCAGTGTCTTTCTTGGACCATAACAAAGAATGGTAACTTAATTTGATTTACCAGATCTTGTATCTTCAGGAGATATATGTCAATTTGGACAAAAGCTATTTCTGTCGAAGACCATATCTCAATCGTCTCGTTGTTGATCAATTGAACTTCCGAGAATGACAAGCGCCTATCTCTTTGTCTTGATAAATTGTATTTAGTCAGTCGTTGGTGGTTTTAGTATTGTTTTAGACGTAGTTTCAATTGTTTGATGTGTTTCATTGTCGGTCCGTAGGTAGTGGCTATATGTCCACGTTTCAAATGTCGTGATTAAGTTTGCGATTGGAGTTTCACACAGTCTATATCAGATGTTGTAACCTCTCTGCTTGTGCATCTTACAACGATCTCCTTGCCTTTACCACGGTTATCAGAAGACAGCTACGGTTGGTGTACACAAAATGTCACGAGAACCACTTTCTCAACATCCCAAACTTGGCAGGACATGAGGCCACGTGGACCAATCCAAAATTGGCACTCTGTTGTTTGATATAAAGGGGCTCTCCCTAAGCATGCTTTCAATCTTTTGATCTCTCATCTCGGTAGGTTGCCAACTAGATCGAAGCTCATCTCCTGAGGATTACAAATCTCTCTTTTGTGTTGTATATGTTCGAAGTTCTCGGAAACAAGAGAACACTTATGCTTCATTGTGAATACAATGTGGTGTTATGGACGTTAGCACTCCAAAGACTGCGTCTTTCACCCAATATGTTCATATCTTGGTCAGCTCTAATGTCATGGTTGGAAGGACGTTCAACCTCTTCTCCATCGTTGCTAAGGAAGATCATAGTGCACCCCATTATCTACTCAGTTTGGCGGCAGCGTAACAACTCCCTCCACAACGCTCAAATCATTCCACCATATGTCTTGTTTCAGACCATTCTAATATGTGTTTCTCGGAGGCTTTGTTCGAATGATTTTTAGGCTTCAATTGAACTTCTTTTCCCACTTTTAAAAAGTTTCCAGTAGATTGGTTGATTAGTGATTGAACGAGCCTCCACCGTGTTCCCTATTCCGATAAGCTTCTCTTTCACCTTCCGCTACTTCTTTACATATTGTCTTTAGAAGAACTTAAAGAGTATTAGATTTTGGGTATGTTTAGTTTTTGTATCTTTACAAAAAACAGCATTTTGATTTAGTTTGCTACTCGATCAGGTTTTGTTTTCTCTCGATGTCGATACATTCTTAAATTCAATTGCCTCCACTCTTGTCAAAGTATGGGAAAGCGCAAAAGCTTGCTTTACAACACTGACTTGATAAAGTAAGGTAGAGATTAATCTCTGTCTCTTTACTTACGCTTTCATTAATTGAACGTAATATAGTCTTAGTTTGTGACTTTGGCTTGAACAGATTGACCCGAGCCATTAGTGTGGAGACAACTTTCATTATTTACCACAACAAATGGGTCACTACCAGAGTAAAGAACCTTTCTTGTACTGGTAATTCCTTCTCAGCGGTTTATCATCTCATTCCTAAAAAGACATAAATCTTCTGGAGAAATGTTCATGTTCAAAATAAGAACACTTTAAACTATGCTATGTCCATAACATGATAGAAAATATTGCCTGCAATATATATAATTCACGCCGATTAATAGGAGTAAATTGTTGTGATTTATTACACTTTGGGTTCAATGCTGAAACTTGATAGAAAATCATGTTGAGAAGCAAACGTTCAGTTGGTTTTTCTTTGCTCTTATGGCTTTGCTTGGTTTCTTCATGTCTCTGTAAAGATAATACCTTCCTTCACCCAATTTGTGTTTGAGAAATGAGAAAGGAAGAGCAGAAGTCAAAGTCATGCTCATTTGGTTAATTTGTTTGGTGTCTCGTGAATTATTTTGTCAAACTAAATGCTTTGATGGTGTGATTAATCTGTTCAAGCAAGATTTTCCATTAAACCTTATTGATATGATCGGTCGTAATCAAACGAGAGAAGTTTATATATTTTAAAGATTAGATCAAATATGATTTTCTATAAAACTAAAATCTATATTAACTATATGTCTCTTGCATCACCAGCATATCATTTAGAGACTCACCATTTTTAAAATGAAAATCTTAGAGATTATAAATAAATGATACTCACCATTATAAAAAGAACAATTTCGGAGACTATACATGTTCAAAGATATATATCCTATGAGACATCATCTTCAGTTTTATTTTTTTCAACCCTGTTATATAATTGTTTCAAATTTTACGTTAATTAGAAGATCTCAAATACATGTTAGGTTCATTTAATTTTCTTTAACAAATTGATCATTTAAGCATCTCATATGTGCTTAAGTAATTTGGATTCTTTATAGTTTGAAAAAAAAAGAAGAAAATAATTTCCTAGTAGTTATTAAAAATTATTGTTGATGTTTGACATGTTAACGGTTACATCAAGATTTGAACCTCATGAGACTCATGACAGTTGTTACAACGACGTTGGATTCATTTATTGTCTGATTTGTTTCAACAATAATACTAGAATTATTATACTGCAGGATTTACATAGAAATATGGAAACGTATAAATCATGAATCAAGTAACAAATCATGTTTTTGTATATAAATGTTGTAGAAAACGACAATTCATATATTGGCTCTCGGTTATAGTTCGTATAAAATATAATAGGGTTTTGTGCAAAAGAATATTCGAGGTGACCATGAATTGTAAGATAACTTTCCAAGTAAAAAAATTGCATCTTACGAAGTGAAAAGTAATATGCAACATAACCTTCTGTTATTATTATCAAGTTTTTAAAATTATGATAAATCAAGCCTTGATGATTAAGAATCTAAATCTACTCTTAAAATTTTGAAATAAATCGTACACGATCATGTAATCCTTTTTTAAATTTATATAAAGGTTATATTGCTTATTACGTATTACTTTCAACTTCGTAGAATTGACTTATATTTTTTTTACTTGGAAAGTTATTTTGCAATTTATGGTTATTTCGAGAATTTTTTTTGGCACAAAACCCTATTATAATATAAATTATTGAGTTGGTTGCCAGAAACGGAATCAAAGCCAATACAGTTATAATCTAGTGACTGAATAAAAAGACTCATAATAACGATAATATGCTATTTTAGTTCGAATTTTCTCTAAATCACATTTGTGTAAGTATACTCTAGAAATATAAAGAATATTTATATGACTTTCCTGGGTTTTTAGATGAACTCGAATTTGAAAGGGCGGTAATAGGCTACTTGAGATCAAAGCATAAGAGAGAACACGAAATCTATTTACGGTGAGGACAACTATTAGGTTCTTGGAATGATACATAATTACATATCTATGATTTGGTAGCATAATCTCATGTTTCATAGTTGTCTATATTTGTGTTATTTCACAATTTAAAATTTTATTTGCAGTTTTGTGAAATATATGTAAATGGGCCTCACGTGAGTGAGGAAGCCTACCCGTTAATTCATGTAAAGTGTCTCACTCGGCACTTGACTTTCACACTTCACAGCGATCGGACGGAGAAGCTCATGGAAGCTGCCGTTACAAGTTCTCAGCTTCTCTAGTCTTTTACATTCCAGCTCACTTTCGTCGCCGACCCAATCGACGTTTTGGGGATTTCTTCCCCCTCCTATACCAAATTCAGAAACCCTAGGTTTAGGCTTTTCCCATCATGGAAGACGCCTACGCCAGATCTGTCTCGGAGGTGCACTCTTCAATCTTTTCTTTTGACAGTTGTTATCGGATTTTGAATTGCGTAATTTGACTGATATGGATGCGATCGCATATAATGACAACAAAACCGGTGGTGATGGATGTTCCCAGGAACTGTTTCACTGTGATGCATGTAAATTTTAGGCCTCTGTTAAGTGTTGATTGGATTCTGTTGTTTCTTCAGGTGCTTGATTTCTTTGGGGTAGACCCAACCAAGGGTCTTTCTGATTCCCAGGTATGAACTTGTAGAATCGAATTGATCTAACATTGTTGGAGATCGTAGCATTTCGAATTTGAACTTGTTAAAGTCACCTTGAAGCTCCCATGATGCTAAATTTTTCTGGTTGGCACTATAATTAACCTTGGTTTCCGTACATGTAGGTTGTTCATCATTCTAGGCTTTTTGGCAGGAATGGTATGTATTACTTCCACAGTTCCACTTCACTTGTACTTCTACATTTAGTGCTCATATAAAGAATCAGTCAAAGACATAGGGAATTTCCGTGCAGATGGTGATCATGGAGTTCTTCGTGTTTATGTTTTGTTTTATTTTTTTCGATTAAGCACACAGAATTTAAGAGAGCTGTAAGTTATAGTTTCGACATGTAAACTGCATCGGAAATCACTTCTCAAGTACACAGGCTAAGAATTATTTGTTACCTTTGTTTGTACAGTCCGTAGGAATTACTGAAATTGCACTGTGTTATTCATTCAAAAATTCCTCCATAGATTTGTGTGTGAGTTTAAAAATTTGTCACACTATGAAATTAGTGTCTACGTTAAGTGGCTAGAGGATACCTTTTCAATAAAAGATAGCAAGTAAACACATTATTTGAGGTTCCTTTTATCTTGTTTAATTCTGATCCTTTTTTGATGGTTTTGCATGTACCTTCACAAAATCTGCAGTTCTACCCGAAGAAAAAAGTAAGTTTGCAAATAGGATCCTTACTTCCATACTTATTTCGAGATGACTATCGTAGTTGGGAGCACCTAAATTGTTGCATTGGGTTTCATTTTGGCTTTAACATTTTCGCTCCGGTTCATTTGTTTAGAACACAACTGTTCAACTAAAGCATTTTATATATTGTTAGCTTAAATTAAGACTGTCTTATTCTTGGCATGTCATGTAAGATTTTCCTTATGGTTGCTCTTCACACATGAACCTAGCCGTTTCTAATAATGTTACTTAGGAAGAAATTTTGGTTTTTTGGTTCTCCTCTGTTCCTTTTTTTAAAACAAAATTCTCTTCTTCTTAATCGAACGCAGGAACTCCATTCTGGAAACTGGTTCTGAAACAATTTGATGATTTACTTGTTAAGATATTGATTGTGGCTGCGCTTGTTTCTTTTGTCTTGGCTTTGGCCAATGGAGAGACAGGTTTAACAGCATTCCTAGAGCCTTTTGTAAGTCGCAACATCTTTTTTACCACTTACTTTGGCATATATATGATGGTTGGTGGTTAACAGATTTTAAATGGTCAACCGGAGTGGCTAGTAATTCTTTGTAGTGGAGTTTAAAATAACCAAAATGACATTTGTCTTTCTAGTAATATTTATAATATCTATAAGCAGACTAAAGATTATCAACATTTTTAGAATATAGTCTTGTTTTATGACTCCGTCAATTTATTATGTGACTGCACCTTGACCAAAACTCCCATAAACTAGATGTTGCGTGTGGAGCCCTTTTTGCTTTCACAATTCTTGATTGAGTTTGCAATTCCATCACAGGTAATTCTGCTGATATTGGCTGCAAATGCGGCAGTGGGAGTGATCACGGAGACTAATGCTGAGAAGGCTCTTGAGGTAGTTTTTATGCTAGGGATAAGCAATGACATTGCAATTAAATGATAGACCTATTTTGTCTGTAAATAATAACATTGCTTATGTATTTATCCTGTTGTAGGAGTTACGTGCCTACCAAGCAAATGTAGCCACAGTGTTGCGAAACGGTACTCATATAATATAAAGCTATAAGTAATACTTTTCGAAGTTATGCTAATTCTTTTGTCATTTCAGTTGTTTTTTTCTTACAACAAACTATAATATATATTGCTTATAACCTAAAATGTTATGTTGTTGTCTAGAGACACTTTGATCTTGTGTAGCATATTTTCTCTGCCAAGCCAGTATTTTATTGTTTTATGCTCATATTCTCTTTGTTAAGTCTCTTTGATTATTGACGGTAAGATTTTAAGTATTTTTGAAAAAATTACTGGACAATTCCTATTTTTTTACTTTTCTTTTTGGCTTGGGACGATTGTTCCAGTTGCAAATTTTGTCTTGGTAGACAACATTACATGGTAACATTTATGTAATGGCAGGGTGCTTCTCTATCCTACCAGCAACAGAACTGGTGCCAGGCGACATTGTCGAAGTTGCTGGTATGTTTGTTGTATTTTGCCTAAATGTGCCTTTGTTGCAATGGCTTAGCATGTTGCTAAATTCTAAAAGTCTGCTTTTCTTGATGCATGCATGCTAAACAGTGGGCTGTAAGATTCCAGCTGACTTGAGGATAATTGAGATGTCTAGCAATGAGTTTCGAGTTGATCAAGCAATTCTAACTGGTATGTCATCAGTCTTACTTGCAACTTTTTATTTGTGTCACCCAGATTAACTTCATAACAACCCTTTTCTCCACCAACTGATTTCTGATATGAACATGCATCTCCCTATTACATTGTAGTTTCAACAACAATAGTGGATTTTTTTCAGGTAGATTGAATTCAAAGCGGCCATTTACGGTGCACAGTATTTATACTTTCAATGCCAATTATTTTTCCTTGAAAATTACAGGTGAAAGCTGTTCCGTGGAGAAAGATGTTGACTGTACTTTAACAACAAATGCTGTCTACCAAGACAAGAAAAACATTTTATTTTCGGTAGGAGTTATAACTCATAGCTCCATAAGCTAGGTCTAGATCTGTGCATATTGTCCTTTACGCTATATACTTTTATTTATTTATTATAATTTATTTAGAGATCTAACGCTATTTCATGCTTACATCTTATCCAGCTGAATATTCTTTCTTTTCTCTCATTGTTTGAGCTTACGCTCAACAATTTGTTGTATTCACCTATTTCATTTTCCAGTTTCCTCTGTATATATCTATCTTTGTGTGCCTAATTTGGTAGAATATAATATGATTGTCAGGGAACTGATGTGGTTGCGGGTAGGGGGAGGGCAGTTGTCGTTGGAGTTGGCTCAAACACCGCAATGGGTAGCATACATGATTCTATGTTGCAGACAGAAGATGTAAGCTACCAATGTTCTTTCATCTATATATGGAAGTGCACCATCTGCAGTTTTCATTAGCTTTCTTGCTGTTTAAAACTCTTGTAGTGAAAGTTTATATGGTACCTACAATTGACTTAAATTTCTTCCAAGAAATTGTTCGTCACTTTGCACTTCTGGAATGGTAGACTTGTTTCCTGCTGTATAGTATAGTTCCAACATTCTATCTAGAAATTCTTTTCCATTCGTTTGAAAAGCATAATAACTTGTGAATGGTATTGTCACAGGAGGCAACTCCATTGAAAAAGAAGCTGGACGAGTTTGGCAGCTTTTTGGCAAAGGTGACATCTCTTTTTCCTTTTGAATATTAGATTTTTTACGTTTTGAAGAGGCAATTTACGTACAAGTCTGGATGCAGATCTTTTTTCCTTGTATGTCCAATTTTGTCAGTTATTCAGCATTTCTTAATTTTGTCTGAGAAATGTGGTAGAATTTTACAAAATAAATAAAAAAGATTTTTAAATGACTGGTATGACATTGACTTCTTGCCGAGATTACAGTTAGTTAATTTCATTGATAATATTATTTATTTCTCAACATAAATTAAGAGTTTTTCATAATGTATTAACCTATTCTGTTTGTACAGGTTATTGCCGGGATTTGTGTACTGGTGTGGGTTGTCAACATTGGTCACTTCGGTGACCCTTCTCATGGTGGATTTCTTAAAGGCGCAATTCATTATTTTAAGGTAAATATTTTCGTATACTCTCTTATGATAGTTTAAATTCTTAGTTATGGAGGAGTTTATCAGTTTGTGTGTTCACTCTTGCTGTCAAATCAAAGGATAGATGTCACTTTGTTCTTTAGCTGAAATTTAGAAGTGAACGCAAGCAGATTCAAAGAATAACCAAAGAATTATCAACCCACAATATATAATTTCAACATTTAGAGAGCGAAAGTCACTAAATAAGAAATATTCACTCTGCAATGTGTAGATTTTTCCTTTCTTTTGTTACATATCTGAAGATTGATGTACTGTCCTTTTAAATGTTGTTCAATATCAAACTGAATGCTAAGTCACAAATCACGGCTGCTTTTCTCATATTCTATAAGTAACATAGCTGTGGCATATTCAGGTTCTGGTCCATGGATTACCCCATCATTGTGCTGTACTTGTAACCAGATCCGTTTTGCCAACTTAAGATATGCCATGTAACGTATGTTTTGGTGACAGGATTTTTGCTTTGCTTTCATTTTCCCAGATTGCAGTTGCCCTTGCTGTTGCAGCTATTCCGGAAGGACTTCCCGCTGTTGTTACAACGTACGTGTTCACTAATTACAGTGGTAGCAATGAGAAATATTAGAAGATAGGTTAATGGTAGTTGAAACATAAGATGATTTGTGCTGAATGTTACTGTTATCTTGGAAACAAGGAGTTTCCCGGAGTAGTAGGTGTTTCTTGAATCATAATATGAAACTTTTGTTTCAAGTTCAGTTCACTGTAATGTTGGCTGAGTACAAATCCCTTTGCAACACTGAGAGGCTACTCCTGGTTATATTATTGTGGCTTGAATCGGTTATGATGCTTTTGGTATTTAGATGTTTAGCACTTGGAACAAAGAAAATGGCTCGTTTGAATGCCATCGTAAGGTCATTGCCATCTGTCGAGACACTTGGTTGCACTACTGTAATATGCAGTGACAAGACTGGAACACTGACAACCAACATGATGTCAGTGTGTAAGGTTAGCATCTTAACACTCAGTGGTCGAGGCTGTTAAATCTCTGACACTTGTAGTTTTCTATCTGATTTTTTTCGAGGAATATCTTGGGTGGGCAAATATTGGCTTTGTAGTTTATATGCAAATACACATACCAATATATGTTTGCAATTCTGTACGTGTAGGAAGTAGTCAGCTTCCCGGTCTAATTAGGAAGAATTAACAATTTTGCTTGTGGATCTTGTAATTTTTGTGGATAACTGTTTGCAATTAACTGCATATGTCCATATATATATATGTTCTGTTGTGCTGTTTTAAAATGGAATATTTCAGTAGTCTTTACTCTTCTTGTATGTCAGATATGTGTAGTCCAATCTGCAGACCATGGTCCTATGATAAATGAATTCAGTGTTAGTGGGACAACTTATGCACCAGAAGGTACTGTCTTTGACAGTAACGGAATGCAGGTACTTACTTTTTCTTTGGAGTACGTACATAATAAATTTCAGACACTAATGCATGTGGAGGTGACTGGTGTTTACCTACATACACACACACTCTAAACATGCAACGACACAAAGATAGCTTGAAATGAAATTTTCATCTTAGGATCTATTGATAAGAGTGATCTGGGTACATGATGATTGTAGGACCTAAAAGTTACAGTATACAAGGATCATGATTTCTTCTTTTATATTTATTCATTTTCTTGTTAAAAGATATAAAAAAATTCTCAACAGCAAGCTACAAACTACATGCTCATGCATTGTAACAACACAACATTCTTAAGACAATATGCTCCTTGTTTTGCAGCTTGACTTACCTGCCCAGTCACCTTGCCTTCACCATTTAGCAATGTGTTCATCACTTTGCAATGACTCCATTGTGCAATACAATCCAGACAAGGATACTTACGAAAAAATTGGAGAGTCAACTGAAGTTGCTCTTCGAGTTCTTGCAGAAAAGGTTTGTGTTTCTGTTAACTATTCTTTTGTAGAATTTGTTTCCAGAACAAGAAAAGTATGGAACATAACAGATTGTGTCTTTATCCAATCACAAGTTGAATCTTTGAATTCCGTGACCATCTATGATCTCATATTGTTATCACCACGTTTAGATGCTGTTAACATCCATTTCTTATCATTTTACTAAATACCTGGCACAGAGGTGAACTTGCTTAGTCTAGAATTTCTGATTGATGGTCCAAGTTACTGGTGTTGCTTACTTTTCAGGTTGGCCTCCCTGGTTTTGATTCAATGCCTTCTGCTCTAAACATGTTGAGCAAGCATGATCGTGCATCATACTGCAACCATTACTGGGAAAATCAATTTAAAAAGGTTCGATTCTAGTAAAATTAAAAAGTTTTGTTATGCGGACCATCGCTTTACATGCATTCAGCTGAGAAATGAAAAACCAGAGACAACGTAAAATTTGGTATCAGTTTCACTGACCATCTTTATTTCCTACACATACTTGCTCCTGTAATTTTCTGGAAACCTTGAAATTGAAAAATAGTATACCCTGAAGATGTAGTAGCCAATGCAACACACTTTTCTTTTTTTCTATGCTGAGCTTTGGGAAGAGGCTCATAACTTCCCGAGCTATGTACAAATGGTTTTCCTCTTGCACGAGATAGCCAATTTTAAGGGCACCAATATACAAGTTATATTGACCCAGGAACATAAATTTCAAAAATTCATTGTAATTTAGTATTGAGTAATTGATGGTCAGCTTTATTATGAATCTACTCAGGTTTATGTTTTGGAGTTTACACGTGACCGCAAAATGATGAGCGTCCTATGCAGCCATAATCAAATGGATGTAATGTTTTCAAAGGGTGCACCAGAGAGTATCATTGCTAGGTGTACCAAAATTCTCTGCAACAGTGATGGCTCTGTTGCTCCTTTAACTGCTGCTGCCCGTTCAGAGCTTGAATCAAGGTTCCAGAGGTCAGAGATGTATTCGCTTAATGAATATTGATTACAATTACGTATGACTTCATGATGGTTATCTTTTGATGCTTCTATTCTCATTTTTAATGGTAATTTCGCTGTTGAAAATTAACGAAGTGACGGTATCATTGTCTGACAATGTCTCTCTGCAACAGTTATGGCGATGAAACGTTAAGATGCTTAGCATTGGCATTTAAAACCGTACCCCATGGTCAACAAAGTATTTCCTATGATAATGAGAACGACCTGACGTTTATTGGGTTGGTACGCCTTTCTTTCAAATTTGCTGGATCTTCAAATGGGCTTACTGAGTATTCATCATTTTTCTTACTGTTGTAAACGTGCTCATCTTGTGCTTCTTTTGAAGGTGGGAATGCTTGATCCACCAAGAGAAGAAGTGAGAGATGCTATGCTTGCTTGTATGACTGCTGGGATACGTGTTATTGTTGTAACCGGGGATAATAAGGTACTAAAAAAACTGAGCACATTTGGTTTGTTGATTATCTTCATTTTTCTGGTGCTTATTCTGATTAGCATAAAACATCAGTCCACAGCAGAATCACTATGTAGAAAAATAGGGGCGTTTGACAATCTGGTCGATTTTTCTGGCCTGTCCTACACTGCTTCAGAATTTGAACGGCTTCCAGCGGTGCAACAAACTCTAGCATTGCGGCGGATGACACTTTTTTGCAGGTATGTTTCCATCCTTTTTTAGTGATTGTGTTTTTTAGATCAAGGAACTGAATGTTTAATCATTATGCGTATTTCTCTTTTCTTCTCCAAAATTTGAGTTGTAGTTTATGAGAAACCACAATTTTCTGTTTTCTCTGTTTGTGTAGGGTTGAACCTTCCCATAAAAGGATGCTTGTTGAAGCCCTACAGAACCAAAATGAAGTGGTAATTCCCCTGGTCATTATGCTGTCATGTATTCCACTTTTCTTTTCTTTTTTTCTTTTTTTTTGCATTTATGACTTTGTTTCTACTTTCAACAGTTAAAGTTTGTGATATTTTTGTTTAAAAGTTCTTGCTTTCAACCATTGAACATAAAATTTATATCCCTAGGTGGCAATGACTGGTGATGGCGTCAATGATGCCCCTGCATTGAAGAAAGCTGACATTGGGATTGCCATGGGTTCTGGAACAGCTGTAGCAAAGGTATATTACCTGTGTTTGTTTTACTTAGCACCCTGTATTCCTGTGTCACGTGATTTATTTGTACTTCCAAAACTTATTATCTCTTCTCCATGTGATTTTGTATAGTGATCTCTTTCTCTGGTTCGGACATGGTAATCAGTTGACATGGTATTTTGTCCTATAATACGAGTCGTTACACAGTCATTGATTCTAATTTATAAGCTGCAATTGCAAACAAAAACATAGTGATTATTTAGGGCTTCTTGTTGCTTGTGGTATAGTAGTGATAAAATACAATGCAATTGCTATACAAAATTCTTTTGAGCTAGCAGACTAGTAAAGCTACTAATACTGGACTGATCATTCATTCAATGAATTGCCTAGGGTTCTTATCTCGATGCTTTTCTGCAAGTAACATATTTTCTCTTATTACTCTGAATCACAGAGTGCTTCAGATATGGTTTTGGCTGATGATAATTTTGCTTCAATAGTCGCGGTATGTCTTTTTCCTTCCATTCAATAACTATGATCATTTTATAAGAAGTTATAGTCTTCGGGAACGAAAGAAATAAATTCTAATCTTTATCTCTAAATAATGTACATATACTCACAAATCACATGTATCAAATTGTGCAAATTTTAAGTGACCATCCTTCTTCCCATGTCTTGTACTAAAAACAAGTATACAACTCACACTGCAGTATCTTTTTTTATGCTACTCCTAAACTGTTCTTCTTCTTTTGCAGGCTGTTGCAGAAGGAAGGGCCATATATAATAACACGAAGCAATTCATTAGATATATGATCTCTTCAAATATAGGGGAAGTGGTCTGTATATTTGTAGCAGCTGTACTGGGTATCCCTGATACCCTTGCACCTGTGAGTTTTTTTAACCTGGAAGTAACCTTTTTTCTTTGATTTAAATCTTTGGTCTGATCACACTAGTTTTGTAGTAGTTTTACCTGCAAAGTTTACTTTTTTATTAAGCTTGTCTAAATCTATGCTTTTTTTTGGTAAACAATTGTAGGTTCAACTTCTGTGGGTCAATTTGGTAACGGATGGATTGCCTGCCACTGCCATTGGTTTTAATAAACAAGATTCCGATGTTATGAAAGCTAAACCCCGAAAGGTAGCACCTATAACTGGGCAGTAACTCACAGTTTTATGTCAAATATTACCACTTTTTTGTGATAGTCCTCAATATAAGTCTGTAGTCCAATATTCTTTAGTCCAATAGCACCAGTTTTGTGATAATCATACCGGCAAAGTTTATCTTTACTTAGCTGTAATTAGACAGTAAATCCTTGTGGATCTTAGTTCATAGAGAATGGAAAATGTTGCTGTCACAAGATTTGGTACCAGTTTGAATTTGCACGGAGAGCTCAAATTCTATTGTCTGTTGGCTTTGTCAGTTAAATTTCTCTATTAGCTATCTGCCTGTAACGTGCCAATATATTTTATAACTACTCAAACCTATTATCTTCATTATCGTTCTGATTTTTGTTGAAATTCAGGTTGGTGAAGCAGTAGTCACTGGTTGGTTATTCTTTCGCTATCTGGTTATTGGAGGTAAACTAAGTTTATGCCTCTGTAAACTTATCTTATCATCTATCTGAAACCAAGATCTTGAAATCTTTGTGGTCAAGTAGTGGAAGATGAATTCGTGCCTTCAAGGATCTATCCATAAAGAGGACCTATCTGCTTGACTTGTTTATCTTTATTTTCAGTTTATGTTGGCCTGGCAACTGTTGCTGGCTTTATATGGTGGTTTGTTTACTCTGATGGTGGTCCTAAACTTACTTACAGCGAACTGGTCAGTTTGGTTTTTCTCAGCTACATCTTTTAGATTATTTATCATTCATGTGTGTTAATCTCCGTATTTTTGAAGTTTTTTTCAAGTTGCTGATCATACGATTCATATCCAAAGTTATTATACTATTAAAATCTGTTTTCCTAATGTTTATATGAGTATGAATAATCTCATTTCAGATGAACTTTGAAACGTGCACACTTAGAGAGACAACTTATCCCTGCAGCATATTTGAAGATCGGCATCCATCTACTGTGGCTATGACGGTACTTGTTGTTGTAGAGATGTTTAATGCTCTAAATAACCTCAGCGAAAATCAATCCCTTCTGTAAGTGTAGCTTCTTCCTATTTTCTTTCCTTATTATCGACTTATATCTGTTATGATCTGCTACACCATCACAGAGTGTACTGTATGAGGGAGTCTTAACTGTAATTTAAACAAGATAATGTCAATATATAGACTATAAGTGGTGTAGTGTATATTTACAAACAAACATTGGATTATGCATACTGAAGAGTTTACTACGTGATCATTATATTAGCTTTAGTAAAAGAGGGTATGTGATTGCAGGGTTATAACCCCAAGGAGTAATTTCTGGCTTGTTGGGTCAATTGTCCTGACGATGGTTCTGCACGTGCTAATATTATACGTTCATCCACTGGCAGTCTTATTTTCTGTAAGTTTCCTCTCTTGCAGAAACCTTGTACAAAAAGTGGCGTGCCCGTTTTCTTCTTTTCTGTCTCATGTTCACTGCTTTATAGGTCACACCATTGTCCTGGGCCGAGTGGACCGCCGTTCTGTATCTTTCCTTTCCGGTAATAGTTTTTCGCTTTTTTAGCTTCTTGAAACAGTCTAGTACAGCTCTCAATGAAACCTCTTAAGTGGCACCTTGCTCATGCCCTAGTCCATCGCAATTCTCATATAGATGCAGATTCAATCGATGCAAATCATGAACTTGGCGGATCCTTTGAGTTATTAGATGAAATTTTTATTAAACAATATAATCATCGAACATGGATCTTTCTGTAAATACTGCAGGTTATCATTATCGATGAGCTTCTGAAGTTCCTCTCTAGAAATACCGGTAATATTTTTAGTACGCCTACTCAGTGGTTTTTATCTGACCTTCTATCTCTCAGCTGGCCTAAACGCTAATACAGACTCCTTGAATATTGGCTGATCGTCAATGAAAAAAATTCTGAAATTAACAGAGAAACAAACCGCGACACCTGTGACATGGGTCCCTGATTCTGATGTGTTCTTCTGTGTACACAATGTAGGCATGAGATTCAGGTTCAGATTGAGGAAGAGTGATTTACTCCCTAAAGACCGGCGTGACAAATAGGATAAGAAAAACAAGAGATGGCTGATTCGTCATACAGAGTTTTTGGCTTTATAGATACAACCTACACACAGAGAAGGGAATCCTGAGAGATTCTAACACACCACCAGCCCATAAAACCCTTTCGCTTTTGACTCTCTTTTTCTTTCTTTTTATTGTATCAAATTTCACTGTATTCTTACATCAAATCAATGACTGCTCCTTATATCTTCGACTGAACCAGTCTATTGTACCTATCAAATCTTTGAAGACTCCATCTATGTCGGTCTAACAGTCTTCTCGAGTCCCATTTGAGCTCATCCTAGGACCAATTACATTAAAGTGCTTACTATTTGATTAGCCGACTAGTTCGAAAAGAAGACGATTCACTTTGAATTGGCATAGTTTCAATTTTGTCTATATTCGGATAAAGTAATTAACAAAGTAATATTTTGTACAGTAAGCGAGTGGGGACAAAACAACAATTTAATTAAAAATCAAAACACTAAAGAAAAGCTTCTATGATATCATCAATCAACAAATGACATTATAAATATGAAAAATTAAGATATGTGTAGCAACTAACAAAACAAATTAGCTTCAAATCATTCAAAACTCAATATTGATATATATATATATATATATACATCAATTTATGAGATCAACTGATTAAGGTGTGAGTCATTCGTGATTATGGTAAAAAACTAGAACCTTGTGGAATTATTTAGTTGTAACTTGCAATATAAACAAAACTAACTTGGATCCGAAGCAAGAGTAGTTTCAGCTACTTCTGAATTATTATATCTTGGTTCACAAAATCGAGCTAAAAAAAAATTAAAATCGATCCATAAAATAATAAAATTAAGAAGAAGAAGAAAAACACACAGAAAAAGAAAAGAAAAAAAAGAGAAAAATTATAATTTGGGGCTACCAGTAACAGCATAAGATTTGCTACGAGGATACAAAGGATCAGAGACTTTCTTAGTCTTCTTGATCTTTGGATTCACAGATCCTTCCTCTGTTTCTTCTTCTTCCTCTATCCTCGCCATTCCTACACTCGAGCTCTTTGGCAGCTTCTGTTGCTTCTGCTGTTGGAGCTTCTCTTGAATCAACATGTCGATTTCACTCTTGTGCCCTAAACTCCTAACAGACGCAGCTCTCACTAGCTCGCTGTAATCTTCATCTATACCGAAATCAGTGGTTCTCCGAGAAGATGCAGAGGAGGAGAAAGCGGCGGAGGAAGAGCTCCGGCTTCTCGGAAAAGGAGTGGAGACGGAGGCGGAGGAGGAATAGTGAGTTTTAGCAGCACAACCGGTGATGCTTCTAACGTAGAAATCACGTGCTTTGCCTAAAGCTCTTAAAGGTGTTGAGATTATTCTCATGAACTTGTTTAGGTTTTGTCCTCTCTTGCTCATGCTCTAATGTTTTCTTTTGTGAAGATGGTTTTGTTTTTGTGTTTCTTTTAATGAATGATGGGTTTGGTTTTTGGAGTATGTATGTGTTTTAAGGGTTTTTAAATGTCAATTAGTTTTTAATATTATTTTAAAAGAGTGTTAAAGAAGAAATAATTGAGAGAATCAAACGTGACTTTTAGGGATTTGTTTAGATTTTATATTCAAAATAATTGTGTTTTCTTTTTACGAAAAATAGTCCAAATTTTACATTAATTTAACGTAAAATTTGATTAAATCGTGACCTGATTTTATAATATATAAAGCCTGGAATTATTTTCGGATTTTTGCTTTTCAAAATAACAAAATAAAAGTAATTTTAATCTGGTCCTTGAAATTAGTAATTGTTTTTGTATGATTGTTTTGAAAAGCAAAAATATTTGTACGAGAATTTAGTTAAATCAATTCTATTTTAAAATAAAAAATAAATTATACTATGATTGGTTTAATTTTAATTTTCATACAAAATTTTTTATTTTTCAATCTACACGTGTATTAAACACTAATTTATACAAATTGTGAATCATTTTATTATTAGAGTAATGTAAAAACATGTATTTTTAAATTAATCTAGAAATATAAATTTAATCTATAGTTAGAAATTAATATAAAAGTAAATAAAATTGGATAAGTCATAACTTATTGACAATTAAGAGATGACGCCGCCTTGGATTGATTTCAATTTTCTTGCGTTTATATTTTTCTTTGTTCAAATTTAAATTGTCAAAAAAAGACGAATGTCAAAGCTACTGAATGTACGGAATTGTCAAGGTTTTATAGATTTGTCATCGACTCATACAAGTATTGAATAGTTCTAACAATCGTGTTTTGTTTATTTTCTTACATTTATTTCGCAAAACGTTTTCAAAGATTTGTAAAAGTTTACTTAGATCAAAAGAATTTAGTTTATTTTTATATTTATATTTGTCACAAAAGAGTGTCAGAGTCACCGTTACTAGAAGAGATAAGAGATGGTTAAAACTTTTTTGAAAATTAATATACAAACGAAACGTGTATAGGGTAATATATAATAGTATTAACAAGGGACTATAACAGTAAAGCGTATTTATTCTAGTTACAGAAGAGTAAATTCACTTAGATATATGTACTTGTATAATTAGTGATCGAGTCTCACCGTCTATATTATATAAAAATTTGGCTAATGAACCGACTATACCCAATATTATAAAAAAAATATAAGAAAAATCTAAATTGAATGAAAACGTGGAAGCGTGGGAAAAAACAATTGGTGGTTTGGACTTTTGCAGTTATGGTACATCGAATTAGAAATTACTCTTTTTTCATAACTAAAATTATTAATGCTTCTAGAAGCAACTTTTATTCTTTATTCATAAATATCTCTATATCCTTTTTTTAATTTAAACCATCAAATGACATTATCATAAATGAATTATAAACATGAAGGAATTATCTAAGCTAATTTTTTAGAGGATGATTAAGTTGTTATAATTATTATCTATACTAATAAAAGAAATACCGAATTGCTCTCAGTCTAGTGGTTAGGATAATCTAGCTAATGATTTGGCACCATGGTTCGATTCCTATCCACTGTATTATGGTAGCTTAAAAAAAAATTATATGAGTGGACTTTAGATTATGGATCGGGTATTATCAATCCAATTGTTGATAAAAAAATACTAATAAAAAGAATGTTTTGTGGCCTCTCAAGCCATCCACATCACCTTTTCTCAACTCTTAAGCCTCTACACGTAATTATTTTCTTCATCATATCTCCACTATCTCTTTCAATAAATCAGCAGTATTAATTGTAATTAATGAAAATCAAGACTAATCTATTAGCAGTTTCTTACCACGTCTCCAAACTCTTGCCGTTTCGATCTTTTTGATTTTCCTTTGATGTGTTTATAAACTCTCACAAATATTTGTCTCGCAGAATCTGAATATAAAAGTTACACGTTTTCTTCAGAATCAATTTTCATCGTCACTTCAAGTACTAAACTTGGACAACCCGCTTTACCATCATCATGTCCATTAATTGTAAATGATCAAAAGCTTGTCTTTAATTTCAAGTGAATAAAAGCAACAGATATCAACAACCTTCAAAGTCAATATATATATGACGAGCTTCTTCATTAGAATAGCTTTTCGAAGGTAATTATGATAAAAGTTTTCCTGATTTATAATCTTCAATACTTAAGTAGTTTGATAAGACTGAACCAAAACTATTTACTATTTAAAATAGATTAGTAATTGCTCAAAATGTACATACAAACAAAGCATTCACAGTAGGAACTTCAGAGATGATAAGATAATACATGCAATCTATTGGAAAAAAAAAAGTTTTGGCCTTCAATTTAAACCTCTTTTCCAAATTTCTAAATCTAATTACTCATTACTAATATTGAAACATTTTTTCAGATGTCAACCTAGGATTGAACTAATTATTTCGCAAACCACTATTTTTTCGAACAAATTGCTTCTATTATATTGTAAGTTGGGTTTTATAGTAGCACAAAAACCAAAATACAACATATCTGAAGAAAAAACATAAGCATAATTCATAAATAAATACACCTTGTAGAAGAAGATTCTAACACCATAAAACTCTTAGATAGATGATAGAAATGTGATCTATAAATACGAAATTACATAGATCAAAACACATGAGAGTTCTTTAAACTAATAGTATTGAGCTTTGATAGATGTTGAGAAAGGGTTCTCTTGCGGAGGAAAGAAAAGCTAGGATCTAAATTCCTTCTAGAAGAAATTAGTCTCTGTTAAAGATGAGCAAAATCTCATATGAAGATCAAATTCCTCAATCTCATATGTACAATATAACTAAAAAATTTTCCGGGAAAAGCACCAAATCATCGAATGCCATCTCAGCCACAACTTCTAATGTCACAGATCTACAAAACTTCCAACTTACAATCATCTGAAGCTGACATCACCAAATGACCTCAATTGGGATGAATTTCATTGAAGCTTTGATATAGTTTATATCGAAATGAAACCGAACGTTATTATTTTAATTGTCTTGAATGATATCCAACTTGTCCTCATTTGATTTATTTTCCAAGTTCCAACCTTCAATTGTCTTGATGGACTCTATCTTTCTCTCCACACACGCCAATTTCATTTTCATGCATCGCTATTCCCTTATCCTTTTTATTAAATGATATCTCCTCCAGTCATGTTTGGCTCATTCTCAGAATTTGAATCCTTTTACCGATCTTCCTTTCAGAATTACACGCCCTAGATTTCTTTCTGGGTTTCCTGAAATTTCTGTTTTTTTTTTTTGCTATTTGATTTTCCGGAGATTCGATCAATATCTTGTTGTTGAATGGACCTTCTTCGATTGGGAGAAAAGGGTATCTTTTCATCTCAAAGGAGAAGAAAATGGCTGATTTTGATGGCGATTTCGGGAGTTTCTGGTTATGGAGTTTACAAGGTTTATCATTTGCCGTCTGTCTCGAGGAAAAGGAAACGTCTTATGAAGATTTTCGGTGCCATTGTTTCTGTAGCTGAATTGATCTCTGATTCAGCCGAGACCATAAACATCGTGTCACGAGACTTGAGGGAATTTCTCAATTCCGATTCCGACGAAATCCCTAACAGCTTGAGGCAGATCGCGAAGATCACCAAGTCCAATGAGTTCACAGATTCGCTCGCTACTGTTTCTAAGGCTTTGACGATTGGAGTCTTTCGTGGGTACAACTTTGAGTCATCTAGTAACAACGTTAGCGATTCAGGAATTGGAAAATCGGAATCGAGTGTTGTTGATACAGTGATTGATAAGGTTTTCTCAAAGGCTGGAACAGGTTTTGTTTCAGTTGTAGTTGGTAGCTTTGCTAGGAATCTTGTTCTTGGATTTTACTCTGGTGAGCTCGAGAATGGTGTGAAATGTGATCCTGATTATTCAGAGACACCTCAATGGGTTAATTTGCTTGGTAATGATAAATGTAGAGAGCTTTTAGCTGATTGCATTCAGAGATTCACCAGTACTGCAATTTCTGTGTATCTGGACAAGACAATGGAGATCAATACTTATGATCAAATCTTTGAAGGCTTGACTAATCCCAAACATCAGGACAGTGTCAAAGACCTTCTTGTATCCGTTTGCAATGGTTCTCTCGAGACTCTTGTTAAGACATCTCACGAAGTCTTTACATCTTCAAAGTCTAATAATGTGAAAGAAGTGATCGAAGAAGATGACAATTTGAAGAGCAATGGTTCCTCAAGAAGCAAGATGGTTTCTGAATCAGTAGATGGGATCAAGAGTAACGGGTGGGTTGAGGGCATTTCAACTACATTGGCAGTTCCCAGCAATAGAAGGTTTTTGTTCGATGTAACAGGACGAGTAACACTAGAAACGACAAGATCAATCATCGGATTTATAATGTTGAAGACATTACAAGGGTTAAGAAGAAGTTGCAATGTGGTTCATGAAGAGGTAACAGACAGAGGACGCCAAGTAGTTGAATATGTTGGAGCCAAATCTTCTGTTATAATCACTGCGTGCCTTGCGTTATACTTGCATATCTTAAGTGGTTGTGTTCGGAATCCTCCCATAGGCGTAAATCAGCATTTTTAGTTCTTCAGAACGAAGAACAGATTTGATTTGTTGGATATAAATCTATTTTGTTAGGTACACAAGATTTATCAGCTCTATTTGTTTGTAGTCGGAGCTGAGAAATATGTAGACATTGTGTGCATCTATGTGCACAACTTGATCTTATTGATGGAATATAATTATACACACATTAATAGAAACAATGGAGTTTGAAATAGTCTTCAATCTTTGGAATTTGATTCATAAATCTGTTAAAACTTCTTCAACAAAAGCTTCATAGATCAATAAACCTGTCTTCCATTTTCCGGTCCAAACTTCATATAAACCAAATTGAAGCTTGGTATCTTGGTTAATTGGTACCTTGGGACTAATGAAGACCTCAAACCGACCATCAGTCTCATCTGGTATGTTAACCGGTCCGGTTCCACCTTTGAGTTTCTCAATGTTATTGTTAATTGATTTGATTCTCTTCCAAGCTGTCTTACCTTTCTTTCCAATTTTTGCCGACATAAAAACCGGAGCCTGTTCCCATCCGGTTGCATCAGCTGTGAACGATATTTTAAAACCGATCCGGTACGTTTTGCCTGGCTCTATCTTGTCGTATGCACCGGTGACTTCTAACCAACTCACCTTCTTTAGCTCGGCAGGCGTCCTGAAAAAGTGAAACACCAAAAATTCCACTTTTAGAACGAAGAAAACCAAAAGAAATAACCGGTTTATTCATTCAGAATTAGGCCGGTTTATTCGGTTAATGTATAAAATATAAGATGAAGAAGGTACCTACCTGTCTTCTTTAGGGATGACCCAATACCGAGAATCACCTCCCCATATGAAATTAAGACCACTTGGCTTAAAGACCCATGCTTTCCTTACGATCTATTATTCAAGTTTTATTGAATACTAAAATAGTGAGCAACAAATATAAAATAACATATCAAAGAAAAGTAATAACATTTGACTTATTACATCTTGTTCCATTTTGGATTCTGCCTCGTAGTGAGAACTCTTGACAGCTTTTTGTGCAGACATTTTTATTTCTTTCTTTGTTGTTTGTTTATAAAAGAACACTTCTCTTCAGTAAGCTTTATATAGAGGTTTGTTTGTTTTCACTATGTGGAAACTTTCTTTGGAGAAAAAAACAAGGAGGATTGTGACAGAAAAATAAATTAAGCTGGATCCATTTTTTTGCTTCTCAAGATTCTCCTTGTAAGTTATACTTTAGTGCAATACCATGTAAAAGGCATAATTCAATTGGACAGCAAAAAGCAAATGCAAATATTCTCATTTTGTGGCTCTTCTTCTATCTGAGCATTTGTACGAGAATCAAACTCATTAGTTGATTCCAGTTTTACTTTGAAATATTACTTATACAAGTGGGCGTAGAATACAACTTGTATTTGTTGAGTCGAGAGGAAGTTGAAGTGATGCTTTTGAACTAGTTGGCCATTGTTGTTTTAGATTCCTGTTCTAACGATATTCTAAACAACTCTTTTTTGCTAGTGGCAAAATCTGACATAAAAAAAAGAATGTAAAATTTCTTCAATGTTTTGAAAAACAAAGCCGTTTCACAGTACCGTCAACGGAACAATCAAATAGTTTTCGAGCTTATACAACCAACAAAACGTCAAAGATGCCAATACAAACGAACGGCACGTCGTTGACTATTACCTATAGGCTACAGCTCTGAAATGGGTACAATAGACCCAGCTCCATTAAAGCAGTAGCATAGCAAAGAAGTTGTAAACCAACATAAGCCATTGGCATTATCTCAGTCACATATTTTCTCCCAATCATCCACCACTTCTTCACCAGAGCCTTCCACCGGTTGTTTACCGGCAGCTTTTGAACTGCTGCCCTCTTCTGTCTGAGACAATATGGCCACAGTGGGCGTGATGGCCTTCTCAGGCTCCAGAACGCTCCAACGGTTAACTGAAGTAGCGATTGGGGTGGTGTTCTCTACTGTTCTCCCCGCAGTAGATGATTCTTTGATGGGGGAATCTTCAGCTCCCCAGGAGTCATCAGTCTCCTGAATCACAGCTTTCTTCCATGGATTTCCCCTTTGACCACCCCAGGATGAGCCACCAGGTAGTTTTCCCCACGCATTACTGAGTGATGGATTTTGCACACTGTTTTGGACAACCACGGCTCCATGGTATACTGAACCATGGTCAAGCCTCCTCATGGCAGTGGCAGCACGGGCATGGTCATGGAACACGGCTAAAGCGTTCTTGTCATTCAGCCAAACAAGCTCACATTCACCCCCAAATCTCAGTACCAAGGCGCTGATATTCGCCTCCCTTGGGAGATCTAGTAAAGAAACCACAAGGCCAGGATCCATATCCACCAGCGGATCAAAGGACGGCGGGTGAGGACCACCCACTGAGACACCACCTCTAGCTCCAATTATCCGTGTTGGCGGTTTTGACTTTGGTGTTACGTGAACCATTGTAAATCGTTTTGGCTCCCACCCAGCGTTGCTAACAGCAAGTTTCCACCTCTCAGCTATTAGCCGAACTGTTTCTCGTTTATCCTTCTGCATCGGGCAGAAGACGTGGACCTTGAGGGCACTAGGGCTTCCTCTGGCTTTTCCAAGCACCAGGAACTTGCAGCGCTCCTCAACAGCCATTACCCACTTTGGATCACGTCTATAAAGGTCTGAAATAATCTCTGTCATAGCAGAATTCTCGCTGAAATGTAATGCCTCCAGATTTGGGGTTCTGATATCAAATGCATCTTGAAGAACCCGCTTACGCTCCAGCTTAGCACACTCATCATCACACGAAAGCTTTCTCTGGCCGAGAGGTATTTGGTTTCCGCTCAACTCAACAGGCTGAAGTGGTGCTGGAAGCTTCTTCAAAACACAGGCTTCATCATATGCAGAATCAACATAAGAACCGTTGGCATTTCTTCCTCCCGCATCACAAGGGACCGTAGCGGTTATACGACCGCATGAACAAGTAATCGTGACTGGAAATTCACATCTTAGGTCAGGGCAAGGCGCAGAAGGATGGCAGAGTGCTGAACAAGTGTGTCTACAATCTCTTCTAGGAGCACCACACGTCTGTCCACATGTAACCCGCAGACCTGTTTCAGAATCATTGTAATTGTCACAAGGCTCTGAGTGGCAAGTTCTGGCACAAGCATGCATACCACAACGCCTCGTCTTCCCACAAATTTTGTTACATCTAATGTCTTTTAACCCACAAGGTATGTTTCTGAGAACCACATGACCACCAACACATTTCTTTTCAACGGGGGCAGAACACGGAGGGCAATCTCCAAAATGGCATCCATGTGTAGCAGAATGACCGCAAGGCTGAGGAATCGAGCATAGAAGCTGGCAGCTAGGGACAGGTGTACCACATGGTTGTGGTGGAGGAATTGAAGTTCTTCCACATGCACATGTAAGATCAGTGAAAATCATCTCGAGACAAGGAGGGCAATGGCCACTGTGACACAAAGATTCACAGGAATGCTGCCCACACCTAAGCTTCTTCCCACAAGGTATTTGGCAATTGTGTGGGTCCCAATCACCAGATAGATCATTCTTCTTCACGTTCAAGAGAGGGCAGCAACGCTCGCTACATCTATGTCTCCCGCAGTTCTTCTTACACCCACATGGCTTAGTACACATAAACTTCTCCGTCTCTAGAGAAGTTGTTATGTAGCATTCTACAGTCCTGGATGTTGATCCACACCGGCAGTTCTCGTTTACTTGGACTAGACAAGGCGGGCAATCACCTGCATGGCACACCTCGCTGCAAGTATGTAACTTACAATGAAGAAGCTTTCCACATATGTTTGAACAAGAAGAAATTGGGTCCAAACAACTCCGCCTACTCTGTTCTTCTAAACGTGTTTTCCCACAATGACACGTCTTAACTCTACTGGGCAATAAGTCACAGTCCCCGCACGGTCCAGGATGGCAAACCTCGGAACAGAAATGATTACCACATCCAAGCGGCTTCCCACAATCAAAACTGCAGGAATACACACCACCTTCTGCATTCAACTCTCCTTTCACACTCATATCTCCGCAAATGACAGTCTCCACATTTTTCTTGCAGAAACATGTGGCATTTACCAGTACCTGACAAGGATCACAAGGGCCAACGTGACATGCCCTTTCACATTGGTGGCGCCCGCAATTGAGATGCTTGTCGCAACGCTGACCACAAACAAGAACAGATCTCCGCTCAGAGCATCTAGTAGTAAACATCTTCTTACCACAAGGACAGCTACGAGGTGGAGCAAACGCCTTACAGGGAGGACATGGACCAGGGTGACACTGCAACACACAGACATGAGGACAAATATCCTCTTTCGTCGTCTCAGCTGCTGCAAACTCTTTTTCCAGCCGTTTCCCACATGGTTCCCCGCATGAGTGTGGAGTCAGATATGGATCAGAAGGCGGATCTTTTCTCTTTTCGCAAAAGCACCGATAGCATATCTCTTTGGGTGATGTCAACTGTACAGATTGGCAACCTGGACATCTCCAATTATCACCTTGACTTTTCTCAGCCAGCAAATCGACTGATGTTGGTGCCCGAGCCCACCTCTTGATACAATTCATATGGAAGATGGAATAACAGCTGGAGCAAGACCAGATATGAGCAGAGCGCCCAACCTTGTCATAACAAATCATACACTCGATAGAACTCTTCAAAAGCTTCTCCTGTATCTCTTGAACAAGTTGAGGCAAGTTCGGGTCTATCAACACAATATTCTCCTCCTTAGCTACTTTTTTTCCCTGATCCACAGAACGTGTCCTAGATGCAACTCTTTGGCGATTATCAGGCAGAGTTTCCGAAACAATATTTCTTCTTTGTCGATTAGGCGGAGGTGGACCAATGCAAATGCTCCTTTGATGCTGGCTATCAGGCAGAGTTTCCGAAACATTATTTCTTCTTTGTCTATTAGGCTGAGGTGGACCAATGTTAACGGTCCTTTGATGCTGGTTATTAGGCTGAGTTTCCGAAACATTATTTCTTCTTTGTCGATTAGGCGGATGTGGACCGATTATGCTCCTTTGATGCTGGTTATCAGGCAGAGTTCCCGAGGCATTATATCTTCTTTGTCGATTAGGTGGACCAATGTTATTACCCCTTTGGTGCTGGTTGTAGGGCGGAGGACCAGAACCATTATGCTGCCTTTGCAAATAAACAGGATGGGATGCAGCACCAGCATCACGGCTTTCAGAATTCCTATCTGTATTAGGAGAAACAGAACGCACGTTTACCACCACCGAGGTAGAAGTGCTCCTAGGAATCCACGTTTGCAGAGAACTCTGAGAATTGAATCCAGTCCTATCACCCCTCCTATCTCTCCTGATTTGAGAGCTCATCTCCTTCCTTGACTCCACAAATACGGAACCAGGTCTTGTACCCGTCAGTGTTGGACCAATGGATGCTTTCTGCGCTGAGAGAACAAAATTATATAAAAACTAAGATTCAGCAATGTCCAACATAAACATTGATGACCCGTACATCTTTACATACCTCCTAGATAATTCACCAAACACGAAATACAATCAAACCCATCTACATAGTAATTATAGCAAATTTTGAAATTAATTAAGCCAAACAAAATGAATCCAAAACAAAAGACCCTCATGTTTTACGATTAATCTTCACTAAAACCGAAAGACGTCCTACGTCGGGCTACAAATTCTAAACTATTCCTCGTTCTTCGGGATCTTTAAAGAGGAATAAAATCAAAGTGCCCTAAAATTATCATATCTATGAAATTTCAGAAACCCACAGTTATCAAGAGGTTATTCGCTCCAAAATCAAAGCACCAAAACAACAAAACAAATAAAAGACAAACGATTTGAAGCTCGAAAACAAAGGTGAAAATTTGGTACCTGACAAGAAAATTACGAAGCGAAAAATCAACGAAAAATATCCGGAAGAATTTAATAACAGGTGATTCCGATTAGTCCCACGATTTCTCAGGGAGAAGATGGAGAGAGACTGTTGGAGAACACGGAGCGTGGAAGAAGATATATATAGACTGAAAGTGGAAGACCGCCTTGCAGCCAAAGGAAAGAGAAAGGAGAGAGATGAGAGAGACGGACGCACACGAATTCTCTTTCTTTTTTTCTTTTTTTTTAATTCTCTCTTTCAACGATTGACAGGATTTTTTGAACTTGACGAACACTCAAAAACCGACTCATTCCAATGGGCCAATAATGGGCCTATATTTACATGACAATTGATTTAACCGATCTAAACCGAACTCTAATGATTTTGATTAAGGTGTCAAATATATCTATTAATGGTTATCAGAGTTGAGTGACTACAAGATACAAAGTGGTCAAGACTCGGAATCGGTGAAAGAGGGACTCTCAAGGTCAGCCATGCTCGCAGAGGCAAATGACTCGAACGAGTCCATCGTGGAAAGTGAAGAAGTTTCTAGGGATCTGAGTGGTCATCGCCAATCTCAGGGAGGACGATGTGATCATCATCTTCTTCACACTCATAGTCCTCAGGTTCTGAAGCTTCGTCGGAACCTATGAGTAGTCTGTTAATAGCTGACTTCGCGGCCTCCGTGAACCACTCTGTCTTCGGAGTGAGCTGGTGAAAGAGAAGACAGAAGAGACTTATTTTACTTTATACAGTGTTGAGGTAGAGTTGGAAAGAATTTAAAGTGTTTTCAGTTTACCTTTGTGGGTTGATGCCTCTTTCGGAGAATATGTTGATGGCTCGGTTGATCACGTTGATCACGACTGTTGCATGCTTTTGAACTACTTTAAATGGATAACCGGCGAACCGAGCTATCTCAACTGTGAAGTTCATGTCGAGGATTAACTGAAACACGTAAACAAAAACTTCAACTTTCCACCCAAATCATCTCAAGAAATGAACTTCAACATCAAATTTCAATTCTTTTCATTGTTTTCCATTCCAAAGGTTCAATCTTTGCCCGATGAGCTTGAGCTCGAAGAAAACCTGATGTACATAAGAGAAGTGAAATAGAGTGTGTTACTACCTGTTGCAACCCAATGGCTGAAGTGGAGTTGACCGTCTTCAAATGCACTCCAAAACTCCTGCTCGTTTGATAGCCAGATTATAACTGTCTCCGTTAATCTAGCAAGTAAAATCTTTTGCAGCGTCTCTTTTCCAACAAGAACATCCCCCGCAATTATGGCCAACTGTTGTAGCTTAGAAAATAATGCCTGCATAAGAAGAAACGTCGATGATTCTCTATGCTGAAATGCAGACAGAAGTAGTTTCTGAGTTTGTCGAATGCTTGAACCATGTGGCGTTTCCATTCTTTCAATTCAGGTGCAGTACTACTGTTTATAGCAGCACTACTCTCACCTTCTCCTCCGCCATTTTCAATCTGGAGTTTCCAGACTTTAACTAGTGATTTTGGTAAAAGTTCATCGAGGATTGTAAATGCCGCTCCAAGTAGAACAAGCTGCTCTGAATCTGTTTCAACTCTAGCGAATGTGGTATTATCTTGGAGCTCTGGGAGACCATCTTCATCTGATTGACCAGGCAAGGCTTTGATTAGAAAGTCTATGAATTTATCATATAACTGCAATATCCTTGTTAATACACTTTCACCAAAGTGTAACACAACTAAATGTGTTAACTGCTCAAGTATATCCTGAAAGAACAAATAAAGCTTCTATAAATTTATGTGTTTAGCATCAAAAGAAAGGGTAAAATCTGAGTTCAAAATCAACTTACTTGCACTATTTGCATGAATCGAATGCTGCAATCAGTCATTGTAGTATCTGAAGCAATCGAGAATTCAGAAAAGACCATCACAAAGTCAGAGGATGATTCCAAGCCCTCATCAGTTTCAGTCAAGTCAAAGATAACCGTCCAAGCCCGTCGAAAATTCAACTCCAACACTTCTTCAACATAAGGCCGGAACAGCACCAAAAAGAGCTTAGACAAAAGTAGGCCTTGTGGTTCCAACACTTTACAATAGTTGAGACAGTCTTGAAGACATACACTGGCTGCACGCAACAGAAACCGTTTCGGAAGGAGAAGCGTTTTCTTTAACCAAACGCACCAAATACTCAACTTCCCTTTCTGCCCATTGAACAACTTTGTTGGAATATGCGGGATAATCATCATCACCAAACATTGCTGCAGATTCTTTTGCAGCCACTGAAATATTAGAGAAAACAAGCTTAGACAGCGTGGCGGGGGACGTGTTTGGGCAAGTTGAACATGAAGGAAGACAGGCCTCGATTCTTCGGCGGTGGCTTGTAGCGTAAAACTTCAGAAGCAATTGGTGAGCTGAAGGTCCTTTTCCAAGTCTGATCAGCCCAATCAATGCATGCTTTAATTCAGCTACATTAATCGAAGGTTGTTTAGCAATCCTAAGAAGCTGATCCTCAAGAACCGCCTTTCTCTCAATAAAAGCAGATTTGTAAGAGGACATCTCCACTGATCCTTTAAGATTTGGGCTTTTTCTTTCCTCAGCATCCATTGCTTCCAGTGCTTCATCCACTTTATGTTCAGCCAAAAGAAAGTCAATTTTCTCCAGAATTTCAGACTTTGGATCGGTTTATTCCTTAGGAAAGGGGTCCTCCTCAACTTCAGTGTCATCCACATCACCAGAGGATCGTTTCCAATCATCCATCTCACGGCAAACTCCAGCCATCAGGTCCTGCACAAGAATCCCCTGAGAAGAAATATGTTTCCGTAATTCAACCAACTCGTGTTCCATCTCCACCGCTTCTTCAGATATTCTACACGTACCAAACATAAAGATATGAATCTCACAAACTAGCGCAAAGGAACATAATCTAATCTTACACCAAACATAATGATTTTTCAAGCTTAGATCTTTGAATCCAGAATAGCAGATATGAAACTTGCAAACCAAAAAACTCAGATAGGTTATATTACCTTAAGAAGGCAAGGTACTTGGTACGCATATCGCCGCACATATTTTCCACAGCATCCTTTAAATCCAAAAGTTCACAGCAAAGCTTTCGAATTTCCTGCATTACCGAATCAACGAGCATAAACCCATGACCCAACAGAAGAAGTGATCATTAACAATCTAAGGTTCAACTACTTTCAACCCAGTGCGTTAAATTCGAAGGCTGTGGAGTTATAATCCAGATCAATCAGCAAAACCCGAAAGAACCAAACTGAAATAAACTATCTCCGAGTGTACTGGGATGGTTGAGAGGAAGAAACAACTCCGTAAATGTAGCGAAACAAATAGAGAAGGAGAGAAAGAAAACGGACCTTTTCGGTGAAAGACTGGTGAACGGAATCGATCTTTGACTGAGGAGTAATGGTTTCGATGGACGGGAAGTCGTCTTCTTCCTCGCTGCTCTCCATGTCAATCGCTTTCTCTCTATGTCCCCTCACTCTTCCTCGGAGTCTCACTGTCTCCGACAAGGTTCACGATCGTGAAGGATTGGACTCTTTCTCGATTCTCAATGCGCACAAAAATTCGGGATGTTAATGTTCAAAAACGACATGCCGTGTAATAATCAATCATAAAGACGACACGATGGTTACAAGAATTTCCCTTTGTCTCTTTTTTTTTTCTTTTCTTACAAACAAATTACATTAACAAAACTCATTATATGCGAGACTTGTGTGGTCTAGTTGTTAAAAGATTGGAGCGGCGACAAGAGGCTTCCTCAGCTCCATCACTACCGTCGTCTGCTCCCTCCCTTTGCGTATTTCTTAGTTGTGTATTTTTGTTTTCACCAGAGACGAGGATGAGTTTCGATCTGGTTTGAGCCAAGACGATGGGTCCACCGTCTTGTCAGAGCCGTAGTTTCCGGTCACGACATGCTTCGCCGTAGGACTCAAGGTCGGTCTCTCCAAATCCGATGGTGTTGAGTCTTCGATTCTTCCGTCGAGTGGTGAGACCATCGCCGGGTTTCCTTTTCTGATCGTTGAAGCTCTTCACGGCGAGCTGGACATGAGTTGAGTTTCTTGTTTTTCATGTCGTGGTGGTGCTTCTCCTGTTTTCTGGTTTTAGATCTGATATGTTTCCTCTCTCTGTTTGTTTTAGATGTAGCTTAGTTATTGTTAAGTTTCTCCTCTTTCCTTATAACACATTAGGATTAGATGGAGCTTTAGTATGGGATAATCGTTTCCCCTAGTGCAGTGGGTCGGTAATTTGTCTCTTAGATCAAGTGGTTTGCTCATTCTGCAGTCATTGATCTATCATCGACCTTTGAGTAAGTTCTAGGTATTAAGCTCGTCCGAGATATCCTTGACATAGGCATCTCTAAAGACGAGAATCATCATTTTCAGAGAAAACCAGATTTTCTTTCCGAGTTATCACTTATAGGTTGAAGCTCGTCTTCGAAAATTGTTGTGCGGGAAACTCCTTATGTGGTCTTTGTAAGACTCAGTATCATTGTTGCAATTGGTTTATCAAAGGGTCGTCAAACTTGCTTCCTCTTCTGTTATAGGTTTGAAAGAGGTTTGTTCTCTTTATGGTTTATTTGTAATTCGGTGTTCTTGGAACATTTTCAATACCACCAATGATTAAAAAAAAAAAAAAAAAGAGTTACATAATTTTGTTGTTATTCGAAATCCAGATAATAAATTTACAAAAATGGATATATAACTATTTGAGCAAAACATTTTAACTTGTTTTTTCATCGATTCCCCTTTTTGGCTTGAACAACATGATAATTGAATACAACGAGTGCATAGTATATCATTTGATGAACATTGATACATCCCACAATGAAAATTTGACTGACTTATATATATTACAATGCATGCTTATAACAATCATTTTAATGAAACTTTCCATAACTAGAAGATCGAAAAACATATATGTTTACTCAGAGGAATTGATTATCCCATTAGATTTCGGTTTAAGGAACCGACACACCGTACCAAGCTTGCAATAGTACTTAATCCACAACCATAAAAGACGAGACTTTGTCTTACTCTTCACATAACAATCATGATCTGCTCGAACACTTCTTCTCAACGAAGAGACTCTCATCGGACTAAGCTCCAAACATTTTCTATAAGCTTCAAAAAAAGGATCGTCTTCTCTCTTTCTGAAACTTGAAGGATTAGACCTCGAAGTCCTAATTACCTTATTAGAAGACTTGAAAGGAAACACAACAAGAGGAGTTTGCAACACTTCCTCATAATTATACTTATGATGATGATGAGGACATGGAGGTGGTGTTAGCTTCCATTGCTCTACTTCATCTTCTGTTCTGTTGTGTCTTTTTGAAACTCCAGGCTTTAGCTCCCATGAAAATGGAACTTTTGCTTTTGAAGTTTGATCGAACTCATAACCTTTTGGACTTACCATAATTTGTTGTTATTATGTATAAAGACTCTTAATTTGCGTTGGCTTCGTTTAAAAAACGAAGGTCGTACATGTTATTGGAAATTGTATACTCAGTTTATACATGGTGGTGTGTATAAAAGGGAAATTTAATATCATAAAATATGATTTGATGTATGTATAATCACCTAAGTTTTTGATTAATATATAGTTGGAAGGATAACATCACTAGGAATAATCGCTTGGCTATATATGTATAACCTACTAATTGATGGAATTAATATATTGATTTCATTTGTCTTGTACATATCTAATTGTCAAACGCAATACACTCCAACCAAGATTTACGCCTAATGTTTGCACATTTCAAATTATTATATTTTAAATTTAACTCTCTCTGAAATCACACATATAAAGGTTGCTGCATGTGTACGTTTACACTTGTCTAAAACATATTAAACTACAATTATTTCAAAAATAAGCTGACGACATATGAGTCTTTTTTTATTACAAAGACTATAATCATAAAACGAGAGAAAAATAGTGATATCTCTCGATACAAAGTATATTAAAGAGAAATTGAAACCCAAACGAAAATAGTTTTAAAAAAAAAGACTATGCTATAAACCTAAACTAGAGATTCAAGAAACTACTATTTTGAAAAATACCAAATATTAAGAGCCGTCTAGCATAACAAAATCTGAAGCGATAATGATATCTTCTATAACGAATAAGTGTATCGCTGAAATAATGAACATATATCTAGACTAGTGATAATGAGTGAATCTCACATCTCTTAGAAAACGTTGAAATCGATACCAAATAAAAGCCGACTATTTGACGCTTAGATAGAAGATTTCGAACTAGCCTTAAAAGTACAAACAAAAAACGTAATTGACTTCTGCATAGAAAAAACTGAACCCAAAAGGTAGAAACCTAACCAAGCTAAACCATTAAACTAAACCACTATTAAAAAAACAACGGAGAGAACTAGAGCCCTAATCGAACAAAGTCCAAATTGCAAACGATGATATTCACATTATTACGTATGTTACACAATTTGTATATGGGCCCGAATAGTAACAGAATGATCGAAGCCCAGTTTAAAAATTGTTTTATATAGTAAAAGAAGGAAAATATAAAAAAGCGTGAACGGCAGGATTCGAACCTGCGCGGGCGAAGCCCACATGATTTCTAGTCATGCCCGATAACCACTCCGGCACGTCCACTTATTTGCTTTGGTAACAGCTAATATATATATACTATTTTGTCACGAAATAATCAACTGAGTCCATAGCCAAATCAACCAAGTTAGATTCCAGTAGGAATGTTTGGAGAAGTGGACATTTAGTTTTCGTGAAAGTTGAGCTTCATAGAAATTAAATTATAGCAATTGTCAATATATAAATCTCATAAGTAAACATCCATTATTTTCTCTGTTTCATTTCAAGAAACCAAATAAAGAGTGAATACATAAAAGTCCCCAAAAATGAAAAATAACATCAAAGATGAAAAAAAGAAGAAGATAAGCTTAAGAAGAAACATGTTATCGATTGAGAATAGGTAACACTTTTGATACTTGGACTGTCAAAATCATCATTGGATTGTTTCTTTTTAAGCAGCAACAACTTTGTCTTTAGCAGCATTATCTCCTTCAAGTTGGCTCAAGTTACCTTTCTCCTTAATCAGCTGAATATGATGATGCTTGCAATAGAGCTTACCCTCATGAGCTATGTAATTCGATGGACTTATAGTACAACCTCCATGAGTACACTTGAAACAACTCTTATGATACAATGTCCCATTCACTGACACCTTCACAAAAATGAAAACAATGTTAAGATATATCAAAGATCCTAATGTTTTATGTTATTGCATCTGTGACAATCAGATATGACTCTGATTAGATAAGATACCTTCTCAATTGGATACACTGTTTTGTCGCAGCCAACGCATTTTTCTCGAGTTCCACCAAACATATTCGATACTTTGGTCCCAGCAGGTCTCTGTTAAAAGATAATTACTCATCAGATTAAGAACATTAATGAAGAACAGATTAAAGGTTTGGTTTTGGTGTCGGAATTATTACCTCTCCTTCCAAAGGCCTATCAGGTTTTCCGATCTTTGGTGTTCCTACATATATGAATAATCAAAAAAAAGAATCAAACTTTAGATTCATATCTCCAAATTTGAAACCTTAACATTTGTGATTGTTGTTTGTGTGTGTTTTACCTTCGAAGCTTTTCTCAAGACTTCCAGTTCTCTTAAAGTTTTGATCGAAATGTGGTCTGCAATACAGAACTCCTTCAAAGGAGTTGTAATTGCTTAGCTGTTTCATCAAAATGAAGAATCAAATCATTAAGTCATCAGATTGGTGTTCTTCACAGTCTTGGCTTCCACAAAATCAAAAGATTTCTACTTTAATCGATTGGTATTCTTCGTATATTTTTACTAGATCTATACCTTCTTAAGGTTTATCAGAAAGAATACAGAATCAAACCTTGAGAGTTCCTTTGCAATGGTGACATCTGAAACAGGCTTTGTGGTAAACCCGGTTATCGGCGGTCAACTTGTCGACAAGGTAAACGGTTTTCTCACAAGCCATGCATTTCTGGGTTGTTCCTGCAAAAGCCATTTTAGTTTTTTTTTCTCTTTCTCTGTGTTTTTGTAAGAGATCAGACTAAGACACAAAAAAAGAGATGATAAGAGGAATGAGACGACGATGAAAGAGACTGTCAATAATTGTTGCTTGAATTTTTACATTGGGTCCCATATATATTGTAATGAACATGCCTCTCTTCTTTTTCATTCAACAAGTACACATAGTTTTGACAACAAAATTCGATCTATAACATAAGTTCTCTCAAATAGAAAACGTGAGATTCGAACTTACTATCTCATAATTATCTAAAATTAGAGACAAGCCAACCTAAACACATGTTTCTTGTATAAAAAAAATATTATTATTGAAAATTTTGTTATTTCTTTCTTCTGTAAATTTAACTCATATTGCAAAATTTTGTTATTTCAATTGAAACAAATTAACAACTACTATTGAAAATTAGGTTTAAATTTTGAATTTTCTGAATCCAAATTCGAATATTTGGTATTTTGTGACAACTGCAAACCAGTATTTTTTGTCATTGTCTAGTAATCCACAAAACAAGATACACGATAAATAGATAAAATTTGTACGTTAGCAAATAATAAATTAAAAACATTTCTCCTAAAAAATATAAATTTCAACGGCATTTTTGTTCTTTTTAACTATTTTTACCGAACTCGAAATAAGAACACGTCAATGTCTGTCGCTTTGATATCTTGCTTCTATTTTCGACATTAACACAAACTCATAGCTTTTACATCTATGTTAGGTGGTAATTAATTTAGAAACTGCAATTTTTATCAAGAGGATTTTTTAAAAAAGTGGCTGTAATTTTAATTAGTTTACTCTTAGTTAGGGAGCAGAATTTTGTGTTTTCTTTATAGAAAAGGGGAAAACAACTGGAAAGAATCTTTGTCTGGTTATAGATTAATGACTAAAAGCTGTATTTGTTATTGTGAATTAGTTGGAAATTTCTATATATATATTTAGATGTGTGTGTGTGTGTGATATGTGAGACATGCTTTAGCATAAAGGGTTATGGTGAGCTGTAATATTGACATAATTGGTTGAAAAGAAGGAGTGATCATAATGATACCAAACACTCTTTATTTAATCAATTACCTAACGTTACATTTTAAGATTTATGGGCTTTCCCTTTTTGTTTCCATGGGCCTCTTCGTTTATATTATATCTCACTCAACCCAAACATTTTAAGTTTTAAATCCTTTTATTATACTGTTTTTCCTCAAAATAAGGAATTTCTAGTTTTTAAGGATGATTATCATAATAGCTAAGAAACATAGTTAGTTTGCTTCTGATTTAGCTATGCATAAAATGGTGAGTTCGAATCTCACTCTGCTGTATTTTTTACGATCTTAAATGTTTAATTAACCGAACTTAAACCAATTTTAGACCCGATTAAAACTCAATTACGACTCGTTTACTCTAATCCGGTCATAATTGAGTTTTAATCGGATCTAAAATTGGTTTAGGTTCAGTTAATTAAGGACTTAAAATCGTAAAAAATTATTGGTTTACCAACAAACCTATAATTATCCAACAATTTCATATACTATACCTGAAATTTGATAGTTATTGTCTAAGTTTGTGTGTAATTAGACCTTAGAAATATATTTTGTGTGCAATTACATAGAGAGTCTAAGTATATATAGATCAATTGTTATATAAAAAGTTTATGGTGAAAATAGACCCTTTTAAATCCTTTTTTCCTCTAAATAATGAATTTCGAGTTTTTAAGGATGATTATCGTAATATTTGGTCCTCATGTTATGGCAGCATTCTAATACAATTTGGTCGGAATTGGTCTTCTTGCTGTGACAACTACCGAACATCCATTGATGTTTGGTCCGTTGGTTGCCTTTTCATGTTAATGTTAAGAAACCGATCGATATTCCAAAGCATGTAATGTATTCATCAGCTTAAACTCATTTTCAACATTCTCTAAAGCCACAAAGAAGAAGATTTTGAGTTTATAAATAACCCGTAAGCTACATTTGATGATCTCGTTGTAGGTTACGATTTGGGAGAACAAATTATAATTAAGTGGCTCTCTAACACATGCACATATATAGAAAGCTCTGTTTCTTTCATAACTTTGTATTAGAGCAATATAAGGCTATCAATTTCATGTCTTTAGGATTTTAAGTATATTGAATGTGAGTATAAATATGTATCTCACGAAAACTTTGATTGTATCTCGGGAGTTGCCTTTGCGACTCTCTTCCTTCCAATTTATGAAAACTACATAATCTACAAATCAGTTTTGATCTTGAAGATAATCTAAAGTTTTTTTTTGTTTTCTTTTACATTTTGAAGTTTAATGAGCTATCTCTAGTCTCTTCTACTTTTTATCTCAATAAGCATTTTTTTAATGTGACTATTAGATTATATCAACTTGTTCTCGAGCCTTGAGATTCATATGCTCGTCGTGCCATCAAAATATGGTTCGGCCTTTATACCGAACTTAACTAACCAAAATCAGAACAAAACATTTTAAAAAAAAAATTGTTCACATTCCAAAAAATTGATTTTTTGTTTACATTCCAAATTTTGTAAACTCATCAGGAATTTAAAATATAATTGAATACTCCAACTAGATGCTCATAGATGAATTACATTATTTTTCTTTTCTAGTCAAATTAAGATAATATAACAATTACTAAAATCAAAGCAAAGAAAAAAAAAGGATTACACAAACATGAAAAACCAATCCTAGCTTCTTCCCCAAGAAAGTGAATCAGTAATATCACTAAATCAGCAAAAATACATCTACGATGACGTTTTCAATGGTGGAACCTAACCTTTAAAATACGTGATCTGATCAATTTATAACATCTAATGAGATCTAGTCAAATCAAATCACCAATCTATTTGTTTAGATGAAAAAAATCACATTTTATCTAAAGACAAGTCTCATTATGATAATAAAAAAGCCGTCTCTCTTGTCTGAATAATAAATCTTGTCTAATAGCTTCTCCATAACCAAAAAACCTTCAATCTCTCCACACACAAAAGGACCAGTAATTGATTGAAATAATGTTGGGATCGTTTTCGTTACCGAGGAGTTCGAGGAAAGGAAGCAAAGAAAGACAGAATCCTTATTCAAATCGTGGACTTGATAAATTCTCTGCACTTCTCTCTGAGCTCGATGAGAAAAGACAAAGCATTTACGCAAAGAAGATTGATTCTGATGGACCACCTCTTGTTCGGTTCGTGTTTACTAGCTCTGGTGAGTGTGTTCCTATTATGATTAAGACGAAGAAAACAGGTAAGAAGAAGGTTGTTTCAGATGGTTTCAAGGTCAATACCGAATCAAAAACAGAGGAAGCAAAAGAAATTAAGAAACCAGAGGCAGAAACAGAACGGAAACAGAGTTGTGTATTAAATGAAAATTTGAAGAAAATGTCAAGACCGAATCATATATTTCCTGTTACAATGATCTTTGTTCTAATTTTCTTGGTGTTTTTCGGACGAATGATCTCGATCATGTGCACTTGTATTGTTTTGTACTTGGTTCCAATAATTAGAGAACAGAGTAGGGACAGAGGATCAACAAATAAGACTAAGAAGAAGAAGAAGAAGAAATTGATAATCGAAAACAGAGCATCCTTTAACCTGAGGATGGCTTGTTACCAAACTGTTCATATGGAGAAGTTTCCGCGTCTGGCTGCTCCTGTTGGAACCCGGTGATCAAAATTGAAACTTTTTTTTTTTTTCGTGTGGAATCCGTTTTTTTTTTTTTCTGACATTTTCTTTGATTCTTTTTTTCATTTTATTCTTCTTTGTTTTGTTGTAGTTGTTAGTTTTGAAATAGAAAAAAACTGTAAATTCTTCGTTTTTTCTTCTCTTCTAATGTCTAGTAAAATGTAAGTATTCAAACGATTGATTTTTCATGGTCGTTGTTCATAGTTTCTTGATTCAATTGTGTACAGATTTCATCGAATCTAAACAAGAGTGTTGAACAAGACGAATATAAGATTGACTTATTTTGTTGTTGTCAGCGAACAAAAAATGTAATATATCTGAATACCACATATTAATCAAGTAAAAGTTATGCTAATCAAAAGAAAAGCTCAAGATGATTTTAATGTGATGATAATCAAACTCAATACACCTGCTCATAACGTCAGTCAGCTAAGCTTCTCTCAAGCCATTTCTTATTTACTTGCACAGTTGCAGTTTTCTTACTTTCACTTGGCTTTCAGAGAAACATTGGTAACTTCTTCACCAACTACATCCTATGTAAAATTTGCCAGCCATGCATCACATTACCGTATCAAAAATTCCTCTGCACAGAAGAAATGTCTCGGAGAGAAAGTGAAGAGACGGGCTGCTCTCTGATGCGGGATAAGAGGATGGAGGTTTGCTCAGTTGCAATCTCTAGCCTCTCTTTCGATTTAGACGCTTCTGAAACCAGAGTCGAAACCAGATTTTGTAGAAACTGAACTCTTTCTCCATGTTCCTCAGCGTTACTTCTGAACGTCTTGCTAAAAGACGTACTGATCCTGCGCCACCTCAGAGGAAGATACCTGTCTGGGACCTGGAAACAGTTCCCTGTTGAGAGAACACGGAGTGCGTGCCTGCAGAGAAACCCAGAGAACTCAAATAGTTGGCAACTACAGCTTATGATGCCTTCTTGAGGAACCCAATAGACTTTTCTTCCTCCATCGAGTTTTGTGTGGTGCCGTACGAGATACCCATCATCCATCTGGAACGATGCATAGTGAGCTGCAAGCACAAGCTGTTCTTGGAGCTTGGAGAATGCAAAAGGAGTGAGAACCGAGGCTGCGTGAGATTCCATTGGCGCGCCGGTTTTTAGGCTGATGTTTTGGAGATTCTGCTGCATCGTTTGCTGTTCTGTGGCTTGGTCTTTAAAATCCACAGCAACCGCTACCTGCATTGACCCCGTTCCTCAACTAAGTAACATATTCGACATACGAAAAAAAAAACTATTTCATAAGGTAATATGCATAGACTCTATAAAATTAGTGGTTGCAATATTAATTGAATTGAGGGCCGCAGAGTGTATGAAATAGCTCACTTTACTATCCATAGCCTTCTCCTTACTGTGAGTAACATATTCAGTTCCAATTCAGAGGTTAAAGATTTTAACCAGAACAGTCATGAATAAACGCTGATAGAAGAAGAAAACGTACTTGTTCTACAAAGTGAGCTAGCCTGGTTTGTGCACTCAAGAATCTCTGGATAAAGGCATTAATGGCTTTGGATCGACCAGCCAAAGTCATTCCAGCTAAAAAATGGCTTCTCAGATATGGTAAAGACCACAAGGAACATGAGGCATACAAGTTGTTTATGTGTCTGTTTGTGTGCAATCCAAAAGAGTTCACCATGTCTCTCCATCCCAACTCGAATTCCTCAATGGATTCCAAATGGTACAGCCGGTAAAATTCAGCCTTCCAGTCATTATAACGCTCTCCAAGACAAGCATTAAACCAGGATGGGAACTTCCCGACAACCATCCATATGCAAAGCGCATGCTTAGTGGTTGGCATCTCTCCAGCTATGGCTTCTTTGAGACACATGTTATGGTCTGTTAATATCGTTTGAGGTGCCTTCCCACTCGTGAAACCTATGAATGCCTTCCATATACAGCCAGAGATAAAAAAGAATGTCAAAACAGAAGTGAAACTAGTGTTTCTTTCCAATAAAGAAACTTCTTTAGATAGCTCTATGGCAAAGCATAGCCAAATGTTCTACTTACAGATAATTGCCAGGAACTTTAAATAGAAATAAATGGAAACAAAACTTTGATTATATCCTGTTTCCTTTTGTTACCTGTAGTGCCCATGACCATGATCTCAAGTTCTCATCCCTAAGAAGCACACAGCCAAAGAAGCAAGGCACACCATAGTTATTGACTCCAATCCATATTCCAAGTGGCATCTCAACTGCACTTAAGCGATGTGTTGTATCGAAAATTACAGCATCTCCAAAGATTTCATATGACTGAATGGAAGAAGCATATGACCAAGCAATATTTTCTAACTTATCGTTTGCATCTAGAGTAAACTCGAACTTAAAGTTAGGGTCTTTCTCCTTTATGCTTTGACACATCCTCAAGAAATCAATGTTCTCATCCTCAGGATCGAGTTTCTTGAATGACTGAAGCAAATTCCTGACATCCTTTTCAGTAAATGGTAAAAAGCCTGGCTCGACACATTTTTCAAGCTCCATGAGCCTCATCATCTGCTGAACTGTAATTCCAGTCTTTGAAAAAATCAAAATTCGACTTTTATCTGCATCTGATATGGACCTGTATGCAGGAAGAAAACGAACTTGATTTGGTTCTAAGAGTTCATGATTGTGGTGATTAGCAAAGCCGGTAACACGCCATTCCGTTGAACCTAGCGTAGTAATTTTACTAATCCTTAAGTACGCTTGACATCTACACCGAGAAGATCTTCTGTTTCTCCGTGGTTTTCCTTCGCTTAGGGTTTTGACAGGTGTGTTACCAGCACGGTGGCAAACAAAGTACCGCCTTGTAAGTCCTTTGCCAACTCCGTCTTTTCCTTCTGTCCTGTGACGACGTATTGAGAACCCACAACGCTTTGCAAATGTACTATAGAACTCGTAAGCAGTATCATGTGTAAGGAATCTTTGTCCGATATATGGGATGGCATCGTTAACTGCTTCTAAAGAGAGTGTGGTTCCGTCTGGAGATTCTTCAGTACTACTAGCATCGTCCAAAGACAGGGATCGATGATCAGAGGGATCATCATAAATGAGCAACAGCTGTCCAGCATCATCCGACATTTTGCTCCTTACGTATACTCAGCACTCTGGATCAGTACGATTGCCTAACGAGCACATAACAACAGCAATGTTAGCATAACTTTATATATGAGACTCTGTAAGATTACCAATTTTGAGTATGTACCAAGATACAACGGGTAAAAAACCTCTCTTTGGAGCAGGATATCAAAGCTATGTGTTTACTCGAAATGTAAAACCAATGAACTCATCAGTTGGAGCAGGAGATCAGTGTTATGTACTTACTCGAAATGTACAACAATTTATCTCATCACAGAACTGAAAATGAATCCATTTAAAAAGCGCTGATATTAACCGGATAATCTCCAATGAATAGGTACATAAATGTTTAAAATGACTAACTATTCAGATAAAGTTATTGCCTTGTGATATAGGAAGCAGATACATGACCGAACAGCAATTATAATAGTTCATATATATTCTGAGCTTAATAAACGTCAATGCAGAAGCATCTACTCATAAGATGAATGTGGAAAGCAACCTAATTGATAAATCAGGATGACACTGCTACATCAAGAACAAATTCTAACTCATGAAGCTAGAGAGATTCAGAATTTAAGAATCTAAGATAAATTAGAATTTGTTTGATGTCATTAGAGATTTTGAAGCTACTCAACTCGAATTTTCCGGGCTAAACACATTTTGGATGCCAATCAAAGGGTGTCAACAGAAATCAAAACCAACAAGGTATGTTTCATAATTTCTGACGAAGTTTGAAACTTGAAAATCTCTTTTGCCAAAAAGTTGAATTCATCACAAGAATACATAAGAATGATCTGAATTTCATCCAATTAAACAATGATTCGTGATATGCGAGAAGAATATATGCAGAGAAGTTGCAAAGAGAAAGATAGACCGAAAGTGAGAGTACTGATTTAAGCAAGGAGTGACGAAGAGAGTCTTGCGAAGGAGAAGCCCTATTTTGCGCAGGGAAATTACAAGAATCCCTTCTGCGCATCTTGTTATCTTACGCCTTCTCTCATCGTTTTTGGATAATGTTACACGTACTACCAAACAGCCTCCCAAACAATACAACGTTGATTTAACTTTTTAATCTATTTTCATTTCGACATAATTTTTTTATTTATTTTTAAATAAAAAATCCCATTTCGTCACATCCAAGGGTTTAAGCTACGAGCTTTGTCTATTCCCACCATTGTTATTGTTTTCATCTTCAGTCTTCCGCTAAAACCCTAAATCGTTTACCCTCCGCCATGTCTCTTTCTCACCTCCTCCGCCGTCTCTGTACGACCACCACCACTACCCGTAGCCCTATTTCAATCTCGTTCCTCCATCAACGTATCCACAACATCTCAATTTCCCAGGAAAATGAAAGTCCGGAAACAAAAACTGATGATCAACATTCGGAGACGAAACCAATCCCTGGTTCATTTGCACCCAATGATTCTTCCCAATTCCAGATTCCTCAGAATCATATCCCTCCAATTCCCTATCCACCGATCCCACAGCGCACCATGGCCTTCTCTTCAGCCGAAGAAGCTGCCGCCGAACGCCGCCGCCGCAAACGTCGCCTCCGAATTGAACCTCCTCTCCATGCTCTTCGAAGAGATCCTTTAGCTCCTCCTCCAAAACGTGATCCCAACGCGCCACGGCTTCCGGATTCAACCTCCGCACTCGTTGGTCATAGGCTTAACTTACATAACAGAGTTCAGTCACTGATCAGAGCATCAGATCTCGACGCTGCGTCACGACTCGCTCGTCAGTCTGTGTTTTCCAACACTCGACCCACCGTGTTCACATGTAACGCCATTATCGCCGCTATGTACCGGGCTAAGCGTTACAGTGATTCAATTTCTCTATTCCAATATTTTTTTAAGCAGTCTAACATCGTCCCCAATGTAGTCTCTTATAATCAGATCATCAATGCCCATTGTGACGAAGGGCATGTGGAGGAAGCACTTGAAGTGTACCGCCACATATTGGCCAATGCTCCTTTTGCTCCATCCTCAGTTACCTATAGACATTTGACTAAAGGTTTGGTTCAAGCTGGAAGGATTGGAGATGCTGCGAGTTTATTAAGGGAGATGTTAAGTAAAGGTCAAGCTGCGGATTCGATGGTGTACAATAATCTGATTAAGGGATACTTGGACCTTGGCGATTTGGATAAAGCTAATGAGTTTTTCGATGAATTGAAATCTAAGTGTACGGTTTATGATGGGATTGTGAATGCGACCTTTATGGAATACTGGTTCGAAAAAGGGAATGATAAGGAAGCCATGGAGTCTTACAGGTCTTTGCTAGATAAGAAATTCAGAATGCATCCGCCTACTGGCAATGTACTTTTGGAAGTTTTTCTTAAATATGGTAAGAAGGCTGAAGCTTGGGCTCTCTTCAATGAAATGTTGGATAATCACACTCCTCCGAATATCCTTTCCGTGAATTCAGATACGATTAGTATAATGGTTAATGAATGTTTCAAGATGGGGGAGTTTAGCGAAGCAATTACTACATTCAAGAAGGTCGGGAGTAAACTCACCTCGAAGCCGTTTGTGATGGATTATGTAGGTTACTGTAACATAGTTACAAAATTTTGTGAACAAGGGATGTTAACAGAGGCTGAAAGGTTCTTTGCTGAAGGTGTATCCAAATCTTTGCCTCCTGACGCTCCGAGCCATAGAGCAATGATCAATGCTTATCTCAAGGCAGAGAGAATAGACGATGCCCTAAAGATATTGAACAGTATGGTGGATAAGAATTTAAGGGTGGTTGCTGATTTTGGTACTAGGGTATTTAGCGAGCTGATTAAAAATGGTAAGCTCACGGAATCAACAGAAGTTCTGACTAAGATGGGAGAGAAGGAACCGAAACCAGATCCTTCAATATATGATGTGGTGGTTAGAGGTCTTTGTGATGGTGGTGCACTTGACCAAGCCAAGGACATTGTTGGTGAGATGATTGGCCATAGCGTTGGGGTTGCTCCTGTGCTGCGGGAATTCATTATTGAGATTTTTGAGAAAGCAGGACGTCTTGAGGAGATTGAGAAAGTTTTGAATTCAGTTGCTAGGCCGGCTAGAAACCCTAGGCAGTCTGGTAACACTTCACCTAGTGTACCTTCAGTTTTAGGAACTACACCTGCAGCTCCTCAGCCGCCTAGAGACAGGGGGCCATGGTCGAGCCAAGGGGCGGGGATTTCTAATTCAGGTTGGGCCAGTGGAACCGGAGGAGGAACTTACAAGGCCGGTAATGGCCAGAATTTATCTTGGCCCAACACAGTTAACCAGCAGCAGCAATCATGGTCTAATCAGACGGCAGGGCAAAAGCCATCATCGTTGTCGAGTCAGGCACCAGGATATCAACAGCAACAATCTTGGTCTACGCAACAGGGTTGGTCCAGTCCCTTAGGTTATCAGCAATCATGTACTAATCAGACGCCTGGCCAACAGCAACAGTGGGGTAATCAGAACACTGGTCATCAGCAATCGTGGGCTAACCATACTCCTAGCCAACAGCAACAATGGGGTAATCAGACAACCGGCCAGCAACAAGGGTGGAGCAATCAGACAACCGTTCAGCAACAAGGGTGGGGCAATCAGACGAACGCCCAACAACAAGGGTGGGACAATCAGACAAACGGGCAGCAGCGGTGGGTTAATCAGACAGCTGGCCAGCAGTCAGCGTGGACAGGGCAGCAGCAACAGTGGTCTAGTCAGACAGCTAGCCATATGCAGTCACAGTGGTCAAATTCCGCGCCAGGAAATGTGGCTAGTCAGAAACCGTGGTCAAAGTCTGTGGACAATCATCTTCCTCAACAAGATGAGCCAGGGTCTCCCCATGAGTGGCGAAACGGAGAAGAAAAGAAGGTAGTGGAGTTGAGGAACTAGTTTGACAAACTCTGCCATTTCTTCTGCATCATCATCCTCCTCGTAGTTAAATTTTTCTGTAACTTGTGGTTCACAATTTTTGCAAACTAATATTTTATATTTTCAAGGATCAAAATCATAATCTGATACGTTTTTCTGATCGATGACTGTTGTCATTGTTCTTCTTGTATATATAGTTCTCTTTAAGTCTTCAGTGGCTTCTCTAAAAAGTAATGGTATTCAAAATCAGTACATCGATCAAAACTTTTCATTTCATTTCTTCCAAAAAGAACTACTAGATTAGATCTATCAGTCGGCAGAAGTAAAACTCTCTACATACAAAAGGCTCGACCTTGACTCTTTAAACCCCAAATAAAGAAGAGATCATAACCAAAGGAAGCTAATACCAAAAAATCCACGAGTCCTATGTATATATATCTTGTAGAAGAATCCCTCATCTAATCCCTATAAAAGTAGAAAAAAGACGAGACATAAATCAATTATTTTGTCAAAACCCCAAGACAGTAGAGCTCAAGTTCATAAGAGGAGCTAAAGCACTAGGAGAGAATTTCCGAGCAAAAAGGAAGCATAACGAAGTTGGCTCTTCATTGTAAAGACAATCCGTCTTGTTTTTCCTTATTGATTGTAGGAACCCTTCTGTGATATTAACTGCATCATATGTAGCTGGATGCGGACCACCTATGGACCAATCAACCCATGTCACGCTTCTATTTGCATTCATTGAACCGTGAAACATGTTCAAGAGAGTGGGGATGTAATGCTCGTCCGGGTAACAAGCTGGTCTGCAGAATTGCTTGAATAATGAGTAGTATTTTGAGTCAGAGATGATGTAAATGGCCATTTTACGGTTTGCTTCAAACCACTGAGATCCTTTACGCCAGTGATGGAGATTGATATCTGGGAGCATCTTGCGGCTATAACGGCCACGACCATAACGTGTTGGCTCGTCATAAGAGTCCACAAAGCTGTAAGCAGAGTTTATTAGGTAAGTGTAGACAGTTGAGAAGTTGTAGACTGGGACACAGCTCTCTGAGAGCAGAACAAAACGCTCATTTGAGAAGTCGAGCAATGCGTTGGCTAGTAGACGTTTCTCTGCGTCTGTCAATAATGGAGATCCCCATGCAACTCTCTGAAAAATCAAAGTATAGAGAAACATTATAAACCAGATAAGTTCTTTTGATCAGTAGTAATCATCAATCAACTATGTCTAGCATAGAATGACACAGACCATCCAAGATCATTGTGACATATAGAGAAAATGAAGGAGATCACTACAACAAAAAGATGTTTAAGTCAACAAGAGAAGCTTAAATAGTGTTTCTATGAACTAGTATGTTTTGGTTTCCTGGTATCACAACTAAGCAGTTCCACTCTTACCTCAAGCTGTTTTCAATCCTTATTCTAAAACCAGCAATGTTGAACATCATACTATAACAGCAAAATTACCCACAAACTTTAAAAGGCTTTATTAAAATGTGAAGCTGACGATACATATAAACAACACAAACTGCACAAGGCTTAATCTATACATAACCTTGATATTGCTCACAATGAAAGGCCAAATGAGAAGTTGAAAGCCTAAGCACCTATCAACGATCTCATATGATCTTCAAAAGTAAAATCACGTGAACTTAAATTCCCTGATGCAAATTAGATCTGCCGATTGGTCAACATGTGGTTCCTCTAAAAAACTAGTTCTTCACGATCCATAATGACTATATTTCTACACCCCACATGTGCTAATTATTGGTGAGTACATGAACAAACTAAAGGATCCATGAGAATTGGTAAATAGGATGTCAATAGGTACAAATTACAGCTCAAACCTTGGATTAACGAGTCCAAAAAATTCCCGGACCTAAAGAACGTAACTTTCACCTAGATAGTTCTCAAGTTCCCAACTCCAAATGGAAGACTGCACTACAAATTTCATCTATTCGTCCAATACTCTTTTCTTGTACTTTAAGGTAAAACCATGCAGTTTTTTTGTTCTGATCCATAGAAACGCAAAGTCTGTGCAAAAGATACTTCACTAAATTGCGTCAATACATACCTGGCTCGGGATTTGCCTGTCGAAAAATGGAGAATCACGAGAGACATTCATGTCGTATCCAGGAGGCGTATGAACATAGACAGACAAGTACTTCTCGTTGCCTTTGAAGAACTTCTCCCATAGCGGAAGCATAGGCAAAGGACCTCTCGTCAGAAACATGAACGCCACCTTTGGAACCCTCTCGTATGGATACTCCTCCTTCACCGGAATCATCGACGCTCTCCAGAATAGTTCATCGTCACTCATTCCATGGCTCAAATTCTCCGGCCGAATAAACCCATCGATGCTCCAACAATCTCGATCCTTTGGTTTCCCTGCCTTGAGTTTCCCTCCGTCGTCGTTCTCGTCGTTACCTGTACAATCTCGGTGGATGACTGTGCAATTGGAGTAATCAGGAGTAGAAAACGGAATCGTTTGGATATGAGTCGATGGCGAGAACATCTTGGGCAAAGAATTGAAGTAGCGATCGATGTGAGAGCTCGCAGCGAGACCGATAATGATTCCGGCCATGAATATAAGTAAGAACGATAGAGTTTGAGCCAGCTTTAGTAACCCTATGTGCTTTTCTCCTTCATCTTTCTCTCCCACTCTCCCTCCTCTCGCCATTGATTTTCAAAACTCAAATCTTCTTCACCCAACAACACAGTGATCTCTCCGTTTAAATTTGACTATTCCCAAAAAATTAAAGTTTCAGCCTTTCAGGGAAACATCAGATTGATTCAAAAAAAAATCCATTTCATTCAATCCTCCACGAATACTTCCTAATATATAACGAAGAATCAAATCCAGGGATCAAGCAAAGTAGGGAGAAAATGAAATAGGTAAAGTGGAAACTGCACCAACAAGACCGGAATTGGATCTCTAGAAATCTTCGTAGCAATTTCGTGGAAATTGCGAAAAGTGAGAAACGAAGACTTAAACAGATCAGCAATTAAATTTGACGTAGAGAAGAAGAAACATCAACAAATCTGGCATTCTTCTAGTTGAGATCCATGTGTGGTTGATTTCGATCTTACATATATATATAAAAACAATAGCAAACAAAATTAATTGGATTTTCAAACCTAATTTAAATTAGATTAATTGAGTTTTAAGCTCCACGTCGAAAACATAACTAGTTCAAACTCCGCAGATCTTGCCAGGTGGTAAGAACCTATAGGCTCGAAATTTATCGGGCCTGGGCCCACGTTTGATTGTAACATGTTTTAGTGCTCGTCAACTCTTTGGTCCGACGTTTCATTTAAAAAAATAAAATAAAATCTTGCATCGGTAGTCAATATCTAGATTTTAAAATTTCAAGAGAATCATTACTAATCTATTTTAATCCAGGGAAATTTGAGTGACTGTCCATATTTTTTCCATTAATTTAGAGACTAAGATTGTAGTTTTGTGGTTTTTTCTAGAATTTAAGTAGTTGGTTTTTGGGATGTAAATTTTTTAGTTGTAGATTTTTTTTGTATGATTTTATTTTTGTAAAGTTAGTATATTTTTTTTTGTTAACACTGGGGTAAATCTGACCGGCCAATTAGCCAATATATTGTAGGCGGTGGGACTCGATCCCTAGTTATGCAAGTACGCATGTCTTTAGTAGATTTACCGTCTGCCACTAGACAAAAGTTCATATATTTTTTTCTACTTTTTTTTTTGTTATTCACAGTCAAAAATATTCCATAAATAAAAACCAGCAAAATAATTTGTTTATGAGTTACAAGAGAACTAATTTTTGGAAAACTAAGGTCACTTACTCAATTTTCTGAAAGCTAAGTGATATTCACTTAATTCATCCTTTAATTTATCTAAACATTGTAATACATGTTTTTTAAATGACTCTATAGTGAATTTACAAAAAGGTAGAAACAAAACTTGACCCAAAAAAAAAAAGTAGAAACAAAATGATTGTATGAGCTAAAACACTGGTTTATACCATTGTTGGGGTCAAATATTTTTTAAAATAAACTTTTTGATTGGACTTATAGAAATATGCATTTTGTAACTAAGAAAATGATGTTTTTGCCCTAGTCTTTTTTATCGAAAACTGTTTCTTCTTTCTGGGTATATGACTGTAATTTCGTAAACATATCTATTAGATATTTAAACTCAAGAGAACAATCAAAATTGGTAAATCATGGTTTTTAGAAAAATTGGATTCTTTGATCTAAAGTGTATATTTCTATAAGTATGTATGAGAAGTGCATATTTAAACAATATTCTACATGGTTTTCTGTGTAATTGATTCTTAAAACACATATTCCATCCACCTCTTGCATCAGATCTGTAGAATCTATAAAACCCACAAGGTTTCAAATTATACAAGATGTCTTATGTGCTGACAAAAACCTAATTGTAACTTATTAGATACAAGTCAGTAACAAAAGAAAAAGAAAAAACTTAGATACAAGTGATGGCTACAAATGCTCCTCCGGATTGGTCAGAACATGTTGCAGACGTCTTGAAACTGGTTTCCAAATGCCGCTTTACAGATTTTTGTCTAGCGAATATCGTTTGATCGTCAAAGTAATTTGCTTCGAGATAATCCTTCCTCACCTAGAAAAAGACATGTCTGCAAGATTAATTCTAAATTGAAGTGAAGTTAGCATTCAATCGGTGCAAAACAAATATGGAAGTATCGATATCGCTATTGGAATACTTACTATTGGGTCTTTTATGTATGTGGCACATAGTCCTCAATCTTTGGTTAACATCGACAAGATCTAATGAGCAACAACAGATTGATCGCAACAATATTTGATTACAGTTTCATTCAAACCCGGTCGTTGACAATGATTAAATAATCTGAGATTGTTGATAACCAATTGTTCGATTTTTATTTTTATTTATATAGAAAAAATTTAAAGTAAAAGAAAAGAGCACTTTTTTTTTGGTTGTGAAAGAAAAGAGGACCAAATGCCCATATGCCCTTAATGAAAAAAGAAAATGCTCATGCCCTCCCTTAATTCCTTGAATTATTAAATTTTATTTTATTAAAAAATTGGTAAGAGTTGTCTTTCTCTTTCATTTTCTTCCTCTCCACCATTATCAACAAAGCTTCATATATTATGTCTTCAATTTTAAAGCTATTAAGATAATTTTTTCTCTAAAAATTGGTAAATTGTTTCAAATTTAATAATTTTAGAAGTTATTAAAGTATAAATAACTTACTTTTGCCCAAAAGATAAAGTTTAGATTTTGGACTTTTCATTTTTTTAAAAAAAATTATGCAATTAGAGTTCACTTGAGTTTGTTTTTTTTTTTTTGTGTTTTATATAGATTATAATCAAGTTGGATAGGTAATATTTAGAGGAAATTGGTTTATTACTTGTTTTCAAGATTATTCAGATCGACAAAAGAATTTCAATTCACAAATCTGTACAATTTAGTGCAACTTTGTATAACTAAACTGATGCTAATCATTTTCTTTGATGAAATCAAATAATATACCCTAAGTAGTGTTAAATTTCTAATGTGAATCTAATTAAAATATGAATTTTCATATAGGTATATAAATATAAAAATTAATGTGAAAATCAAAAATATAAAACTCAAATAAATATTATAAAAGTATTTTTCTCGTTTAACAAAGTAGTTATTGCTTAATGATAAAAAAATTGATTATTGAAACCACAACTGAATTTTATTTTTGTCCAAAAACGAAATTCTAAACACAAATTATTTGAAGATTTAAACACATTTTTTTGCCATTAGAGTTCACTGCAACTAGATTTTGTTCTTGTTTATGCTTATAATTAATTATAAGAAAAAATTATGTCAAATGTCATCTTTTAACTCAAAATTATTTTTTATGCTATCAATTTACTTTCTTTTGTATTAGCCCCCTTTTTATTTTTGAAATTACGAAAAAGCCCTTAACCAAATGAGAGAGAAATGGAAGAAAACATAAAGGAAAAAAGTAGAAAAAATGAGGAAAGAGGAAAAAATAGGTATTTTTTGTTGGGAATTGAAGTTTAATAAAGTACAATGAATAGATTATTAACACGTGTAGAGAAGTATGTATGATGCAGATATTAACAATTGCCCATAATAGATAATAATATTTGTCAAAACTAGACATTAAAATGTTTATTCTAGCGAATAGATGACTGACACGTGAAAATTGACAATTGTCCATACTAGACATTAACATTTGTCCAAAGTAGACATTAAAATGTCTATTTTAGCGAATAGATGATTGACACTTGGCGTAAGAAGTATGTATGATGCAGACATTAATAATTGTCCATACTGGACATTAACATTTGTCAAAAATAGACATTAAAATGTCCATTATAACAAATAGATGACTGACACGCGGACATTGACAATTGTCCATACCAAACATCAACATTTGTCCAAACTAGACATTAAAATGTTCATTTTAGCGAATTAATAACTGACATGTGGCGTAATTTTTTTACGACACTCAACATGGCCACATGTCTACATTGGACACTTGAACAAATAGACATGGAAAAATGTCATGGACATAAAACATAAGGCAAAATTCTATTTATGGTTATAAACATGAAATATATTACCTCTTATGACATATTCTCATGTCTACAAATGCATATTCTCATAATACAACTGAAATGCAACTTACATTTGACAAATGTTCAGCAGTGACATGGATTTGTCTATGATTGAAAATTTTCTATTTGTCTATGATGGAAATGCGGTACAAGTCATTTCTAAATTTCTTGATAAGTCCTATCATTTTTTTTTGAGATGCATTATGTGTCATTTCCTTATCGTTCATTTCTTTCATGTACATGTACTTTTTCTTGAGAAAGAATTATTTATAAAATGAAAAAATGTTCAAATATATTTATCTACGATGGACATGTTTTAATTTGTATTACAAGATTTTCTCACCAATTATTTTAAGGGCACGTTCGTCATTATACTATGCCACAAATCCTATTTTATGACTAATACAAAACAAAAAAACTTCTCATGGCATTGCAGATAATTTTGGAGTTAAAGATGGCATCACACATAAATATCCCTAATTATAATATAGATGGGTAAATAATGTTTAGAATAAATTTGTTTGTAATTTGTTTTGGCAATTTGGATCTACGAGAATTTTACCAATTTGTGATTTGGTTATTCGTTTTATATGATGTACAACTAAGAACAAAATGGTGCAACCATGACTAACGAGAAATGTCAAAATAAAATTACAAATTATAAACGTAAGTACATATTATATTATTGAAATTGTATGTACAAACACTTTATAAAATATATAAGAAAAATGTAACGAACTTGACAATTGATCCATTTTTTTAACACTATAGATTTGATATACTATCAATAGTCTTATAGTTTCATGGTTACTTTGTATTTGTGAGCTATAAATTTTTAAAAATTATCAAAAATAGTATTTTTATAAATTTGATTACATGAAAAGATTTTGATTGCACTTTTATTCCAGAATATTATAAGTACAACAAACAAAATTGATTTAGATGAGTGTACAACCAATTATACCTAATAATTGAAGTTGTACAACTATACTCATTTCTGTACAACTATGTGTATTTTTGATACACTAAAATTCAAAAAATTAATATGACGGTGCTAAAATAATAATATATTATACAATTTTTTTAGTTAATTGTTCTCATTTTTGTACAACAGGGACAAAATAGTACAAGCATGAATAAAGAGAAACATTAAAGCAAAATTACTAATTATAATCATTTGCCAACTAGTTATATAATTCTTTTTGTTTTGTGGTTTTACTCACTTGTCATTAATGATATTTTTTGTTTTTCTTAGAACTAATGATGTGATGTAATCCTTTACAATTTTAATGTTTACTAAGATTATACCCATGCTATAGCACGAGATTTGAATGTATTTTTAACTCGTGTTTATTTAAGTTTTTAGATCCATGCTGATATTTTGGAGTATTACTTTCGAGATATTGTTTTAGAGGCCCAAAACCCGAACCGAAATCGACAGGAATTAGAGAAATCTATGTACCCAAAAAAACAAACCAAACACGATCCATAATGAAATCAAGAACCAAATTTAAGCTTTTTAGAGTTTTTTTATTCAATTTTTTTGAATTTTGAATCTTTATATGAAAATATATGAATCGGAACTCGATCTATGCCGAATCGAACCATATCCGAAAAATAAAAATATCCGAATAATTCTTAAATCAAAATAACAAAAAAATCGAATTAAGAGAATCAAACCTGACAAAATACCAAAATGAATCCTAAGACTATGTATCCTGAAGGCAGAATCTAAATTCGAATTGGAACCAAATTCAAATTTTACAAGATTTAGAAGAAAAGAAATCTTTCACATTGATTATATAATTGAAATTTTAAATTAATAAAAAATTTTAAAAAATTATCTCAAAATTTCCTAAATATATTTCTTGTATTGTAAAAAAAATGTAAAATTTTATCACGTTCCCATGAAATTTTCAAATCAAATTCGTTATGAATCACATTTCTATTGTATTTTCGAAAATACAAAGTAAATTTTTATCATGTTTCTATCACATTTTCAAATCAAATTTGTTAGGAATCAAAATCTTATGGTTCCCCCCGTAAATGTAAAATTATCGTAAAAAATTAAACATATATGAAATTATATAAAACAATTCCAAAATCAAAAGCTTTAAAAAATAACCAAATGATTTCAAAGGGAAAATGTGAGAAGAAAAAGAAAGAATAAAAGAAAGGAAAAAAGTTAGAAAATAAAGAAGACGTAGGATTTGAGGAAGGAGGAGGAAAAAATATATCCAAAAGCTTTGGATACTCCATGGGTTTGGATCCAAAGGGTGGTTGGGTGAGTAAATTATTTAAACTCCTATGAGTTTTTCGTCATTTAGTTAATATTTTGATTTAGAAAAATAGAAAAAGAAATTAGTTTTTTAAATAAGGGGCAAAAAAGGATAACGTATTCGCCGTAATTTGTTTTCTTATACTGAAGTTTGAGGCGCTCTTCAGGGCGATGACGTATTTCTCTGCCTTACAAATTGTGGAGGTAGAGTTCCTATTTGATTATTCCGAAATTCTTAAGATACTTGAAGAGCTTCATGTCTGGCCGACTTTCCTATTTTATCTAAATGATTTTTCAAGATTTTGAAGTTTATTTTGGGTGTGTTTCGTCCTTCATGTTCCTGTGCACCCAACCACAAAACTGATTATTTAGCTCACATATTTATTCTTGTTATGTTTGGTTTGAGTTAAGTTGAAGAAAAAAACAAACAAGGGCAAACAAGCCGAAAGAATTGTGTTGACGAGGGCAAAGGAGCATTTGGTCCGAGAAAAGCACTTGAGCACGCTCAGATTTTTTTTTTTGAGAAAATATATAATTTTTGTAACTCTTTTGAAATTTGAATCTTGTCCCGTTTCTTTGTGAATTTCTTACGTCCTCTATATGACCTCGTCTTCGCTTCATTTCTACCTTCTCTAAGGAAATCCTCAACGATAAAGCTTAGCATAACATCATCGCGACGGGATTCCAGATTCCGGCCTTCGTCTCGCCGGGAAATACGTCGCCCGTAACTGCTGTTTTAGGTTCTGGTCAGATCTAATCTACTGACTTCTTTCCTTCTTCAGATCTCTTACTTTAATCGGTTACTCGATCTCGATTAGCGGAGGGCTATTGCAAGTTGCGATGGAGGCGATCGATGAGTTGTCTCAGCTCTCAGATTCGATGAAACAGGCGGCTTCTCTTCTCGCTGACGAAGATCCCGACGAGACCCCTTCTTCCAGGCGACAGGCCACTTTCCTCAACGTCGTAGCCTTAGGAAATGTGGTAAGTTCGTTGCTCTCTTTCCTTGCTCCTTGATTTTTTTCTGCTGGTTTTGTGCTTTGTTCCAGTGTGGATGCGATATTGTGGATCTTCTGGATCTAGATTAGGTTTTTATCGTATTTTCCCGGAAACCTAAAGGTTTGCTAGGACACTATCATCGTTCGGAGCTTCTTTTGTTGTGAATTTCTCTCTATTAGTGGATATACGGTTACATGAGATTCAACATTCGGGAGTGACTGGTGTAGTAGAAACAAGCTGGAGAAACTGTGTTTTGATATTTGAAACTGAGGGAAATACGCCTATTGATAGTAAAAGAATTCCGGAAGTGTCTTAAGTGATTGCTAGTAGAAATTCGATTAGGTTTACTTGTCAGATCCCCCCTCTAATTTCTATACAAGTCATTTTTGATCACATATTTAGTTGCTTAAATTCGTTTATCAGACCTAAGTTCTCTCTTTGCATACTGAACCAGGGAGCTGGAAAGTCTGCAGTTCTAAACAGTCTAATTGGGCATCCAGTCCTGGTGAGTTGTACATCGAGTCTATGAGAGTTTGTTGTAGTTATTATTGGCTCACACCTTTTCATAGAATTACAGTGACCTAACCTCCGTTGTGTCTGCTACAATTACGATGTCCAGCCTACAGGTGAGAATGGTGCTACACGGGCTCCTATAATACTTGATCTAAGTAGGGAGAGTTCTTTGAGCAGCAAGGCAATTATCTTGCAAATTGACAATAAATCTCAACAAGTTTCTGCAAGTAAGTCTGCCTATATGAACATATGCAATTTAGCAATGCTATGTGAGGCTCTTTCTGCATGTATAACATAAAGCATTAGAACCAAATTTCTCATAATATCACCACTACATGGGTATACTGTAGGTGCTCTGAGACATTCTCTACAAGATAGACTTAGTAAAGGAGCCTCAGGGAAGAATCGTGATGAAATCAACTTAAAAATCCGTACCAGCACAGGTAAGCTCCTTTTACAATCACAAGTAGCAAGCCTATCTACTCTTCAAATATCTCATCCCTAGCTAACCTAAGTTGATTATATGAATACATCTTTGATATCAATAAACTGGTCAGCTGTAATATCTTGAGCGCTTATATACAATCTAGTATATACACTGGTTTAGAGCCTATAGCTTTAAGCTGGTGGGTGTCACAGTATATATCTAACGGAGCTTTAATAAATACTACTCTTATGAACATGAGTGATGACATATAACCTGCATTTTCTTAGTTTTGAATTTTTTTTGATCATCATAACATATTACTTCTACTCTTTACATTTCAGCTCCACCATTGAAATTAGTTGATCTGCCTGGACTGGATCAGAGAATTGTAGACGAGTCAATGGTGAGCCTTGGAACTACTTAATTCCTGTATCATATCCTTAATCTACCTGAAAACCACGATACACAGGATTTCGACTATTTTTTATCGGGTTCTATAATGAAGTGCTTACATAGATTCGTTATCATGTTTGGTCTTTTGAAAATTTCTTTTGTTTCTTGGATCTTTTTTGCAAGATTTCTGAATATGTGCAACACAATGATGCCATACTACTGGTTATAGTGCCTGCTAGTCAGGCATCTGAAATTTCATCATCCCGCGCTCTGAAGATTGCAAAGGAGTATGATCCAGATAGTGAGTACATCTGTATTTCCTATCTGTTTTATCTTATATTCTTGACTATTTTATATTTAACAGTAACTGTTGATATACCAGTCTATTGTCACTTCAGTTTGCTTAATACACTCATTAGCTATCAACATACCTCCCTACTTATAGGTACTAGGACAATAGGCATTATTGGCAAAATTGACCAGGCAGCAGAGAACTCTAAAGCCCTTGCAGCTGTTCAAGCTCTTCTTTCAAATCAGGGACCTTCAAAAACAACTGGCATTCCATGGGTAGCTCTTATCGGTCAATCTGTTTCAATTGCGTCAGCACAGTCTGGAAGTGCTGAGAACTCCTTGGAAACTGCTTGGCGCGCTGAGAGTGAAAGTCTTAAGTCCATTTTGACTGGTGCTCCACAAAGCAAGCTTGGCAGAATTGCCTTGGTGGACACCCTTGCTAGCCAGATTCGCAGCAGAATGAAGCTCAGGCTTCCAAGTATCTTATCTGGGTATTGCTTCTCTCCATATCTATACTTTCTTCATGAATGTATAATAAGAAAGTGGGACTATTTGTTAACCTATTAATTTGTTACGGTAGTTGAGGATATACTTTCATCTAGGCATCATCAGACAGTCAAACTATTTTTACTTGAAGCTGCTGGGTTTGTGTCTTTAGTTTAAAAAATATAATACTTATCAGTTTTCTTGAGCTTCTGTAAACTAGATTTTTGGGCGTTCATTCACAGTAGCAGAGTTACACGATCATGTGTGCAAAGCTTGCCTAGTGTATTTATAAGTGGCTTTAAGCAAGCTAGTGGGTGTTGATATTCATTATAGACAAATAATAATGTTTCTAAATTGTATTTACTAGATTGACTTCTACCTAGAAGGCACGACATCAGACCATATATATAATTCGTAAATGGGAGGGAACAATACTGAATACGAGTTGATAAACCTAACCGGAAATCAAAGGGAAAGGAAGTCAGGAACAAAATTGCACAAATTTTGTTATTTTGTGCAGTAGCTGATAGTTTGAATGGATAAATTTCCAATCTTGTTTGACGTCAGTATTCATTTTCTTATACCGATGAGTCGATCTGCAAGTTCACTAGTAGTGCTTAGTATGGAATGACGTCATTTTTTATTTGTTTTAATTGTTGTTAGTAAATAACATTGGTTACTTGAAAGCATATGACTCTCAAATTCTTTGTACAGGCTCCAGGGTAAGTCTCAAATAGTACAAGATGAGCTAGCAAGGCTTGGTGAACAACTAGTAAGCAGTGCTGAAGGTACAAGAGCTATAGCTTTGGAGCTTTGCCGTGAATTTGAAGACAAGTTTCTTCTCCACTTAGCGGGTGGTGAAGTAAGTAATTATGTACATAAGTAAACTAGATTTAGTCGAACGTTAATGAATATAGTGAAAGAGAGGAACTGCTCATATATTAGCAATCAGTCATTTCTGATTTGTAGCTAGTGTAAATGGAAAATCTCTTGCTTACCTACATATGGTAAGATCACGTTAGTTGTTGGCATTCTTATGAATCTCTTAGTAGAGGTTTATGGCATGTGTATGACTCCACTGAGTGTTTGATTTATGTTTTCTGTCTTTGTCTGTTTTCAGTTTATAACCTGGAGTCCCTTTTGGAACTAGGTAAAAGTTTTTCTCTATCAATTTTTTTTTCAGGGAAGTGGTTGGAAAGTTGTTGCAAGTTTTGAAGGAAATTTCCCCAACCGTATCAAGCAGCTTCCATTGGATAGACATTTTGACTTGAACAATGTTAAAAGGGTGGGTGTTTCTTCTTGTCTAAAATATTCACACGAGACAACTTTTGAGTCTGGACTTGACAGTTGATCTTTCAATCTATCAGGTTGTGTTGGAGGCAGATGGTTATCAACCGTATCTTATATCTCCAGAGAAAGGGTTGAGATCATTGATAAAGATCGTCCTTGAGTTGGCTAAAGACCCCGCACGTCTCTGTGTTGATGAGGTGTGCCTATTTAAATGTTTTTTTAGTTACATGTGGTAGAATTATCTTCAGAAATTTAATGCATTGTGAACTGGGCATGGCTCGTCTCACTTTGGCACTTCAATTCTTTTGACAGTTGTGAACCCAAATATGTTTGTTCCCACTCAAAAAATCATGCATCCAGGTTTCTGGTCTGTCTTATTTCTCTGTTGAGTTAACTTGGTCTTAACTTTTAATTAGGTTCACCGAGTTCTTGTTGACATAGTTTCAGCCTCTGCAAATGCTACACCTGGACTTGGGAGATATCCTCCCTTCAAACGAGAGGTGATTATGGTTTTTGGTACTTTATTCAGTAACAAAATTTATGATTGCGATAATAACTGTTCCTAACTAATCATCAAACAGGTTGTAGCTATAGCAAGTGCAGCACTTGATGGTTTTAAGACTGAAGCCAAGAAATTGGTGGTTGCACTAGTTGATATGGAACGCGCTTTTGTACCACCTCAACATTTTATCCGTCTTGTGCAGAGGAGGTATTTTGGTCTGCCTATCTTTGTATTATTAATTTGTATTCATAATGATTGTATATTGATCCTTGATCCTTTTTTTTCTCTCTCTTAAACATCGTGAACTGGCAATTGTTGAAATCCCATCATTTTTTAGCTTTCTTTTTGCATGTCTGTTTGTGAAATGAATATTTAGGGTTTGATGCTCATTAAAAGAAATTTTTGGACATTAAAATTTCCTATAAAGTTCTTATGCTTCTTTGCCAGAACCATCTTTTATGGTTTTGGATTGCTCTCCTCTTAAAGGTAAAGCCTTTCTGATGGAGAGGTGCTATATACTTGGTAGCCTGGCTGGCAGGGGTGTTTTAGGCACAATATGCTTCTTTAGATTTTCTGTGCTGATCTGAGGATGCACTTGTGTATCCAAGTCTTCATAGTTCTGTAGCTGCACATTTGTTAAACAAGTTCATAAATATACAATTTTTTCATGTTCGCTATTTGTATGGTTCATGACTAAAAATGATTTCTTTTATGCACTGTCTTGGCTCCATCAGGATGGAACGTCAGCGTCGCGAAGAAGAGCTGAAAGGACGATCTTCTAAGAAGGGACAAGATGCAGAGCAGTCCCTTTTAAGCAGGGTGTGTCTTCATTCTCAATCCATTGGTTACACTTAGTGGAATATGCATTTTATAGTTTTGCGTTATATTATATTAAAGTACTTAATGTAGAGGATTCTCACACCTGCATGTACATCAGGCTACTAGTCCTCAGCCAGATGGGCCAGCAGCCGGAGGTAGCATGAAATCAATGAAAGACAAACCTAGTTCGCAAGATAAAGAGACACCGGAGGTCTCTGGTCTGAAAACTGCTGGACCTGAGGGGGAGATTACAGCAGGTTTATATCCTAATATACGTCTATCTAGTTGCTAAAATTTGATTTTTCTCCCAATCTACTATCCTTACATTGCATGATTTTATTGTTGCAAAGCATGCCTCTCACCCGAAGTGCATGATTTATTCATGCTTAGTAAAACTAACTTTCAAGGTCGATAACAAATCACTACTCGTTTATGTAGGATACTTAATGAAGAAAAGTGCAAAAACAAATGGATGGAGTAGACGGTGGTTTGTTCTGAACGAGAAAACTGGGAAGGTTAGCATTTTTGAATTGTATCTGCAGAAGAAAAAGTACTTTGTGCACTGTGATCAATTAGTGACTTTACCATTTACTTTATTTCTAGCTTGGCTATACCAAAAAGCAAGAAGAAAGAAACTTCCGCGGCACTATAACTTTGGAGGTATTGTTCTCTTCCGATGCTTTCATTCTCCTGTCAAAATTCAACTATAATTAGAGGAAAATAATAATATAGATTCATATTCCCCTTCTCGTTTTCTCCCACACTGATTCCTTCATGTATGGTGACAGTTTCATGTGTATTGGGAAGCTTATGCTTCAAACTTTTTTTATTAATAGTATGAGAACATTTGGGTGCTCCATATAGAATAGTTTTCTTCAATCTTTTTTAAAATGTACTTTCTCATAAACCTTGTCAATCCTCTCAGGAATGCACTATTGAAGAAATTGAGGAAGAAGTAGAAAAATCAAAGAGCTCTAAGGACAAGAAAGCGAATGGACCTGATTCAAAAGGACCTGGCCTTGTATTTAAAATCACCTGCAAAGTTCCCTATAAGACTGTACTAAAAGGTACGTGAACCAATCATTATCAGAATACAAACTTCTTAATCTCATATGCACTCTTTTAGGAGCACTAACTCAACTATTATGTTGCAGCTCACAATGCCCTTGTGCTCAAGGCTGAGAGTGTAGTTGATAAGAACGAGTGGATTAACAAGTTGCAAAAGGTTATCCAGGCTCGTGGAGGCCAAGTAGGCAGTGTTTCCATGAGACAGAGTCTTTCCGAAGGTTCTTTGGTAAGTAACTCGTGACTAACTTTTATACTTAATCCTTACGTTACATTTCCTCTTCCTTAAATCTATGATAGATATGTAAACTTTTCGTATGCAATACAAACTATCACTGTGACGAACTTCCAAATCTGTGTTATAATAGCTTCTGTGTGGCCTAATAGACCGAATGAAGAAAGTGTAGAAACTTTACATGGCAAGAGTTAAAACACGTATTGTTGGAAGAGCGAAAAAAAGTTGTTGATGCCTTAGTGAACATGAAAATGGTTGTCGATTTTTTTTTTTTTTTTTTGTCAACCAATATATTAATTAAACCAGAGCATCAGAAAATGGTTGTCGATTTAATTATTGTTGAAAACATTTTTGCTTTATAAGGGTCAGTTTATGGGCAGAAATGAACTACTTATTAATCTTGAAAAAAGTTTATGTTTGGCATCTGAAGTATTTATTGTTTATAATCTGATACTTATGGTTTTTTTCTTGGGTGTATATTAGGATAAGATGGTCAGGAAACCCATTGACCCAGAAGAGGAACTACGGTGGATGTCCCAAGAAGTACGGGGTTACGTTGAAGCTGTTCTTAACAGCCTTGCAGCCAATGTTCCAAAGGTGGAGTATTCTTATTCTAAAGCTCCAAGTTTTCTTGTCCATCTCTTTTCTCTTATAAATATTCCTCGATCATGCTACTATGCAATGTGAAATTGTGAAATTCAACATGAACAGGCTGTTGTTCTTTGTCAAGTGGAGAAAGCAAAGGAAGACATGCTGAATCAACTTTACAGTTCTATTAGGTTCAATATCTTTTCCTTTGCCGTGTCGAATTTCATTTTTTAATTTCAGCTGTGGTGTGCTTATTTGTGCTCTGTATTTGATCTGTAGTGCAATAGGCAATGAAAGGATTGAGTCATTGATTCAAGAGGACCAGAATGTCAAAAGACGAAGAGAGCGTTACGTGAAACAATCCTCTCTTCTTTCTAAGCTCACAAGGCAGCTTAGCATTCATGACAACCGAGCAGCTGCTGCTTCAAGTTATTCCGACAATGGTAGCGCTGGTAATTTCACCAACCTTTGTCCGAGTGGAAAGCGAATACCATTTTTTCGGTTTTTTACTGTTTTGAATTCGGCTTCTGAGAGAATGATCTGAAAGATCTCCAATGAAGCTTGGGTTTTTCATTTTTATTGTTGCTATAATTTCTGTAGGGTTCTGTTTTGGTTACATTTACTACATCAATCAATTCTCCATTTAATATCTTTTCACTGGGGTATTGTATGTGATTCACAGAAAGTAGTCCAAGAACAAGTGGAGGTGCTTCAGGGGACGACTGGATGAATGCCTTTAATGCCGCTGCTAACGGACCATCAGACTCACTATCAAGGTATGGTTCCGGTGGTCACAGCCGCCGCTACAGTGACCCTGCTCAGAACGGAGATGCAGCATCACCAGGCCCTAGTAGCACCCGCCGCACCACCCCAAATCGGTTGCCACCAGCCCCACCGCCGACCGGTTCATCCTACAGGTTTTAGAACCTGAAGAAAAAGAAAAACGCGGTAGCACATTGGTTCCCGTTTTCTGGGACTAAGTTACTCTTGATTCTTTCTAGTTTAAGAAACGGATTGGATGATTTTACTACTGTTTTGTCTTCTTTGTAGATAGATACTATCACACACACATATATATGTTTTCGTCTAAAAAGTTTGGTCTCATGACTCGCATGTCTTTGAATTTTTTTTTTCTTTCGAAATTTTTATTCTTTTTTTTTGGCATTTATTGTTACTTGTGCGGGAAATTGTGCACATTTCCACTTTTTTAGCACCGTACACTACAGTAATAGAAAGAATTTTGCTATGAATCTGAGCCTTTTGGGTAAATTAATAAATTAGATAATCGACTTTCATAGGATTCCATATTCCAGTGTCTTACGGGTATATCTTAAGAGCTAGTTCACTAAATCACTTAAGATTGGAAGATGTTTTGATGATGATGCAGAGCATTCCAATTTAAACCAGATGAAGTTGTGACTACAATACACTGATACTTTGCACTAATGTCTGTTTTTTTTTGTCCACCTCGTAAAATTTAGTAAAGATTCATATGACATCTCAGTTTGGACAAAAGAAGAGTTTCTCACCAAAAGGCAATTGGGAAATTGTGACAATTACATAGCCCTAAATCTAAAAACTAACTTCTATGAAGCTAACATCTCTAATAATCTGGTACAATGTACCCAAGAAGGTAGCTAACTGCTATTACTGGCTTGGAATTTCTGATTACAAGCAACTGCATCAAAGCTCAAGCTAAGGGTTACTTTTTAATCTAATACTGAAGAAGTTCCTTTTCCGTAGCATTAAAGTTGAAAAGACTTGTGTATTTTAGTTGTTAGACCGTGAGAGATCCGCCATTGTCACCCGCTGTAAGGTTCAAAATCATCGTTGCAGCCTTCACAGCCCTGTTACATTTGCAATCACACAGCAAAGATTTACAGTTTTAGGCAAACGATTCATAAGGAATACAAACAACCAGAAAAGTCAAATAGAATGGCCCATGATTCAGAACTTTATGAATCCTGATAAAATGATTTATTGCTAGAAATAAACCACAAAAGCTTTGATCTACTGATAAGGCAAGGGAATGTCTTTTTAGACAAAAATTTTGCGTAATAATTTCTGACGAGGTTGGGTGTTAATTAATGCTTACCAAGCATCGGGAGCTTGATACAAGGAAGCGGAGTTCCCAAAACAGGAAGTCAGCAATTCTGTGTTAATTACGCCTGGATTTAAAGCAACTACTGCCATTCCATCAGCTACCTCCTTTGCCACTGCTCGGCTTAAACCTTCAATCGCCCATTTTGATGCACAGTAAGGTGCAACCTGCAGATGCAATTTTGGTTTTAAAAGTTATTTACATATCCTGCATATTCGAAAGAAGACTACCAGAAAAGAGTTGAGAGAGGGTAAAAAGAATGATTAAGGCCTTGCAGACTATGCGAAAGGGACCACCAAGTAAGTTGCTTAGACCTTTAAGAAGCCATTAAATATCCCTACCATCTAAGTTATAAACTCACCGTGTTTCCTCGATTACATTAATGAAAACTAGGAATGTTTACTCATAAGAGAAAAGTAACATTGTTATTAAATTGAAACGAACTCTATTTCACGACAATATCGTTTTTCCAGATATCAATACTTCTCTCTGCTCTAATTGTATTTACTACGTTTCTGTGGCTAGAAGAACAAACATACAATAAAGGCTAGTGATTCAATGAAGTGATGACTGAAACTCACCAGGGCAGCACCAGACCTTCCCCATCCAGAAGACATATTCACAATAATCCCTCGCTTACATGGGAGCATCAAAGGGATAAAATGGCGCAACACATTTGCTACTCCTTTAACGTTTGTATCCATAACATTGTCAAAATCTTCTGCTGAGACTTCCCAAATCTTGCTGTTCTTATTGATAGTACCAGCGTTGTTAACTGCAACGGATACAATGGCAGATGGGTTAAACACCTACCCAAAAATACATGCCATACCAGTTTTACCCATTGAAATGAAAGAATGAGAACATCCAGAAACTTGCAGACATTATCTGAGCACAGTTGTTACAATAGGATGACCATACTTTTCCCCATTTTCTGTTGGGGTAAGTCAATCTCAGAGTGAGAACATTCTACCTTAAGAAATCTGCCCTAAAGGGAAATAATGATATCATTATTGTGAAAGGCTACCAACAAAATAATAACTTTAAGGAATACTCATGACATCCTCGTGCAGTTGTACACAAGACTGGAACTTTGAATTTGTTTACTTCAAACAAAGCTTGAAGACTGTTAAAACGCAAAGTGTCTAAGAAGGATTTAAAATATACCTATGATGTCTGGTACACCCTTCTTCTCCATAATTGTGTGTGCCAGTTCTTCGACGCTGCTATTCGATTTCTGCAAACATAGACAACACATCTTGCTATTTTGTCAAAAGCAAACCTCGAAAAAGGCCACATGATAAATAAATCAGGTTATTTCTGACAATAAATTTCATCAGAAAAGCAAAGATTCATCAAATTCCAAGAACTACCTTATCAAAATTCCTACAGCTTCCGATTTATTAGACATCACATATTTTTTTGTAAGTAGACTCAAGAAAACAAAAAGATATCATCAGTATCAATAAAAATTTCTTAATTTCAGATAATTACTATTTAATTTCTTCCATAAAATACGACCACAAACGCCGACTAGATATCACACAGCACGAGAGGCGAAAGAGCGGCAATTACCACATCAGCGGAAATGAGGAGATGATTAGCCGGGGAAGTGATCTCCGATTGAAGAGCGGTGAGCTTCTCTTGAGTACGAGCGCATCCAATAACAGTGTGACCTCTCTTGGCCAGCTCGAGAGCTAGGGCTCTTCCCAGACCTTTGCTTACTCCCGTTATCAGAACAGTCCTCGCCGCCGCAACAGAATTCGCAGCCTCACTGAAAGGCGTCGTCATCGTCATCGTGTAGCCAGCAGCCGATTAACTTCTCTTTCTTCCAGAGCCAAATGTGCCGCGAAGAATATACACAATGCACAGTTTTGTTTAATTTGATTACCTTAATAATTATTAATCTTCTATGTGACCAAATTATACTTAAATACAACTTTTAGTCCAAAAGAAAACATTTTTAAATAAAAAGAACTAATTTATTTACAAAGGAGAAGAAATGAAGAGATGATGAAGACAATTAGTCACACGAACAAACTCTTCGTATTGAGATCACGTTGGTCTCCAACGTTCAACTTCTTCTTCGACTTTCTCTGATTCCTCATAAAATTTAGGAGTCTGGTCGTGTGGGTGTTGTGACCGTCTTCTTTTCTTATGTCTGTGAGATCTCTCTTTGTGTGTTTCTTCTCTACCTGAGCCCTCCTCACTTGATGAACTACTTGCACCATTTCTCGAGCTTCTTCCATTTGGTTTTCTTTTCCTGGTTCGATCATAGTCAGAATCTCGGGTCTTGTATCTATGACTCTGTTTGCTTCTGTCCCTATCGTTATCAGACTGATATTCTCTGGGACTAGTCTCCTGACTTCTCTTGTCATTTTCTCCATCATCTTGAAGGTCTGATCGTTTATGCGGATGATGTTTACTTTCAGTCAAATCTTTCTCGTGCGAGTATCTTGAGCTGCTTCTTTCACGCCGATGATTTGAACTTTCTCTTTGCGACTTATCACAAATTGTACGAATCCTATCTTGTTCATGATCTTCCTCTCGATAAGCTGATGACCCTTCCTTGTTGTACTTTCTTGAACTCCTGAGGGTTCTTAAGTCCTTTTTATTGTCCATCTGTTCTTGTACTTCTGAATCTGTGCCTCTTCTTACTTTTCGCTTTTGACTTGTCCCTCTTCTGCCATAGTCATCTCCATCAGAAGAATCATCATCCGAATACCTCCCATGGATTCTTTTCTTTATCATCCGATGTCTAGGAGAGCATTCAGACCATCTGCTATCGCGATGCAATGTATCCTTGGCATATAGCGGCTCTTTATACTCCTTCCTCTCTAAACTACCGTCTCTAGTGCTGCTAGGTCTTTCATCGGCATACCTACTAAGTTTATGTTCACGAGTACTGTCCTGAGTATCATCACGAGTCTTACGGATGCCATAAGAAGGCTTAGATCCAACATTCGCATGATCATGGTCCCTCGATTTAGATCTTCTTGAAAGTTGCCTAAACAAGGAAACAAAATACATGAGCATGACAATTCATAACCAAATTAAGTAGGAAACATACGTTAGTTAAAGATGATGATCCTCAAAAGTTAGAACTTTAAATGTCGAGCTGACTTACCTGTGTGAATCTGTTGGTAGATCATTTAATGACCTTGAATATTCACGCTCTGTGTGCTTCAAATATTCATTTGCGTAACCAAATAAAGCTGTCATTTTGTGCATCCAGAATCTTGGAGGTGGTTTGTCATGGTCAGCCCATTCATAGTCTCCACCGGGATTCCGGAAACAATGGATAAAATTGCAAGCAGAGCCACGAGAACAAGCCTGTAAAAATAGATGGAAATCATCAACTAGAGATAATCCAGAAGACTGTAAATCAGGTTTAAGCAGCAGATAAAGAGATATACTTTAAGCCTAGACTTCATGTACTCCCCGCATATGGCAACTTTCCATCTTGAGATGTTGACAAATTCGCATTTCACCTAACGAGGAGGTGCAATTATCATGGATAAAATTGTCAGCAAGCGGAAGTAATGAAAATCACGTTTCACCATACATATCAGCAAGGCTTCGATGCATATTCATGTTGCTTGATATGAATAATCAAATTAAGTATTCCTTTCTTTTGTCATACAACCACATTATCTATTCAACCAAAGATAGTTGAATAAACATCTAACAAAAAGCATGAAAAGAGTAAGTGGATTCTAATCTTAAGTCATTTAATCAAAAGTATTACTCATTACAAGCCTACAATCATTTAAGCATTTAACATACCAATACCATTATATCAAACCAGTACCGTTCTTGAAAATCGTTTTAAAAGAGAAAGTTGACAGAAAATTACCACTTTAAAACACACAGTGTGAGCTTATATAACAGTATAAAAAAAAACACAAAAAAGATACGAGCAAAAATTGCCACAGGTTAGACAAATGAGACCTCTGACAAACCATTATACGTAAAGTGGATGGACTCAAACCTAAAATTGGATCTCTAGTATTATGCCACAAAAAGATACAAACACTGAGGAAATAAATAAGATATATGCTACCACTAGACCAACCAAATCGCTAATCACATTTTTCGATGAAAGGAAGTGGGTAAAGTCTCCAAGAAAAACAGTTTACCTGTTTACCCGCAAAGTATCGACCATTAATCGACTGGAAGGCAAGAATAGCTGACTCCATTGATCTGTAGCGTATATATACATTGCCCTTCAAGTGGAATGAGCCATTTCTACACACCTGAAATGGACATATAAATTTTTTTCTTTTTGTAAAAACAAAAGGGTGGGAGTGAAGGTTAAAAACACAAGACCTATCGATTAACAAGTATTATGTTCAAACACGAGATGTTCTAGTTGTATATCTATTGCTCATTCAATATTGATAAGAGATGCAGGGAACCCGGAACCACTAGTTTTCACAATAAATAGCTAAGTGTGGCTTGCAGGTTGAGTATAAAATGAAGGCTAATATTGGAAAAAGTAGAGGAAAGGGAAGTGAGGGAGCAGAAATGAATTAACAGACCTTGAAATTAATAAGTTCTCCATACTTCAGGAACTCTGTATGAACGTCTTCATAAAATTCTTCATAACAACGTTCAGCCTCCTCCTCGGTATACTGCAAGGGAGTTGGGAAAACAGAGGGGATAGTAAACAACAGTGACTTAAAAGCAACGAAACCAGGTGAGATATATGGCACGTGAAGTCCAGAAATTTTTATCTCAAGCAAGCCAGGATAGCTACAGCCTTACGACATTATAACTGCATTAGTTCCTTTTCAGACAATACTAGTCCAAAGCAGCCATCCTGCACAAAGGACACGGTTCTGTTCTAAATTCAGGAAAATCAAGCCATTCTGAGGTAATGACCATTGGATGAATCATTAAACAAATATGACTCACTCCCTCGAAAATCAAGAGAAACAAAACACAGACAAATAATTGGAAGATTGACATAATATCCTAGATATTAACCTACACATATACAAGAGATCAGATTAAGTGTCTATATTTTGCTATAAAACCAAGAGAAACATACTGATACAAGACAACAATTTGTGTTATGAAGATCACAAGCAAGTAATAGCTAATCTATCAATCAAGTAGGATATAAATAAGTGAAGCGCACTCCAACCCGCCCAGGTTATACTCATGCACCTCCACTGAAGGAATCCATCAATGTCTGAAGTTAGTTAAAGAAGGTGGTCATACCAATAAAGAAACAAACAGCATAATTTCATAAACCCAGAGCATGCAGCAAAACAAAACAAAAAGATGCAGAGGAATCATGTTGATTCCAGTTCAGATATTTGAGAGCTGAGAGTAGTAGAGAAGTATTGATTATATGAGGATACAAGCATCATAAGATGGCAACGCTTACAGACCTCAAGCCCCTCATCTTGTTCCCAAGCAATGCCAGGACCATTATACATGTTCTTTATAAGTAGAGTGTGCGATTTATCAGGGTAGAAATGAACTCTGCTGCAGCGCAGGCCAAACCGACAAGCTCCAGTTTTCAAATGGAAAGGGCAATGAGCTTTATCCTGGGGATGGAGAGAAAAATAACAAAGTGGATTTACCGAAGGAACATAAGAATGATTAATAAGGAGTAATACCATCTCAAACAAGAGATACAACATTCACCTGCTCAGTTCCAAAGTTAGGTACTTCTTGTGCAACATTATCCAGAATCTGTTGGGCAGAAGTAACATTCTGATAACTAGCACAAGCTTCGGTTCCCGGAGGTAGAGGATTTGATGTAGGCCTGTCAGCAATCTGCGAGACAAACTCCACATTGGAATTCTAGAGAAAGTAAAACAATGAAAATGGTATGTTCATTTAGATAGTGGTTAATACCTTGTTTCCATCCACTTGAGGTGTTGGTTTCTTTGGAACTCTCACTTTCTTCTTTTTGAGAATGATCTCATTTCCCTGGAATATAATTTCTGGAGGCCCATCTTCGAGATATTCATATTCACCATCCTCATCTTCGCCACAATCACCATTCCCACTGGCCTGCCAACAGAAGCAAAAGAGTCAGTATATAAAAGTCAGATTCAAATCCAATTCAATCTTTCAAATATCCTCCATGAACTCAGCAGCAACCAGAGAGAGCTAAATACAGTATCAATACAATTTGAAAACCCTAAAGAATGCGGGTTAATTCACGATCCTTTTTGTATTCCCTCACAGTTCCATAGCACAGTGAATACGCAACCACGAATTAGTGCAGAAACTGACAACAAACAAAGCACTACCTCAAGCTTTCTCAACTCATCTAGATCCTTCCAACGCCTCTCTTCCTCTTCCCGCTTCGCTTCTTCTTCTCCATCTTTCTTCCTCTTAATCTCCATAGCCTCTCTCCATGCCCTCTCGCTCTCCTCGAATTCCTTGAGCTCCTTCTCTCTTATCCGCGCCTCTTCTTCCTCCAACGCCTTCAGTCTCTCCTGTTCTGCTGGATCGTTTAACTTAGCCTCCACTTCCTCTCTCTCCTTCTCCGCCATCTCTTTTCTCAACTGTTTCCTCTTCAATTTCTTCATCGCTTTTCGCTTCTCCTTACGGTTCATCTCCGTCGTTTTCTCTTTACTCACTTCAAATCCTTCCTTCTCTCCCGCCGCTTTCTCTTTATTCATTTCAAACTCTTCCTTCTCTCCCGCCGCTTTCTCTTTATTCATTTCAAACTCTTCCTTCTCACCCGCCACTTCTTCAGGTCGCTCTCCTTCTTCCTTTTCGTTCCCCTGCTTCATTATTCCGGCAGCGGTAACCTCTCGCTGGACGGTGTTCGATTTTTCATTTAGGGATGCAAATTCGGTTAGCGTGAACCGGAGATGTGTAAAACTAAACCGGTTATGGAAGATTGGACAAAAAGCATTGGGGAGAATAATAATAAGGGAAAATTAGAAATAAAGAGATATTTTTATAAGTTCGGCCATCTACACCTTTTTTTCTAAATTTGTTATTATAACTCTTATATTAATTTAAAACCAATTATACCCTAGATTTCCTTCACGTTTTTTCTTTTTTGACGATCTCTTTTGCGTTATGTCCTTCCATCTTCGTTTTCTTCTGTAATCTTTTCTCCATTTTTTTTCTTTCGTTAACTTTAGATCTCTAAACTCTAAGTTAGTTTCTCCTTCCACATTTATTTTATCTAGCTATAAACATAATCTCAAGTTTAGTCTCTATTTTGTGTTTCTAAATCTCTTATGATTTTGAAATCGATTAATAGTGACTACTCGTTTCATTGTAGATTGTCTAAACTTTCATAGTTTAAAACTCTCAATTTTGACTTTTTGTTTTATGAGCGACATTAAATTTTGCAATGAAAAGACTCCATGGTTCAGTTTTCACTCTTTGTTTAATGAGCGACATTAAATTTTACATTGCATTTTTAGTTAGATCCTTCTTTGGGTGGTTTGTTTCTTCCTCTGTGATTATTTAGCTTTGTCGGTAGTTTAGGTTTCTTGGTTTGGACTTTTGTTATTAGATTTTTAGTATTGGTTTGTCTGGGCAAAAACTGCATTTTCTCTATTTTCCAAATCTGATAAGCTGATATCTCTCTCCCACCTCGGCGTTACTCTCCTCAAAGTCTCTCTCATTTTGTTTCTCATTGGGGTTCTTTCCGATTGTGGGAGATTTTCTGAGTTTTTATCATAAATTGGGGATATTACATATCTGAAAGTTTTGCCCTTTTTATATTTTTGTTTGATTTGGAAATTGTTTTATGGATAGAGTTCATTTGGAAATTGTACTTGATACCAAGGATTTGTTTTGCATGTTCTCATGTTTTAAGTTTGCCTTAGCCTATGTTTCTTGGTTGGTAGATTTTTTCCTTATGAAAAGTAGAGGCAAAGTACAAATTGATGAAATTGACTGGTTTCAAGGTTAATCCAAAAATTGAGCAGGCATATGCTATAGATGTGATAATATCGCAGAAGAAACAAAATGTGATTGTAAGAGGAGTGTTGTCTATGACTGTTGTGGATGCTGAAGATTCACCTACTGTAGATTTTATTGGGAAAGCAGATCTGTTTGTGGTTATTATATTGAGAAAATCAGAAGTTACTGAATTGTGTGATGTTGAGCCAAAAAAAAAATCATGATGTTTATGGAGCATATGAAGGCTAAATCTACCAGCCTTTATATCTGGTTTCTTTGTTTTGACAATTATATTCTAGAATACTATGCTTGTTGTTTTGAATACAAATATTATTACATTATGCAATCAAGCTGGTTCTATTATACGTTTATGTTGGTTTCAAAGCTTTTTTACTATGAATTCGTATACCATAAATATTTAGAGTTTAGAGTTTCCTAAAAATCAGCAGTAATTATAACTAACTAAATCAAGAAACAAAGAGATTTCAATCAAGACATTCACAAATTTGATTGGACGTTAATGTTATAGTTGGATTAGCTTTGGAGCATGTACAAACATTAAAGAAAAGAACTCTTCTTATATCAATCTATAAAGTTTTTAAAGATCAAAGAAATGTAAACATAATCGATAAACTCTTGGGAGACCACATGGCAACAACAACGTCATGGCCATGTGTATGAAATTTTGATTTCACACAAGATGTACAAAGCCGTTCAATGAAGAGATTTTAAATAGAATTTAGCCAAAGAAAATAAACTAGAAGACTAGAGTTGAAAATTTTCCGAATTACATGGATTATGATTATACTCGGGTTGTAGTCGGGTTTACTTTCGGTTATTTATCGTGTTAGTTTATGTTATAATAATTTAATTTAATTTAATTTAATTTACTCTAATCTAATTTAATTTAGTTTAGTTTAATTTAATTTAATTTAATTTAATCGGCCTTACAAATCTAGCATAAATACCTATGACATAGATTTAATCGTGAATTGATGGAGATACAAATCAACTTGTATTTTGGCCAAATTTTAATAGTAGATATAAATAATTTGACTTTTAAGTTACAAAATTAAGATTTAAGTCTTGTTGTATAGTTCAGTCAATGGCTTATTAAAATGATATGTATCAAAGATATTGAATAAATGGTTTGTGTCATCTTAATCGGGCTATAACCAATAAAAAAACTCAGATCATAGTGACACATATCGTAAATTGTTAGCAATTACATTATATAGTCAATTACACATGTAAAAAATAGTAGAATATAAATTCTAAGTTTATTAGAGTATAAAAAAATCTTAGATTGTATATATCTAAATTTGTAAGCAATCTACAAAATTTAGAATTTAAATACGGCAGTCGGTATAACATAGAGAAATTAGTATAATATAATTCTGATTTTTTAAGACTATACAAGAAAGCGCATAATGTATATTCTAAAACTAATTAGAATTTTATCTAATTTAGAATTTACACTCTGCGGTCAGTAGAACATAGATAAATCGGTAAAATAAAAATTCTGATTTTATTAGACTATGGAGGAAACCGCAAGATGTATATTCTAAAATTTGTGAGAAATCTACCTAATTCAGAATTTATATTCCGTGGTTGGTAGAACATAGAGAATTCAGTATAATGTAATTTCTGATTTTCGTAGATTATACAAAAAATCGTATAATATATATTGTACAATTTGTAGAACACGAACAAAACAATTTTTTTTTAACAAACATGAATAGTTTTTTTTTCTTTTTATCAACATTGGATCAACAAAACCCTATTTATAGCCTAAAGTCCACCCCCAATAATCTTTTTTTTTAAGATACCATAATGTAGCGGGTAGGAATTGAATCCTTGTGTCAAGTCATTAACTGGATCATCCTAACTACCAGACTGAGAGCAACTCGACGAATAGTTTTTTTAGGGGCATTTTCATCATAAAGCAAAGGTATAAATGGAGAAATATAAATAATAAAAAAGTCTCTTTTTTTCTAATTTTCCCTAATAAAAATAAATCAAACTATACTAAACCGGAGAATCCGAATTGGTTTAACTATTGACCTTGAAAAGTCCAAATTGCTGGGTGGGAGTTCCTTTTCGAGAGACTTTTGAAAGTAGACAACGTTCGTCTTGTTTTGGGGCTCAATCCGACTGAGAAATTTCACGAATTCCACAATTTTGATTTATAACCTTGCCCTAATCGCACCGGCTTTTGGTTTCGTGGATTGCTTTATCATTAGGCTTCTGCAAGAGATTCACAGAAGTAGATTTAAAACAATATTACCAAAACAACATGAACTGAACTGGACTGAACATAGAAGAAAACAGAGGAGACAAAACAGAATTTCAGTGTCCAACTAAAAGACTTAAACCCAACACATAGACATCCTACTTCGATCCAACACACAGGTGGGGAGCATTTTATAGAAATTAACATCAATGTTTTTAAAAAGGAAAATAGCCTTTTTTTTGGGAGATGGACAAATCTGAACTGGTCTTTGCAAAGGAAGCTAAGCTTCTTCCTATATGAGCCCTCTTCTTAAACTGATGACCGATGGTCTTAACTGCGAGATAAGAGAAGACTACGGCCAACACTCCACCAGAAACGGCAATAATGACCGGAAACAACCATCGTGTTCCGTGATAATGTGGTATGGTCACCCAAGACGCTGCAACATAAGCCGTTGCCATGAACCCTACAGAAACCCACATCATTCTGTGCGTGGCCACCAGTAATCTCTTCAAGGGTCTCCTCTTGTAAGGTATGATGCTAACGAGAAGAATAACTATGGCCAAGGATGTGAACAATGCGACATTGTTACATATAGCAAAGACCTTAAACGCTGTTGATTTGCTCACAGTGGATTTCCCTCTCCATGGCCCGTCTTGGTAAACACCTCCCGGAGGGTTTATCCCACCGGCATAAGCAACTGAAGCAATTAAGACTGCCACTATAGTAATCGTATTTCTTGCATTTTGTAAACCTTCTATACACATCTCATATTCCATGCTCTCACGACCTCTTTCCATTTCATGTTCCTTGTAAATCTTTCTCTCTTCTATTTTTGATGTGTTTTCTCCGATGAGCGTAAGCAACCGTATTACCTCGTCCTCATAAGAGTTTCTGCGGATCTCTCGAGATTTAAGGCAGGAGCATGGTGGTAATGGTTCGCGGGTTAATGGACTAGAAGGGTCATCTGTGTTCTCAGAATCCTGCTCGTCTGAAGTCTCGGTGTCAGACTTCAGCCAGCTTGATAACAACTCAAAGTCTTGGGTTTTCTTAGGGAGAAGCTGAGAAGCTGCAAAACCCATCTTGTTCTTGTAGCTAATGTCTACTATCTTCTTACCAACAACGTACCTTATAAGCTGCAATATAATCGGTAGGAATATGTGAAAAGATATACTACCAATACATAACAAAAATAGAAACAAGAAACCGAGGTAGGCCTGAGCATGCAGGTAGAAGACCTTTTTTGTTTTGGTTTGGTTTTGAGTTCAATTTCAATCAGTTAGATAATGAGGGATTCCTAACCTAGAAGGGCTTTGGGTTAATGAAAAGGAAAACAAAAAACAAAACTATTTACCGGAGCACCACAAGCCATTGATGCAGCAATGTGTAAGAAAGTGTTCCCCTTTACATCTGTTTGCTGCAAAAGAGTTTGGTTGTTCGTACCCAAACTCTCTGCCATGAAAACAAAGGCATCCATATTTTGGTTTCGTGCAGCGAGATGAAAGACTGTTTCTTTTGACGGTGTGAGAGTGAAGAAAGACAATGGAGCCTTGTCCAGGAACTCCTTCAGGATTACAACAGAGCCTCTGAGAACCGCGAGATGCAGAGGTGATAAACCATTGGTATTAAGAACTTCTTCTAGTCTTTGACCTAGCCCCAACAATATTTTTGTCAGCTCAAACTCTCCTCTATCACACGCACTATGTAATAGTGTTGATAACGAGTCGCCTTCAACCGGCCAAGCTTCTTCCCTAGCTAGGTCTGGGAATCTCTCCAGTATAATCTTCGCAACACCTAATAATCATGACAGTAAGCTAATAACAATGCGTTTTGTACAAGATTACGAAAAAGGTTGAGCGTATACATTAGAAACTTACAAGTGGATCCACTTGTTATGGCGAAACTGAGTTCATCGAGGCAAACTGAATTTGTCTTTTCCGCAATGTGTTTGGCAGTCTCCATGGAAATGTGACCAAGCTTCGCAGCAACGTGCAGAACCGTGTTGTCCGAGTGTTCTTCCTCGCTTATCTCATCTAGTGACGATTCTATCTCTTCTTCCAAACCTAGAAAATCTGGAAGGTCATTTTGAAGAATCGCATGGAAGATCGGCTGCATTTTTTTCACAAGAAATCTTATCAAAATCCTTACTCTAGAAGGGGAGATCCTAAGTGGCTATTATATATATTCTTACGATGGCTTACTGTAGACCACAAGAGTTGATATATCCTTTAACTTAATTTGGCTTCTTCTTTTCTTTTACTTTTTAATCAACAAAAATAATTTCCATTAAGCTAGTCTAATTTGGCCTCTGCGTTTGTTTTCATTTCAGCTTATATCATTTTCGACTTAACACTTTTAACAGTGATGGTCTTGGGAATTTAGTGTAACGTTAATGTTTCATTTTTACTTGACTTGGTCTCCCGAAGACTTTGGCAATAGCCATGTGCTTTCCAAAGTAAAACCAAAAGGTATAGGGCCGAGGCTTCACGTGTCTCTTCTTTCTTTCACACAAATAATTTGGTTAGCTTGAACCGAATCGTATAACGAAATCGACATAAATTTGGTATAAACCATACCAAACCTTAATTAACCTAGTTGGTTTAACTATTGCCCTTGGAGAGTGGAGACTCCAAATTGCCGGAGCTCCCTGTGAATAGACTTGTGGAAGGAAAGCCTTCGTCGTCTTTTGGGACTCAATTAGATTGAAAATTTCACCACTTTCACACTTTTGATCTGTAACTTTCTCTCCATCTTCTACAACGAGGGTTTCACCGGATGTGAAATACGAATGCCTTAATCTGATTCCTCTGCCGGAATCAGATGTCTCTTCGCCGATCTCTGCCTCAGCTCCAGCGCATGTGATGGTTCCACAGCGGTCACTCACTTCAGCTCAGACACAGAGGTCACTCACTCCAGCTCCGACACAGCGGACCTCGCGACGAGATCCTCACCTTGCTCCGCCGCCGGTATCGATTCCGATGGATGATTCATCGGCGCAAATTCAACATAGATCTGTAACGAATGAAAATTTGCAGGTACAAAATATGGGCCAAAGGGAACATTTCACAGATCCATTACGAGAATAAAGCCCAATACCCAATATCTCATCAGGCGCAATAACCAATCCCCCACCAGGCTCACTAAATGAAACCATATCCAATAACCTAATACAAACCTCAAGCCGACCAAGCCCAGATAATCATCATTCATCTCACCAATCTGTCTCGACATCACCACTACCATCGGAATCCAATCCTCCGCCAAATCCATCACCTGAATCACAACCACCGACCACAAATCCAAAATCCGACCAACCACAATCCCATGACCACCGTGCCAAAAATAATATAACCAAACCGAAAACAATGACTGTAATATCCTTCCATATATACATCTATAAATCACCCCGATGACTTAGTATCATTACTTAATTTGCTAGTCTATTTTTGGTATTTGGGTTTCATATTTTTGTATTTGCAGACTTTAAAGTCAGCATTTTTTTTTTTTTTCGTTTTGTAGATATCTTAATCTTTGTACAAATTGCATACGTTGTAGGGGCTTAGTCCCTTCTTCTCTCCAAAAAAAATTGCATGCCTTGTAATTCCTTCTCGAGTCTCAGTTTGTCTCTTGAGGATGCGCTTCATCTTCTCCAACGTTTCTTCAACTCCTCAAACCAGATTAAGCAGATTCACACCGTTCTTTTTACCAGCAACGCATTGGTCGCTTCGAGATGGAAGACGCAATTCGTGTACAACACTCTCATTCGATCCTATCTCACTACAGGACAATATAAGACTTCTCTTGCCCTCTTTGTCCACATGCTTGCAAGTCAAGTGCAGCCGATCAGTCTCACTTTCCCTTCTTTGATAAAAGCAGCTTGTTCATCTTTCTCTGTTTCTTCTGGTCTTGCCTTACATGGTCAAGCTCTTAAAAGAGGTATATTATGGGACCCATTTGTTCAGACTTCATTTGTTCGATTCTATGGTGAAGTTGGCAATCTGAAAAGCTCGAGGAAGATGTTTGATGAAATTGTAGACCCTTGTGTTATAGCTTGTAACAGTATACTTGATGCTTGTGGAAGAAATAGAGAGATGGATTCTGCTTTCGAGTTATTTCGGAGAATGCCTGTAACTGATGTGGTCTCTTGGACTACTGTTATCAATGGGTTTGGTAAGAACGGGTTACACGCCGAAGCTGTAATGCTTTTTGGTGAGATGATAGAGAATGAGCGTGTGATAATAACACCGAATGAGGCCACTTTCGTTAGTGTACTCTCTTCATGTGCTAATTTGGATCGAGGAGGTGTTCGATTGGGGAAGCAGATTCATGGATATGTTATGAGGAAAGAGATCAGCCTTACAACTATTTTGGGAACTGCTTTGCTCGATATGTATGGAAAAGCCGGTGACTTGGAGATGGCATTGACCATTTTCAATCAAATTCATGATAAAAAGGTTTGCGCTTGGAATGCGATAATATCAGCTCTTGCCTCTAATGGTAGACATCAGCAAGCGCTAGAGATGTTTGAGATGATGAGATTGAGGAATGTGCGTCCAAATGGGATTACTTTACTTGCAGTACTCACTGCTTGTGCTCGATCTAAACTTGTAGACTTAGGTATTCAGTTGTTCACTTCCATATGTAGCGAGTACAGGATCATTCCAACATCAGAGCATTACGGTTGCATGGTTGATCTCATTGGCAGAGCTGGACTATTGGTTGATGCGGTTAATTTCATAAAGAATTTGCCATTCGAGCCTGATGCATCTGTTCTCGGAGCTCTTTTGGGTGCTTGCAAGATTCATGAGGATTCTGAATTAGGAAATATAGTAGGCAAACAGCTTATTGGACTGCAGCCTCAACACTGTGGTCAGTATGTGGCATTGTCAACATTGAATGCTTTTAATAACAAATGGGCAGTAGCAGAACAGATGAGGAAAGTCATGTTAGAAGCTGGAGTTAGGAAAATCCCTGCTTATAGTGTGCTATGTTAAGGCTTGAGAAGTAAGGAGAATTTTGTTTCAGACAAGAGATATTGTGTAATGTCAGTTCCTTTTTACTATGTTCAGTTCAGTAAATAATACTGTGAATATCCTTATGAGTATAAAGCAAACAAGATATCCTTAAGAACAAAACAGGAATCTCAACGTCTCTCCTAACAAGGCTAAGCAGTTCCTAAATATACTTTAACCCGACACATAGACATACTTCAATGCTATACACAGAAATCAGAATACATATCGATGTCAAGATCGGAGCATCCCTACCAAACCAAAGCACACTAAAAAAGCTTCCAGCTTCTATTTTTGCCTTTCAGACCAAATACTTTCTCTCTGTTTCTCTTTACAATTAACACACAGAGTCAAATAGCCCAAGTTTTACTTCAAAAACAATCCGTTCAGTTAGTGGCAACCATAACTAGATCTCGGATAGCCACAGCCTTATTCGTTCAGGTTTTTTGTTTTTCTCATAACACAAGAAGTTTACAAAGGCAACATTCACATGTATGTACACTGAATTGACCAGTAGCTTCCTGTGGAATCCGTTGTTAATGAAGACTGAAAACTAAATGTCAGCTCATTAGCTTCCACCAAGAACTCTCTTGAGGTCATTCTTCTGTTCTGAAGTTAGCCTTGGCGGGAATAAGATCTCAAATTCGACTTTGAGGTCTCCTCTTTTCAAAGGGTCTTTAGTGGGCATGCCTTCGTTTGGGATCACAATCTCCTGACCCGGTTTTACAATATCCAGAACCGGAATTGTTAGATTCCTCCCGTCCAGAGTTGTTATGGTAATGGTTAGACCGGTTAAAGCATCTATAAGCGAGACTTTCTTCTCGACAATCAGATCATTACCGTCTCTTTTGAAAACCGAATGTGGTTTCTCGTCTACCACGAATATTAGATCCGCGGGAGTAACACCTGGTTCTTGGTTGCCTTTCTGTGGGAAAGTTATCTTTGTGCCTTTCTTCCAACCTGGTTTTATGTCTATCTTCAAAATCTCTTGGACTGTCTTTGGCTTTCTGCAATAAAAATATCATCAGAAGGACAAAACAGAAAGCTCATAAAGTTCCACCACAATATCAAAATCGGGACTTTAAGATCTAGTAGCAACCAAAATCTTATTGGAAAGATCATCAAACAATGTTACAAAACAACATCAGCTGGAATACACGAGAATTGCAATGGTTAAACCCAATCATTTACTGTAATCAATGACTAACGGAACTGGCTATAAGCATCAAAGAAAATCGATCAATGGCATTTCACGAGAGATGAGTACTCAGGGAAAGTTACCCAAAATCGTCGGGAACAACGCGAGAAATTCGCATCTTCTTCCTCGCACCTTTGTAGAGCTCCTCCAGTGTGCAAGCCAATTTACTCTCAATGGCCGGCGCTTTCTTACTCGGTGGCGGAGTCTTTTTGTTCGTCGAAGGCGTCTTTCTGTTGGCCTGACTCCCTGCTTCTGCACTTTTAAATCTTCGGCCGCCACCATCGCTGCCATCTCCACGTGTCTTTCCACTTCTCCCTCCGCTAGCTCCACCGCTAAATGTATCCCCTGATTCGCCGAAAAACTCTGCAAAGATAGCTTCAGCATCACGCGGATAATACCGAAACTCAGAGTTACTCGAAGAGTAGCTCCGCTGTTGCGCCGCCGTCTCCGCCGCAGTAGGTAAATCGGCGGACTTAAGTCCTTCTTCTCCATACTGATCATAGATCTGACGTCTTAGTGGATCGCTCAAGACATCATAAGCTTCAGAGATCTGCTTGAACTTGGCTTCAGCTTCTTTCTTGCTAGTAGGGTTTTTGTCAGGGTGCCATTTCATCGCCATTCTACGGTAAGACTTCTTCAGATCATCATCATTAGCGTTTCGATTCACCTTCAACACATTGTAGTAATCTATTCCCATTGATCCAAATCTTCTACCAAAAAAAGTCAAAACCAAAAAAAAAGCGCCAATCCAAGAGATGAAACCAAAGAATCAAATCGAAATTGTGTGGACAAGTTAAGATTTCAAAGAAGTTGCAGGAGAAGCAAAACGAATCAGACTCGAGAATATTCCTCCAGTAAAATCTAGAATTGGAAGAGAAGACGTGAGAGAAGAAAAGAAAAAAAAGGAAACGAAGAGTGGAATGCGTGTAAGGTAGACGAACATGACAAAGAAGAATGAGAAAATATTCTGAATGGAGCCACGTGGCATTTATGTTTCACTTATCTTTAACTTCATCATCGTATATGGTAAAAAAGCAACACTTCTATTTTTTTGATTTAAAAAATATGTTTTTTATTGAACACCTCAGGTCCTCAACAGTAACAAACATTAATTACTTTTATTAGCCGACATTAAAAACAAAACCAGGAATTATAAATGAACCGGACCAAACCACTTCAGATGAAACTCTTTATAATTATGTAATATCGGTTTAGTTTGCTGCTTGTTTAGGGAAGACTTTCCTTGCGAATTCAGCGAGCTTTGAAATCTCAGGCATGATGGGTTTCACAGCTCGATCATTATAGAACCGTTCAGCCCATTGGGCCAGCGTGAATTAAAACCGGCATCTTTTTGTGAACCGGGTTAGATTTGAGGAGTAATTCGCTCTTAGAACCGAAAGTCTCCTGGAGGAATTCGTAGCTAACTGATTTGAGGTTGAGAGCGATCCTTACCCTCATGACGAAGACACTCGCCCATGAGCCAATCAGCTTCACATCACTGGTCGCCATTTTAGATCCCAGAGGTCGTGTTCGTGTATGAGATTGGGCAGGTATCACTTAGAGGGTTCGTTTATGTACTGGATTATGAAGAACAACGAATTAACGGGCGGAGGAAAACTAAAGTGTGACCATTTATCCAAACACGTGGCAATAATGCAACCATTAAATTCTGGCCTTGCCTTGGGACCTATTATTTCACGTGATTATTGTTTCTTCTAAGAATTGATGACGAAAGACTCTATTAGAGTTATATCCTCTGTGCTTTAATATGTTTTAATTTCGGTTTAATGTAATTGGTTGTGGTTAAAGCTTAACCACTTAACCGAGTGAACATTCCTTTATAAAGAGGAATGATATGTTCTGTTACAGATAAGAAGAATATAACAACAACTTGTTCCGTTGACCATTTTTTCTTCTTTATCTTCTTCTTTATCTTCTTCTCGCGATCTCTGTTTCTTCGATCATCGTAACATGGTATCAGAGCGGCGTCGATCCGCGTTCTCTTTCTTCTAATCATTGATCAGAGATTTTCTTTCCGATTCAATCTTTCTTTTCTCTTCTTCTCGAGCTCGGTGAAATTGCCGAAACTTATTATTTCTTTTATCTTCAAAGATTCGAGTTAAATTTGCTCAAGTCTTTGTCTCTGTCATGGTTACTCTTCGTAGAGGAAACAAAAGACCAGCTACAGCGAGAAAGTTGACTTTGTCCAAGCTCAAATCAACACGCTCGGTCAAATCTGAATCATCGGAACAAGAAGAAGCTCAAAATCAAGCTCCGATGGTATCGAAGAAATTGTTTGGAAATTCGAGCGCAGAGACTCAAATTCCAACCCCAGAGAACTTCAATTTTGATGGTATTCAGTATTCACCTTACTTTCTTTCTAGTGGAGATAATCCTGGAACCTTAATCATTTCCGAAGTTTTGAATGGAACGAACTATACTACTTGGAGTATTGCAATGAATATAGCTTTAGATGCTAAGAACAAGATTGCCTTTGTTAATGGTAGCCTTCCAAGACCATACACTACCCATCCTTATTACAAAATATGGTCGAGATGCAATTCAATGGTTAAGTCATGGATTCTTAACTCTGTGAATAGACAGATATATGGAAGTGTCTTGCGTTTTGAGGACGCCTCTGACATTTGGAAAGACTTACTTGTGAGATTCCATATTACAAATTTGCCGAGGTCTTACCAACTCACTCAACAAATTTGGGGACTGCAACAAGGGACGATGGACTTATCGACTTACTATACAAGATTAAAGACTCTATGGGATGAATTGGAAGGAGCAGAATGTGTTGACACTTGCAGAACTTGTCAATGCTGCAAGAAAATGTCGACAAAATCTGATCATGGAAAGGTGATAAAATTCCTCGCAGGCCTTAATGAGTCTTACTCAAGTGCAAGGAGTCAGATTATCATGCGTAAAAGAGTCCCTGACTTGGCAGAAGTTTATAATATTCTTGATCAAGACTACAGCCAAAGAAGTATCACTCATATTCCTTCAACATCGACTTATCACTTTGAGGAAAAGAATGTATCAGATAGTATGGTAAATGCAACCGTTTCGAACAAGAAGAACCAAAAAGCAATCTGCACTCATTGTGGATATACAGGGCATACTATAGACAAGTGTTACAAGATCCATGGCTATCCACCAGGTTTCAAACACAAGCAGAAACAAGAGCAGAAACAAGAACAGAAACAAGGAGCTGTGAGAAGCTTATCAAAGGATCAGATAGAGGGAGTAATTTCATACTTCAATTCTCAACTGTCACTGCCCCTAAAAGAAGACAATCCAACTTCTACTTCGGCTTCCACCTCGAAGGGAATAATAACTGCGTCCCCAGGTATTGATTTCTCAAAGACTACTCTGCATTTTGTAGGAATAATGAGAGATACATGGACTTTTCTTACCTCGGAATCTTGGATAGTTGACAGTGGTGCAATGCATCATGTTTCTCACGATAAAACCTGTTTCATTCATATATCTAATATGTATAATAAGTCTGTTGCCTTACCAAATGGTTTGAATATTAGCATTGCTGGCATTGGAGAAGTAAAGATAAATGATCAGTTGGTCCTTAAAAATGTTCTTTACATACCAGATTTTAGATTAAATTTGCTTAGTATCAGTCAGCTCACTTCAGATCTGAACTGTCGTGTTATCTTTGACCCTTTAACTTGTGTGATCCAGGAGCCTATCAAGGGGCTGATGATTGGACAAGCTGAGCAGATTTCAAACCTTTATGTTCTGGACAAAGCTTCTTTCTCGAATAGTGTTGTTTGCAATTTACAATTTTCTTCTAATTCTTTGGCAAAATCTTTTGTTTGGCATAATAGACTAGGACATCCTGAAACTCGTAAAGTAGATGTTGTGATGAATTTGCTTGGTATTAATAAAGGGAATAAAGATGTGTTTCACTGTGGTGTATGTCCTTTGGCAAACAAAAGCATTTACCTTTTAACTCCCTGAATAATATGTGTGAGAATTCTTTTGACTTGCTTCACATTGATGTTTGGGGTCCTTTCTCTATTCCTACTCTTGAAGGATATAAGTATTTTCTTACAATCGTTGATGATTTTTCTCGTGTGACTTGGGTTTATCTAATGCGTTTAAAGAGTGATGTTTTGCAAGTGTTTCCAGATTTTCTTACAATGATAGAAACTCAGTACAAAGCGGTTGTTAAGGGTGTTAGGTCGAACAATGCTCCAGAGTTAAAATTTGAGAGTTTATTCAAGTCAAAAGGGATTCAATCCTATCGGAGTTGCCCTGAAACGCCTGAGCAGAACTCAGTTATGGAAAGAAAGCATCAGCATATCTTGAATGTGGCTCGGTCCCTCATGTTCCAAAGTAATGTATCCCTCGAGTATTGGGGAGATTGCATACTCACTACCGTTTTTCTCATCAATAGGCTTCCCATGACACTGCACAGAAACAAATCTCCCTATGAAGTTTTAAACTCTAAAAGGCCTGATTATGAAGCCCTGAAAGTGTTTGGGTGTCTTACTTATGTATCAACTTCGACCAAAGGAAGACACAAGTTTGAACCGAGAGCAAGACCGCACATTTTTCTTGGTTATCCTGCAGGTGTGAAAGGGTATAAGCTGTTGGACTTAGAGACAAATCAAATCCGCATTTCTCGTAATGTTAAATTTTATGAGGAAATATTTCCTCTTCAAAACAAGGAGCAGCTTGATTCAAACATTCTGTTTCCAGACAAAATCACAGAGTACAATGACAGTGAATTTGAGGATGAGAATGAAGCCCATCAGAAGGATGTCACGAGTTCAGATGCTGAAAATGTCGATGCAGAGGAAGCTGTTACTCCTTCTCCAACATCAGATGCTCAGAGTGATTCCTCTGTCCAAACCACTGCCATTACTCAGAGAAAATGCGTTGATACAGAGGATGTTGTTACCTCCTCTTCAACATTCGATAATCAGAATAATTATTTTCCTTCAACCTCAGTTGATGACAAGGAAGAAAACACTGCAACATATAAGGTTGGTGCAGATAATTCAAGGGCAGAGAAAAGGAAGCAGAGAAAGCCAGGGTATCTCCACCACTACTATTGTGGAATGACTGAGACTGAAATCCCTTTTCCTCTTGCCAATTATCTCAGTTACGATCAGTTGTCTGAAGAGTATAAATCCTATATATGCTCTGTGAATCTTTTCTCTGAACCTACAGGTTTCTCTCAGGCAAAGAACTTCAAAGAATGGTTGGATGCCATGAATGAGGAGTTGACAGCTTTGGAGAATTCTGGGACATGGACAATTTGCTCTCTACCAAAAGGGAAACGAGCTATAGGATGTAGGTGGGTTTATAAAACCAAGCTAAACGCTGATGGAACTCTCGAAAGGTATAAAGCTAGACTGGTTGGGAAAGGTTTTACGCAGAAGGAAGGTGTGGACTTCGTTGACACATTTTTACCTGCAGCTAAGATGACAACGATTAAGACTCTAATAGCAGTAGCTGCGGCCAAGGGATGGAATCTCACGCAACTTGATGTGTCGAATGCATTCCTAAATGGCGATCTACAAGAGGAAATTTACATGGCATTACCTCCAGGTTACAAACCGCGAGAAGGAGAGTCTTTGCCAGAAAATGCGGTCTGTAAACTGCATAAGTCCCTTTATGGTTTAAAGCAGGCTTCGAGACAATGGTTCCTAAAGTTTAGTGACACTTTAGAGTCATTGGGTTTCAAGAAATCTTACACGGACCATACCCTTTTTACTAAGAACATCAAGGGGAGATATGTTGCGATTTTAGTTTATGTGGACGATATAGTCATAGCTTCCAGCAATGAAAAGGATGTTACAAAACTGAAAGAAGCGTTGCACAGCCAGTTAAAAATTAGATACTTGGGACCCTTAAGGTACTTTCTCGGATTAGAAATAGCAAGGAGTTCCAAAGGGATTTCGATAAACCAGAGGAAGTACACTTTAGAACTTCTAGAAGAAGCTGGCTTGTTGGGGTGTAAGCCATCAAAGATTCCAATGGAGTCAAGTATTAAACTGTTCTTAAACAGTAATGATCCTCTGCTTACAGAACCTGAACACTATCGAAGACTCGTCGGCAAAATGATGTACTTGACGATCTCGAGACCTGACATCACAATCGCAGTTAACAAGCTATGCCAATTCACCTCTGCGCCTAAGCAATCCCACCTGCAAGCCGCATACAAAGTGCTTCATTATTTGAAAGGTACAGTTGGAGAAGGTGTGTTTTACTCAGCCAACAGTGAGCTAATTCTCAAGGCCTTCACAGACACGGATTGGGGTTCGTGTAAAGATACAAGGCAGTCCACATCGGGATTCTGCATGTTTCTCGGATCCTCCATTATATCATGGAAATCAAAGAAGCAGCAGACTGTGGCTTTATCATCAGCAGAGTCGGAGTATAAAGCAATGAGATTTGCTCTGAAATAAGTGATGTGGCTGGTGAATTTACTTGCAGAGTTGCAGTCACCTCATGTACGATCTGTAGCCTTCTTTTGTGACTCAATGGCAGCCATCCACATATCTAGCAATTCTGTTTTTCATGAGAGAACAAAGCATTTGGAGATGGATTGTCACAAGGTGAGGGAGAAGATTGTTGATGGTCTCATTAAGCCACTTCATGTTAAATCTGATGACAACTTAGCTGATATATTCACTAAACCTCTCGCTGCATCTCGGTTCAATTCCCTAGTTAGCAAGATGGCAATGAGCTCACTATATTTGCCATCTTGAGGGGGGGTATTAGAGTTATATCCTCTGTGCTTTAATATGTTTTAATTTCGGTTTAATGTAATTGGTTGTGGTTAAAGCTTAACCACTTAACCGAGTGAACATTCCTTTATAAAGAGGAATGATATGTTCTGTTACAGATAAGAAGAATATAACAACAACTTGTTCCGTTGACCACTTCTTCTTCTTTATCTTCTTCCAGCGATCTCTGTTTCTTCGATCATCGTAACAGACTCATTTGAAGTTTTGGAAGAGTTCAAAATATTACAATAATTGAGTTGGATATAGGCAAAACAATTTCTTAAGTATTGTTTTATTTCTTCTTTGTCGACAAAGAACATAATTTAAGAAAATTGTTGTAGCTTCATCTTAATTATTAAATAGTATGAAATTGACTTTAATTATGCTGAATTTCATATTCTGCTAGTAATAATCAAACAAGCTGAAAAACAAAATGAAATATCAAACCACGTAGCAAGTGACTGAAACGTAAAAAGGAAACAGGATCACTCTAATTTATTCTTGCAAGATATCAACCCACACATTCAAAACCATAGTTCTGATCTACCAACTTAAGCCTCTGGCTTGGGAAAGAGTTTCTTTGCGAATTCAGCGAGCTCTGTTGTATCAGGCATAACAGGTTTAACAGCAGGATCATTACAGAACAGCTCAGCCCATTTGGACAAAGAAGGTGTCTTGGCCTCATCGAGAATTTTATGCCCTCCTGCTAACTCGGAGACTCTCAACCAAGCCAAGAAGCATCCGAGGGCAATGTCGAGGTAACCTATATGATCACCGTTGAAGTAGGGTTTTCCTTTGCTGCAATCAATGAATGCCTTCTCCAAAAGTGCATTTGCTTCTTCCAATTGAGCTATAGCTGCTTTCCTCTCTTCCTCTCCTTTGGCTTGAGGGAAAGTTCTTAAAGTGGAAAACCACTGCATTCATATGGTATGAGATATCAAATCTCGATTAGTAAACACAAATATCCACATTGTAATCAACACTAAGTTAATTAATACACTACAAGAAAACAAGGGCATAACCGACGGCTAATCCCGTAGGTTGCCGTCGGTTATGAGCTATATCCGATGGGAACCGACGAATATAGTTCGTCGAATATGGCTCGTCGGTTATCCGGTTCCCGTCGGTTATAACCAACGGTAACCGACAAAATCTTCCGTCGGTTATGCCGTCGGTTAATTCCGGTCGATTACCGTAGGTTTGATCCCGTAGGTTCAATTCCGTAGGTTTCCTTAGGTTCTATCCCGTAGGTTTCCGTAGGTTCGTACCGACGAGAACCGACGGATAATATATAATATATAAAAAAAATTGTAATAATATTTAATATAATTAATAATATATTAAAATGTAAAGAAATAATTATTTTATAATTTAAAATTATAATATAAATATACATAATTATTTTGATCTATAGTTTGTATAACTAATTTATATATGATATATATGTTAACTTATATAATTATATATTATATATACATATAATTATATATCATATATACCTGAATTCTTAGTAAAAAAAAGAAAATATATACATATTTTATGTACATTACATATATAATTGTTTATGAGATATTACTGCAAATATGTGTTTATATATACTTATATATTTATACACGTAGTATAAATCACCAAAAGGATATGTTTATATATACTTAAATATTATTATAACTATATAAACTATCCAAAATTGTGTTTAAAAAAAAAAAAACTTGTTCTTGAAAAAAAAAAACTGTTCTTCGTAAAAAAATAATCTCAAATCCGAAAATCCATAAACAAATACGAAATCGACATACAAACAATGATTTCGGTCAAGAATCTAACATATATTCCCCTAACCTAACCGTTTCTATCCACCTATTGCGAAATTTAGCCAAAATTTTTTTTTCTTGAAAACTTAAAAATTCCAAAATTGAAGAAACTTACATTGATTTGGTTATGAGAAATGGATTGTGGAGGATGTGAGGAGTATTGGGTCCAAAACCCAGAGTTTTTGCCCACAAATAGTGAAAAGTCTGAGGTTGATTTTTGAGAGAAAATGGTGGAAGAGAAGAGAAGAGAAAGGAAGAAGAAGGAAGAAGGAAGAAGGGAGTTATAAATATTTAATTTCCGCAGATATTTAATTCCCGTTGGTTTTCATCGGTTGAACCGACGGGATATTATTATTATTATTATTAATTTCTATTAATTAATAATAAATATAAATATTTAATTTCTGCGAATATTTAATTCCCGTCGGTTGAACCGACGGCAACCGACGGGAACCTACGGAATATTATTTATTATTATTTTTTTAATTTCTATTAATTAATAATAAATATAAATATTTAATTTTCGCGGATATTTAATTCCCGTCGGTTGAACCGGTTAATATAAAATTAATTTAAAAAAAATTAATTAATTGAAATTACCGTCGGTTATCGTCGGTTGAACCGACGGTAACCAACAGATTTAGGTTAGCCGTCGGTTATAGTCGGTTGAGCTTGACTGACGGTAACCCACGGTCTTTATTTCATCGGTCCAACCGACGGCATATGACGGGAAATATTTTCAGTCACTAATGGTAGGTTCTGCCGTCGGTTTTGAACCTACGGCATAACCGACGGCCTTTATTCCGTAGGTTTTTGATGTGTTTTCTTGTAGTGATAGAGTTTTCTTTCTTGTCAACAAAGTAACCCTAAACAAAATGAGTGAAAGAAGGAAAAGCAAAAACCTTTTCGTCGATGTAAGCAGCCCAAAACCGAGCTATGGCCCGGTCGTAAGGATTGGAAGGGAGAATGGAAGGTCCAGATGAACTCCAAGTCTCGTCTATATACTCAACAATGATGTTGGACTCACATATTGACTTATCAGCATGAAGGAGAACCGGAATCTTCTTTAGAACCGGGTTTGATTTAAGAAGCAACTCACTCTTAGATCCAAACGTCTCTTGAAGAAACTCATAAGGAACAGACTTAAGGTTTAGAGCAATCCTAGGTCTCATCACAAATGGGCTCGCCCATGCACCGATCACCTTCACTTCACTGCTCGTCATTTTCTCCTCAATGATCTAATTTTGCTCTGTGTGTGTGTGTGAGATAAAGATGTAATTTTGACACAATGAAGGTTTTATGTGTTCATCAGTCATGGCATTATATGATAGCGCTTTGGGTAGGTTTCCAGCGGTAAATGGCGGCATTTCAAGAGCCAATAGGAGTGACATGTGTACTAAATGGTTGGGAAAACGTTGGATTGTCGGTGAATAAATTTATTAGGGACAAAGAGACGTCATCAGATGCGTGGCATCAACTTAAACCATTCAAACTCTTGCAATTGTTGGTCTTCATTTCACTTCTTCGTATTTCATGTGAACTAGATTGCTTTTTATTGATGTCCCATTCAAGAAATTTGTACCACTCTCAACTTATATCTTCTTCTTTTTTTCCCAAGTTATTAATCCATGCTTTAAACTAAAAACATAATTGAATCGTCAAAAAAAAAAGCTAAAAACTATTCTTTTTTTGTGGTTCCTCTCATTTTCAAAGAAAGACATTAAACCACTTACATACTTTGGATTTTCCAAACTATCTCTCTTAGTGGTACTTCCTTGAAAGTTGAAACTATTTCTTTCCATTATTACTGATACAGTGAAATCTCTTTAAATTAATATTCGATCCATTAATAATTTTTATTCTCTCCATATCAAAATATAAATGTTTTGACTAAAAGCACGTATATTAAGAAACTTAAATATTATTTAATAAAAATTATTTAATAATTTTGTTTAATGTATTTCAATCTAAGAGATTATAGAATATTAATAGTCACAAAATATAAAATATAATTAATTTTGTTTAGAAGTTTGTAAAACGTCTTATAATTTGAAACAAAACAAAATTTCTAAAATATTTTATATTTTGAAACGGAGGAAGTATAAATTAACACAAAAATATAAGAAGGTTAATTTATAATTCTGGTGTTTCCATTATAAACATTGATCTTTGACCTTCTCCGGTATTTCTCCTCGAGAAGTTGGACACCTATATTCCGAGTCATCATTTTTGTGTGTGATCATTTCCTTTTGCTTCTTTCAAGAGTGGCTTTGGCCTTTTAATGTATGGCTTTGGATCTAAGAAAGCTTTAATTGAAGATTTTGCTTCTACTTCTTTGACTGAGTATTCTGTTGTGGTCATCAATGGCTACCTCCCTTCCATAAATTTAAAACAGGTATTCTTTTGAGTTCTGAAGCAGCAATTAATTCTCTGGCACAGCTCTGTTTATTCAGATTGAAAAGAGATTAACTATAAGAATAACATAAACTTTTTTGTTTTAAATTGAGTTTTTGGTTCAATATATTAATATTATGGTCCAAGAAAGGCCCATCTCGCCTTCCGCTGTATATAAATTAACACAAAGTGAAGTATCTAATGAGAACACTGTAGGTGAAATGGAGAGTTCTGAATGTACTTCAGGCTTAAATCATGTTACTATAGTGTTCGTACCGGTCTTAGCATAATTTTTATACGAACGTTTTATGAGAGTGGCTGCACCGTGCTAGGTTGCCTACGTACCCTCTATAGGGATCAAGCCGGTCGTAGTTCTATTATTTAGTCTGTCATATGTTTTGTTGAATTATTTTTCGTGGGTCGAGATTTTCGTATATGAGGCCTTTATGTTGGCTACGAGCGTCTGTTCTCCTTCACTACTAGGGTGTTTGAATAGCTTCTGGTCGTCTTAGTATAGCCTCTGCTCGTCAATCTGCTTAGCAGTTCTTCACAGCTTCTGCTCGTCAGTGTAGCATCTTCTCGTAAATCTGCTTAGCAGTTCTTCATAGTTTCTGCTCATCAGAGAAGCCTCTGCTCGCCAATCTGCTTAGCGGTTGTTCACAGCTTCTGCTCGTCAGAGTAGCGTCTGCTCGTCAATCTGCTTAGCAGTTCTTCACAGTTTCTGCTCGTCAATCTTCTTAGCAGTTCTTCAGTTTCTGCTCGTCAGAGTAGCCTCTGCTCGTCAATCTGCTTAGCAGTTCTTCACAGCTTCTGCTCGTCAATCTGCTTAGCAGTTCTTCACAGCTTTTGCTCATCAGAGTAGCGTCTGCTCGTCAATCTGCTTAGCAGTTCTTCATAATTTCTGCTCGTCAGAGTAGCCTCTGCTCGTCAATCTGCTTAGCAGTTCTTCATAGTTTCTGCTCGTCAAAGTAGCGTCTGCTCGACAATCTGCTTAGCAGTTCTTCACAGCTTCTGTTCGACAATCTGCTTAGCAGTTCTTTATAGTTTCTGCTCGTCAAAGTAGCCTCTGCTCGTCAATCTGCTTAGCAGTTCTTCACAGCTTCTGCTTGTCAGAGTAGCTTCTGCTCGTCAACCTCCTTAGCAGTTCTTCACAGTTTCTGCTCGTCAGAGTAGCCTCTGCTCGTCAATCTGTTTAGTGGTTCTTCACAGCTTCTGCTCGTCAGAGTAGCGTCTGCTCGTCAATCTGCTTCGCAGTTCTTCATAGTTTCTGCTCGTCAGAGTAGCCTTTGCTCGTCAATCTGTTTAGCAGTTCTTTAGACCTTCTGCTCGTCAACCTGTTTAGCAGTTCTTCACAGTTTCTGCTCGTCAATCTGCTTAGCAGTTCTTCACAGCTTCTGCTCGTCAATCTGCTTAGCAGTTCTTCACAGCTTCTACTCGTCAGAGTAGCGTCTGCTCGTCAATCTGCTTAGCAGTTCTGCATAGTTTCTGCTCGTCAATCTGCTTAGCAGTTCTTCACAGCTTCTGCTCATCAATCTGCTTAGCAGTTCTTCATAGTTTCTGCTCGTCAGAGTAGCCTCTGCTCGTCAATCTGCTTTAGCAGTTCTTCACAGCTTCTGCTCGTCAGAGTAGCGTCTACTCGTCAACCTGCTTAGTAGTTCTTCACAATTTCTGCTCGTCAGGGTAGCCTCTACTTGTCAATATGCTTAGCAGTTCTTCACAGCTTCTGCTCGTCAGAGTAGCCTCTGCTCGTCAATCTGCTTTAGCAGTTCTTCACAGCTTCTACTCGTCAGAATAGCGTCTGCTCGTCAACCTGCTTATTAGTTCTTCACAGTTTCTTCTCGTCAGGGTAGCATCTACTCGTCAATCTGCTTAGCAGTTCTTTACAGCTTCTGCTCGTCAATCTGCTTAGCAGTTCTTCACAGCTTCTGCTCGTCAGAGTAGCGTCTGCTCGTCACTGTGTTTCACCACTAGGGTGTTTGTAGAGCGTGTGCTTGTCAATATACGTGCGCTCGTCACTATTTTGCCATTAACGCGTTTGGACTCGTCGATTGATGATTACACTAGTGTTTTGAGCTCGTCGAACGCCTCACCACTGGGGTGTTTGGGCTCGTCGATACGATGACTACACTAGTGTTTTGGGCTCGTCAAACGCCTCACCACTGGGGTGTTTGGGCTCGTCGATACGATGCCTACACTAGTGTTTTGGGCTCATCGAACGCCTCACCATTGGGGTGTTTGGGCTCGTCGATACGATGACTTCACTAGTATTTTATGCTCGTCGATACTTATTTTGTATATTGTGTTCGTCGATCAATAATTTGAACCTTGGGTTCGTAGATTGTTGATAAGAATTTTTGAGCTCGTCGATCTTCAAATGTTCAAAGTTTTCCTGGGTTTTTGATTAAATGTTCTTCAATGTTCACAGCATGTGTCCCTCTTTCCTCCCCCCCCCACCCTCTTCTTCATTCAGCTTCCCTTTTATAGTGAGTTGAGGATGAGCATATGTTCTTGAATGGAGTCCATGTGTCATCCTGCATGTGTTTCCCTGGTTGGGCCTTGGCTTAATGGGCTTTAGTTTTATTTGGGCTTCAGTTGTGTTGGGTTTTAGTAATGGGCTAAAAGCCCAATTACCCCTCTACATATAGGCAACAGCTCATCTATTTCACCAAACAGAACTGACACATTGGATACTGAAGCACCTACTACCACCATTACAACAACCTTCTTCCAATGCAGACTCTTCATCAACGCACCCAATGATAACAAGGGGAAAGGATGGAATTCGAAAACCAAACCCACAATATGCTCTCTTGACTCACAGAACACCATACCCTGAGCCCAAAACAGTAACATCAGCTCTTAAAGATCTCAGATGGACTGATGCTATGAACGAAGAATATGACAATTGTGTAATCACAAGAACTTTCTCTCTTGTTCCAGCTGAACCAGAGATGAACGTTTTGGGAAGCAAGTGGGTATTTAAAACCAAACTAAAAGCACAGGGAACATTAGAAAAGTTGAGAGCAAAGCTTGTGGTAAAAGGATTTGAGTAAGAAGAAGGGATATATTACTTTGAAACCTATAGCCCTGTGGTTAGGACTGCCACTGTAAGATCAGTTCTTCATCTTGCCACGACAATGAACTAGGAGATTAAGAAAATGGATGTTCAAAACGCGTTTCTCCATGGAGATCTCACAGAGACTGTATATGTCACAACTTGCAGGCTTTGTAAATCCGAGTAAGCCAAATCATGTGTGGAAGCTTCACAAAGCTCTCTATGGCCTTAAACAAGCTCCTAGGGCCTGGTTTGACGAATTTAGCAGCTTCTTACTAGAATTCGGCTTTGTATGCAGTGTCAAGGACCCTTCATTATTCTGTTATGCAAAAGGAAAAGACATGATTCTGTTATTACTCTATGTTGATGACATGTTAATCACAGGAAATTCATCAAAGGTGTGGGCTGAGTTACTAACTGCATTGAATGAACGATTCCGGATGAAAGATCTGGGGAAAATGCACTCCTTTTTGGGTATTCAAGCTTTGTTTCATCCCTAAGGTTTCTTTTTATCTCAAAAAAAATATGCAGAGGAGTTACTTGTCGCTGCATCAATGGAAGATTACGCCCTTATTGCAACACCTTTGCCTCTTCAACTCGATCGTGTACCAGACCAGACAGTAGCCTTTTCTAATCCTACTTACTTTCGTACTCTTGCAGGCAAGCTACAGTATTTGACATTAACAAGGCCAGACATACAATTTGCACTTAACTATGTTTGTCAAAAAATGCATGCTCCAACGGTTTTAGATTTTGCCTTGTTGAAAAGGATTCTCAGGTATGTGAAAGAGACTATTAAAATGGGTCTCGACTTCAGCAACGCATCTGATTGCACACTCCGAGCCTACAGTGATAATGATTGGGCAGGGTGCAAGGAAACTCGAAGATCTACAGGCGGGTTCTGCACCTTTTTGGCATCAAATCTTATCTCTTGGTCATCTAAAAAGCAACCAACAATCTCTAAGAGCTCCACTGAAGCTGAGTATCGAACTTTTTTTGACACAGCCTCTGAAATCACTTGGCTGAGTCACCTTTTGCGTGAGATCGAAGTCCCGTTAATCTCCACTCTACTGCTGTTCTGTGATAATTTATCATCAGTTTACCTGTCAGCAAATCCAGCCTTCCATTCTAGGACAAAACATTTTGAACTTGATCATCACTACATCCGAGAGCGTGTGGTATTAGGAGCTATCACAGTCAAGCACATCCCAACTCATCACCAAATAGATGACATATTCACCAAGTCACTTCCTGCAACTGCATTTGAATCTTTGCGGTACAAACTTGGAGTTACCGTTCCTCCCACTCCAAGTTTGCGAGGGTATTAATATTATGGTCCAAGAAAAGGCCCATCTCGCCTTCCGCTGAAACAAATGGCCGAGGAGAAACGAGGCCCAACAGTTCTAGCCCACAACTCCAACGGTCTTCAATGCTATAGTACGGCAAAAACAGAGAAAAAGCAGAGACGATGACGACAGCTGCTGGTACGAATGCAGGCTGGAAAATTGAAACGAGAAACAGTTTTGAGCTTTTGGACTCTTGTGAGTAGCTAGGGTTTTACAACTTCTGTATAAATACAAGTTCTTATCATTCTGTAAACCTAAGTTGAAAAGGAATTAAAAACAACGAAAAGTTTCAGTTTTTATCAATCTAAGTTCTTGCTTACACAATATACTATCATTGTTATAAACTAATAAAAATTTGTAGCACTAATCCCAACATTATTAATTCATGAAAGTTTTATTTTTTATCCAATCATTTTCATATCTTTTTTCTATCACATCTTGCGTTTAGATAGGCATAAAAAATCGTTAATAAGCTAAACTATGCACTCGGCATAAAAGAAAAAGTTGTCTTCTGTTGTATCGAAGTATTTTCTTTCAATTCATTTAAAACAAACACTAAATACAATGGTTTGCAGCAGCAATGATTATGGTGGGCTATCAAAACTAATATATTTAATGCATCACCTTTGTAAGATGCATTATATATATCATCCCTAGTTATAACCATACATATAAATTATAATCAAACAAAAGTAGAGAATTTTATTTGAGAAACTTTAGCCTTTAAGTTTCTTTACGATATTCTTGTGAATCTATTCCCTTATCCTGCCCGTCCCTTATGGTTGGGTGGGGACTTTAGCATTAGTGGGCATTTAACATTTAATTAAATCATTAATGATGGTTTCCCAATTCTATTATGTCTTCTAAGCATTTTTTTCTTTTTTAATAATTGAGGTATTCCAAACTTTTAGTCCACAAAATATCAGTATAGTATTTCGTAAAGTAATTATTATCATGTGAAACATTTAGACCGAAATAAAGTCAAAAATCAATTGTTTTACTATGTGTATATAAAGTTTTCAGTGGATAGATTGAATTTCAGAACCGACTAATTGCAACGTTTCGGCCCTTACTCCGGATCCTAACTACTAGACCACAACTAATTTCTAAGGGAGTTCTGGATCACTACAAAATAATTAGAAATTTCAATCTCAATTCCATATATGATAACCATACACCTTTTACATAATTAGATCCTTATCAAGCATAATATTATTTAATAGCATTTGAATTGGAAAGTAAAATAAAAGTTGTTTTTTGCAAATCATGATGTTGTAATTAATCCGTCCTGGTTTTATGCATGATGATGGTACATAGACCCAACCAAACGAATCTACAATTTTTTAATTTTTTTATATAATAACTAATCTTAAACTGGCAAACATCTATGCCTATATTTGCATATAAATATGTACATACATATGCTAATAGTATTCTCTTTAGTATTGCATATCTATATTATCTTACATTCACACACTCAAATAATTCACAAATTTATCTCTTTCTCTAAAACACCTAACAAATGAGTTTGAAGTGTTCTTCTTTTATCATCTTTCTCATTTTCTTCTTCTTCCTTTCTTCTCATGTCTCCTCGCAAGCCTGCCAAAAAACATGCGGCCAAATACCCATTAAATACCCGCTTGGAACTGGGTCGGGTTGTGGTGATCCACGTTTCACTCGTTACATTACATGCGACCCAGACCAACAGACTTTGACGCTCACCACTCAGACAGGCTGTTACCCTATCACTTCCGTTGACTACACCAAACAAATCATCTATATCACTGACCCGTCCATGTCCACGTGTGCATGTACCCGACCCAGCCACGGTTTTGGGTTAGATTGGAACGCTCCGTTTTCATTCCATGACGACACCGTTTTCACTCTCCTTGACTGTTCTATAGACGAATCCCCTGTTTTCACGCCGTTAAGTAACGGTACCGGTCGTGTTTCCCTCTGTGACCATCAAAGCTCCTCCATTTGTACCTTCTTGTACTCCAATTGCCGGTAAACCAAAAATTCCTCTTTAAACCGGACTACAAATTCTATCTAACCAATTGGTTTAATTTGTTTATTACTCAAACCCGGTTTTATAGGGCGATAAGTCTAATAAACCTCCAAGTCTCAACGTGTTGCGTCTACGTGCCTTTAGACCTCGGACCATCGTTCGAAATGGATCTACAGAAACTCAAATGCTCGTCGTACTCCGGATTCTACAATCTTGGTCCGGGTCAGGAATCTCACCCGGAGAATTGGAACTATGGAATCGCACTCAAGTACAAATTCAATGTGTTCGATGAATATCCAGGTGTGTGTGGCAGTTGCGAACGTAGTAACGGTGCTTGTGGCTTCAACACTCAGACTGGTTCGAATTCGTTCGTTTGTAATTGTCCCGGTGGGATCAACACGACGTCGGATTGCTTCCTCCTTTATAACTCTGGTTCTATTCTTCTTCCTTGGTCCTCAAGTAAGCACCATTATAAGTTCTAAATTTTGGAATATAAAGTTAAAGTATTTGCCTTATATAATTTTGTTTGAATTTTTCAGGAGAATGGGTGATGTACCATTTATCATGGATTGTTCTCTGGACAGTGATGAGTCTGCCATTAAAGTAGTTAAAGGTTGTGGTGTTTGTCAATTCAAGTGGGGAAGTATCAAATTAAGAATGTCATGGTTTAAGATTAATACATCGAATCTTTGCTTGTTGTTTCTATAACTTTGTGATATCAGTGGTATAAGATTCTCTATTGGTTTTATCTTATTTAATTTCTTCCACTTTCCAGCTCATAAGGAATAACCTTAGTAAGTTACTTTATTACCAAATACTTGCAAAGAATGGCTTGATGATGTTGATATATTGCCAACTCACAGATTGAATGGTATACAAAATATTTTAGTTTGTATGTTAATAATTAGATACACAAAATCCGATCTAATACTCAAAACTTTATATTCTTTCACACGAAATTATGCTATTTTCAAAAACTGCACTCTCCAATAGAGATGCCTACTGTATAAATAATACATTTTAAATTATAAGTAATAGTTTCTTATAAAACTTATTAAAGATCTCATACTTCTGTCTGTTAGGTTCTACTTAGGTCTTTTTCGGAGTTAGTTTGAGCTTTAGTTTCTTTCTTTTTTTTCCATTTTCTGAGTATATCTTTATTTTTACCAATTTTATGTGTTTCTTCGTTGTAAGATTTGAATAGTATATTCTATCAATATAATTCGAGTGAAAAAAAATAAAAATAACTAATGATTTATGTCAACCTTTTTTCAAAAAGTAGCCGATTAATCATCTGCGTATACGGTAGGCGATAACCAACCGAGTTGATTAATGCTTAGGCGGTTGTAAAAATCAGGTTTTCGATTAGTCCCCGCCTAATCTAAATAATCTCCGCCTAGTCCGATTAATATCTTATTAATTTCTGCCTAATATGATTAATATTATATTTTAAAATAGTTTATTAAACTTTTAAATTATTTTTTTGTTAAAATAAAAAAGACTTTAATCATACACATTAAATTTTTAAAATAAGGGTATGGATCAGACCTTATTGTCGATCTAATGGTTACTTATTGACAGAAAAAAATCATACACATTAAAATTTTTAAAATTTAATTTTTTGAATATTTAATATTTTTTATCAATGTATTTATAAAATTGTAACATTAAATTGTTAATTAATAAAATAAAAATATAAAATAATTGAAAAACTAGTCTCTAATTAATCTTGTATAATCTCTTACTAATTGAGTAGGCGCTAGATAAAACATATGTGAACCATTCAGCGGTGGACAGCTCAATAAGGATCCAATAACGAAAATTTAAATTCATTACAACTGATTTGTATAAAATAAGGATCCAATAAATATATTCTTAATTAATTCCCGGCCCAGTAAGTAATGCCCAAGACGTGGAAGCGATTTATCCCACGTGAGCCCCACGCGCTTCTGTTTTTCCCAGTCAAGGAGTCATCTCCTGGACCCAAATTTGCCGCCTTCTCCTTCGCATTATTCAATCTTCCTTCTTTTTCTTCTCCTCTGTTTTCATCGTCAATTGCTGGGATTTTTCTATCGTTTTGCCTTCCGTTTTGATTAGGTCGCAAAAATGGAAGCCAGGGCAAGAGGAGGATCAATGTCGTCGAGCATCGGCGATTCCTCAGAACTCGGAGGGAATTTGACACTAAGTGATCGTCTTAAGGTTTTCAAGAGCTCCGCTTTTGATCCAGAAGCTTATGTCACCTCCAAATGCCAGCATATGAGCGAAAAGGTTTTCCTTTTCTCGTGATTGTTTTATATTGACAATGTATACAATTAAGATCATATAGAGTCCAAATTAAGTTATGTTGTGAGATAGATTTCATCTACTTCTGTTTATCATGCTGACTGAGTCAAAGTTTGATCTCAGTCTGATTTTGCTTAATTGCATGATATTTGATCTTTTTGTTACAACATTGTTTACTGTGTGTGTTGCGCTTGTCTCTAAATATGTGTTAAAACATGAGATTGATGCTGTGTTTTGCTTACAGGAGACGAGACATTTGACTTCTTACCTCGTCGAATTGAAGAAAGCTTCTGCAGAAGAGATGCGTAAAAGCGTCTACGCGAACTACGCAGCCTTTATACGGTGTGTAAATCATATAAAGTAGATATACTTATGGGACACAGTTTTGTTGCGAGATTAACTTGTTGATTTGCAGGACATCTAAGGAGATATCAGCTCTTGAAGGACAACTTATTTCCATGAGAAACCTTCTCTCTGCTCAAGCAGCTCTTGTTCATAGCTTAGCTGATGGCGTTCACATTAATTCGTTATGCGCTGATGACACTGACGATTTAACAGACGAAGACCTATATGATATGGATAACAAACAACTGTCGAAAATAGAGAATTGGGTTGTTGAGTTTTTTGATAGACTTGAAGTTCTCTTAGCTGAGAAAAGAGTTAAAGAATCTATGGCTGCACTAGAAGAAGGGCGTCGTGTGGCTATAGAAGCACACGAGAAACGCACGCTCAGCCCAAACACTCTTCTTTCGCTGAACAATGCAATAAAAGAAAAGAGACAAGAGTTGGCTGACCAATTGGCAGAAGCTATAAGCCAACCTTCCACAAGAGCAAGCGAGCTTAGATCAGCCGTCTTGGCTCTTAAGAAACTTGGCGATGGTTCTCGTGCCCATACATTGCTTCTTAGGTCATACGAGCGAAGGCTACAGGCCAACATTCAAGGTCTAAGATCTTCTAACACTTCCTACGGGGTAGTATTTGCCGCTGCACTCTCGCAGCTTGTGTTCTCAACGATAGCTCAAGCTGCAAGCGATTCTCAAGCAGTGGTTGGGGAGGATCCGGCTTATTCATCAGAGCTTGTGACATGGGCCGTTAAACAAGCAGAGTCGTTCGCTCTTTTACTGAAAAGACACACACTGGCTTCATCTGCTGCTGCAGGAAGCTTAAGGGTAACGGCAGAGTGCATCCAACTCTGCGCCTCCCACTGCTCTTCATTGGAGTCTCGCGGTTTAGCTCTTTCCCCTGTCTTGTTGAAACACTTCAGGCCAGGCGTGGAACAAGCACTGACTGGAAATCTCAAGAGAATTGAACAAAGCAGTGCCGCTTTAGCCGCTTCAGATGATTGGTCGCTTTCTCATACACCAACAGGATCACGCGCCTCATCGACTACTCCCGTTGCACAGCATCTCAAGCTTTCTATAAGCGCGCAAAGATTCAACTCCATGGTTCAGGTAATCAACATTTCTCTTCAGAGAAAATCATATTTGCTACATCAGTTTACATTTCTTCTTGCTATAAGTTTAACTTTCTGTGGATCTTAGGAATTTTTGGAGGATGCTGGACCGCTGGACGAAGCATTGCAGTTAGACGGGATTGCATTAGAAGGTGTTTTGCAAGTGTTTAACTCATACGTAGATCTCTTGATCAACGCATTGCCCGGTTCAGCTGAGAACGAAGAGAATCCAGTACATAGAATAGTTAAAGTAGCTGAAACTGAGTCCCAACAAACAGCTTTGTTGGTCAATGCACTTCTTTTAGCAGACGAGCTAATCCCACGTTCTGCTTCAAGGATATTGCCACAAGGTACGAACCAATCCACTCCAAGAAGAGGTTCCTCAGATAGACAGAACCGACCAGAGCAAAGAGAGTGGAAGAAGAAGCTTCAAAGATCCGTGGATCGATTAAGAGATAGCTTTTGTAGACAACATGCTCTTGAACTCATCTTCACTGAAGAAGGAGAAGTTCGTCTCAGCTCGGAGATTTATATCCTCATGGACGAAACCACTGAAGAGCCTGAATGGTTTCCATCCCCGATTTTCCAGGTAAAAGTAAAAACATCGTTTAAAAAGATCTAACATAGAATAAACAAACAAAAATGTTGCTTCTTTCAGGAACTCTTTGCCAAATTGACGAGAATAGCGACGATTGCGAGCGATTTGTTTGTCGGAAGAGAGAGATTCGCGACGATATTGCTGATGAGACTGACAGAGACAGTGATTCTTTGGATATCTGATGATCAGAGTTTCTGGGAAGAGATAGAGACAGGAGCTAAACCATTGGGCCCACTTGGTCTTCAACAGTTTTATCTAGACATGGAGTTTGTAATGATCTTTGCCTCACAAGGAAGGTACTTGTCGAGAAACCTTCATCAAGTGATCAAGAACATTATAGCTCGAGCCATCGAAGCAGTTTCAGCCACTGGACTCGATCCTTATGCGTAAGTATTATACATTTCAACATAAACATACATGATGGTTTGATGATGATTAATGGATGATAATGAAACAGGACGTTGCCAGAGGAAGAGTGGTTTGCGGAAGTAGCTCAGATAGCAATAAAGATGTTGACCGGAAAAGCCAATTTCGGCAGCCACGGAGAGCGTGACGTCACTAGTCCATCAGTTTCCTCTGCTAAATCTTACACCAGTAATTGATTAATCTAATAATTCAACAATTAACTTTAGAATTATACTTTCTTTATATTGCCATATAATCAAATGCAAAGCTGACGGTATTGTAGTTGAACTGTTGAACAGTGGAACACAACAAAATTATTAGCTTCTTTCGTTGAGCATATTTAATTACGTGGATCAACAATAAACACAGAACAAAGGCAAGTTTTTCACCTATTGACTTTTGATTAACAGAAAATGCAAAAACATGATACGAATACACAAAGTTACAAACCCAACAAAAAGGAAAGATTATTTATTAAACAAAAAAAAAACAAATTACAACAAAAAAAGGTAAAGAAACATGTAACAAAGGGAGTAGGGCACTATATCCTACTGCACAATTCCAACATTCCCTACCCAAAACAGAACAAATTCAAGAGAGTAACACTGAGAAGAGACACTAAAGTAGATCTTCGTCTTCATCGCCGAGCTTATAGGAACTAAAATGATCGACCCGAAACTTCCACTCGCCTTTCACTGGATCAAACGACACAAACTCAGCTCCTTGTGCCTCGGCTTTCTTCTTAAGCATCATTTTATACTTCTCCACTCTCTCTCCTTCAGTAAACTGTTTACCTGTTTTCTTATCAACACATTTTATGTTCAGCAACGTTACCTCCGCCGGTTTATTTAACCCTTGCCCAACCGCTGGTTTTTTGCTCTCGTCCATATATACAATCACTTCCCGGTTATTGAACTGAACCAGAGATTCCAAGTCTAGCCTACGAACATCTGTCTCTCCAATGAACCTTATGCTCCCATAACCGTGTCGTCCTACCACAAAATCTCTAACCCGCCTGCAATAACCAGGATCCGCTCTTTCTTTAGCCGCTAGTTCCTGGATTCGTGGCTCAGTGTAATAATCGGACTGGTGTAGCTTTGGCATTAGTGCCTCGATATCTGCACCATGCTCGTAAACAATTGCTGCTTCTCCTGCTCTGTGTCCGCCTATTGTTCTGTAGGGACGGTCTTTCTCCCTCACGTGATCTGTGCTTGTTGTGCCGTTTGATTTCTGATTTATATTTACTGATGGATGGGTTCCTTCTCTAGCAGAACCAAGTTCTCCGTTATCCTTTTCTGTAATATTGTCCATCAAGTCGGTGAGAAAATATTTAAAGCATGGCAAAACTTTGTTTTTGTTTTTGCATATGCATAATTTAAAAACTCACCGTTATGGTTTGTTGCATTAGTGGCTATGTCTTTACTTTTCCCTGAAATTCACGGATAATATCGTCAAAAAGAGCCCGAAATCATTAAACTCAGTGCCTTTTTCGGGCAATACTTCTACTAACACGCAGGCAGAGCAGTGAAGTTTCAAAAGAATAGCAAAAAAAAGAGTGCAAAAGAGTAAACACTAAAGTTCCAACTAAAAAGTGTTTGTTTAGGATTTGAATACTGCGGTCTCTTAGGAACAAATTGAAGCAAAGCGTCTCAAAAAGCTTTATCTCTATTAAAGACTTCAAGCAGGATGTCCAAGCTACGCAATAAGTAAAGGAATAGAGAAAAGGACGCTTACCATTGTCATGTACTGGAGCAGTCGGGCGGTCCTTTGGAATAGTTGATTTGTCCCTTGAAGACCACTGTTGAACTGGGCGTATAACTAGAGCTCTAGGGTTCTCCCTTGGAATGAAAAGAGCATCTGCCTTTGGTGTACTTGAGCTCTCGTAATCATCAGTGAAAAATGGAACCTAAAAGGACCATTTCAAGATTAAAACATGTAGATTTAAACTCAGAACCACAAAATTGAGACTGAGTAAAATATACTGTGAGCACAAATTCATAAGACAGAAGCATGCCTTTGGATCATTGTCTCCAGGACGGTACTTCCTTGCTGGCAACCTAACCCTCCTTTGCAAAAGGTGTCGTGAAGTCAGGAGAGATGATATTCTAACAGGAGCAGGTTTGTCAACAACCTGACAGGAAAAGAAATAAGTAGGAAGAAAAATAAAAATAAATGAGATAAACAAGAAGCAGATAGAATTCTGAGGAATGAAGATGAAAATGTGCACGGTAAGGGTGTTGCAGAGAGAAGAGTAGGCTCACAGGTATGCTGGAGATTCCATATTGAATTGAAGGTGAATTTCCACTTTGATTTATTGAAATCTGAGGCATAGCTGGAAGTGTTCCAAATGGATTTGTAATAGCAACCAGTTGCAAAACAACAGAGCTCGGAGCAGGCCTGTCAATAGAAAAAAGAATGATGAAGGTTCAATAGCACAACTTCCACAAAATGAAATGCATTTTGGAGATAGATAAACTATCCAAAAAGAGTGGAAACAGAAATCTTGCAAGCACTCATGTCAGAAAAACCATACGATTGCCCGAAATTGCTTTGACCAAAAAATCCCAGTCCACCAGCATTTCCAGTTGCATTCGCTTTAGACCACAGATATACAAGAGTTAGCATCTAGAAATAAGATGATAACGTCAGTGACTTGGTCGACAAAGATACCTGCTTGCGTTTGGCCAAAGTTGTTGAAACCAAAACCATTTGACGCTTGACCTGGCTGAGCTGATTGAAAGGATGTCATACCAGCAGGCTACAGAAATAATCCAAAAGGCCTAGATTAGATCAAAAGGGAAGTGCAGGTACGGGTTTCAATCAAGAGAAGCAAAAGAACTACTAATTGGGAAGAGAACAGGCATTATCAAACGAAATAACGAAAAAAAACTAAGTGCTTAAACATTAGAAACGTATACAAAAAGGTTACCATTGTTTGTCCAAAGGGAGAGCTGCTCGACGTAGTTAATGTTGAAGAACTTGAAAACATGTTGCCAAATCCAGTGGAAGGTTTATTGAAAATGTTAGTTTGGCCAAATGCAGGAGCACTACTCTGTCCAAACTGTCCAAAAGCAGAACCAGTCTGTCCAAATGCAGAGACAGTCTGCCCGGTTGAGGGGTTTGAGCTGAACAGAGTAGATGACTGAGTGTTGCCAAAAGCTGGAGTTGCCCCCTGACCAGGAGCTGAACCAAAGATCGATGGAGAAGAGCCAAACCCAGGAGTGCTTTGCGAACCAAATAACGGTGATGAGGTCATTGTTCCAAAAGCAGAGGATGATCCAAAAACGGATGTGGTAGTTGATGAAGTTGACCCAAAAAGATTGGATGAAGATGTTACACCAAAGGGTGAGGAACCAAAATTTGAGGTAGGCGCTCCAAAACCAGAACTGGCAATTGTTGGGGTTTGAGGGGCAAAAGGGTTGGTAGATGTCGAGCTCGAAAAAGGGTTAGTTGGATTTGCTGGTGTCTGACCAAACGACAGTGATGAAGAAAAAGGATTTGGCTGAGCAGTTGATACACCAAATCCGGTATTTCCAGGAGACTGGCCTGCAGGAAGTGGTCCACCTGAAAATTGAAGGTGTAGAGAATCCATATTTCTTGAATAAAGTACAAGAATGTAGCGTTAAGCAGATGTAACAAAATTTGTTTGATCAAGTGTACCTTTATCTCCTCGTTGGTAGTCTTCCCACCTCAGCTCCTCATGGCTTTTATCTTTGTATGCTGGCATGGCAGAAATAGATTCCAACTTTCCAGCAGGAGTACCACTGCCCGTCTCTGCCTCAACTGTCGGTGCATAAGGTACAGCTCGACTGCCCCCTTGTTGTTGACCACCAAAAGGTGATTGACCGAAACCAGAACTCCCAAATGTAGGGGTAGAAGCCTGTGCACCTGCAAAACCAAATCATGCAAACATATCTCGTCATCCTTTATTCAAATGACTAACACAACAATTAGTTGGAAATGCCAAGGGGAGAACCTTGGGCTCCAAAGGGAGATGGTGCAGAGCCAAATGCGCTGCTGCCAAATGCTGATGTGGACTGGCCAAATGCTGGGGAGGAGCCGAAACTGAAGGATGAGGTATTTGATGCACCAAAAGCAGGAGTACTAGATGCCCCAAAGGCAGGAGTACTGGATGCCCCAAAAGCAGGAGTACTTGATGCCCCAAAGGAAGGAGTACTGGATGCACCAAAAGCAGAAGTGCCTGATGCACCAAAAGCAGGAGTGCCTGATGCACCAAAAGCAGGGGTGCTAGAAGCTCCAAAAGCACCTCCAGAACCAAAGCCAGTGTTGCCAAACGTGGTGCCAGTACTACCAAAGGCTGGAGTCGTTGACGTGCCAAATGCAGGTGTGCTTGTGACGCCAAAGGACGGTTGGTTTGAGGCGCCAAACGCAGGTGTGCTTGTGGCACCAAAGGCAGGTGTGCTCGTGGCACCAAACGAGGGTGTGCCTGTAACTCCGAAGGAAGGCGTGCTTGATGCACCAAATGCAGGTGTGCTCGTGGCACCAAAAGGTGTGGATGCACCAAAAGTACTGTTTCCAAATGCAGGTTGTGATTGCTGCGTTGAGCTTCCAAAAGGATTTGACTGAGGCGTTGAAAATCCCAGAGGTTTCTGCCCAAAACCAGAAGACCCTGAAAGGAGAACAAATAAATTAGCTTAGTTCCCAAAAGCAAATGTAAAGCTGAAAACTGAATAACCAAAGACTATACAGAACCTGAACTAAATCAAAGGAAAACAACAAGAAAATTAGGATACTGTATCAAGAAAAACCAGCAAAAAGAACCCAAAAGCGTTGGCAATTCAACAAAGTTTACGAATATTGAATATGTTAGTGAAGAACATTTTAAAAACCAAAAAGCTTCGATACTATGCACTGAAACAAATAGCGCAATTAAATGCTTGAACATATCAAAACCATTAAACAAGGCTAATTTTAAAACCCCCAGTCCAACCAATATAAATGCAATATACCACCTCCTCAGGCATCCATATATTGATGATTTTAAAGACAGAAAATATAAGCAATAAATCAATAAGGTAATTAACAAACCATGCAGTGAAAATGATATATGGTACTTACCACGAAAAGGTGAAGATGCTGGGGATGCTCCAAAGGCCGGATTGGAATTCCCAAATGCTGGTGATGAAGAAGCTCCAAAAGTTGTGGTGGAGGCAAATGGAGAGGAAGCTTGAGGTGCACCAAACACACCAGTTGAAGTGCCACCAAATATTGAACTCCCTGTCTGTGCAGCAAAAGGTGTGGACGTGCCAAACGGTGTTGCTGGAGCAAAGGGATTATTACTACTTGTATTGCTCGTCTGACCAAACAAAGATTGGGTTCCAAATGGGCTGCTCCCAGTACCAGACGACTGTCCAAAAGCTATTAAAACAATATTTTCAGAAGGTCAATTTTATTTTGAAGTATTACAAAAGATATAAACAGCACTAAACTATAAAAATAAGAATGAAAAACCAACAAGTATAAGATAGGATCACTTACGATTGGATGAGCCAAACATCTTCCTCTTTAGTTTAACAACGAAGGGCTCAACCAAAGAAACTATATTATCTTGCAGCTGGAGAAAAGAAAAGAAAAACTATTAGAAAAAGATAACAACAGAGCTAAATGCACATAAGCAACACCAAACGGGTAAATGCTGGTTTTGATATCCAAACACAATAAACATCTGTAATTATACTAGAATTCTCCATGATATGAAGTCAACAAATTAAGCTGGTGAGAAGGATATGAAACTAATAAAGAAACTACATCACAACAATCAGTTGGGAACAAGAAGATGCATAATAAGCTGACATGACTGAGAGATAACGAACCTCTTAAGCCATTGCCCTAAGAAACAGCACAAATCGCAATCATCAACTCAGGAATTGATTATGCAAAATGAAACAGAGACAAACCGGGGATATAAACTTCAGCAAAGAACGAGCAGTCCAGCAATAAAACTAAAGTTGAAACCAATCCAAATGTAACTTCAAGAAATAACGAGGCATACCTATGACTTAGATGTCCAAAAAGAGGAACAAGGTCACAAGTTCTTCGATCAATCAAATATGCCTCAAAAATATTAAACGACTCTCAACGAGGCCAAGAGCGGAAGCTCGGATCGACGAACTTCTCTGCGTAGAAGAAATTAGGGCTCAGAGGTGAAATTGCCGTGGCAGGAGGTAAACGAAAAGGTTCGGCGTCGAATCAAATGTAAAGCAAATATACTAAGATGGATTTGAACCTGAAAAGGACGAGATCGATACCGAAAAGTAGTAATCTCGGCGGAAACGAAAGCGCCACAGTTGCAACTTGCCAGAACGACAAAAGGCGAAGATTGGCCTTTGGATTTGTTGGTATGATGACTTCTACCTGCTTGCGAGTCTAATTGCTGAATTAGTTTTAGACTATTCAATAAATGCGATTATTTTTGTATTAAAAGATTTCTTAAAACAAAACAAAAATTAACTCCCACAGTTTCCACTTTGTGCAATCTAAGATTTACTGTTCTTCAATTTTCTTGCATTTTTTTTTCTGTTTCCTTTTTTGTACCTACATAAAAGCTTCAATGATTATTGATGATTTTGTCTTCGGTTTCATCCAATAAAATGGGATCATGTTTGGTTTACCAAAGACTGAACCGGGATCGGATTGGATTCGGGATTGAAGACTGGTACAAAAGATATGTTTGTGACTTCTGTTTTTGTGAAAAGCTTAGAGGTTTTGGAATGTCTCTTATGTGTTGCATCTTTGTGCAGTTATTAAATCTGCATTAACTACTGGTGATTCAAGAGCTCCTAGCTAGAAGTTAATACAAACAATATATATATTTCTAGTATCACCAATCTCAACTCACTTGAAAATATTTGAAACAGAGTTAACAGTCATCAGATTCCATTGTTACAAAATTCTTTGATAAGATTGTCTAAGTTCTTCCAAGACGAACCCATACCTTCTTCCAAAGCTTTCTTCGCCATTTTACCATATACTTCGACATTCTTCCTCAGCTCTTTCCCTTTCTCTCCCTCCATCAGCTCCTTCACTTTCTCTGCAATTTCATCTCTTCTCACAATCCTTTCACTTGTCGCCACCACTCTCTCCGCCACTCTCAGCTCTTTGATAAGCATTAGAATAAATAGAAGGATATTAGTATAAATAGAGGGTTAGGTTAATAGATTAGGGGGCTTTTGGCTAATTAGTAGTGGAAGCCTATGGCTTAGGAGAGTTTAGGGTCTCTAGAACAAACCCTATTGTATCTTTATCCCCTTCTTTGAGTAATATACAGAGATTACGATTCTAGAGTCTCAACACTCTTTCACTACCAAAATCGCATTCAAAGGTTGCTCTGCCGCTACAGGAAGCGCCAAGATTGGAACTTCCGAGCAAATGCTCTCCATTAGAGAATTCCAACCACAATGGCTCAAGAATCCTCTAACACTCTCGTGTTTTAATATCTTCCTCCGATCAACCCATTCGTCTTTCAGCATCATTCCTCTTTCTCCCACTCTCTCTTCAAACCCTTTGTCTATTCCATTTCCTTTGAGTACCCACAAAAAATTCACTTTCGATTTTTCCAACCCTAAAGCAATCTCCTCTAGTTGTTCTTTTGAGATCTCGGCTTGTGACCCGAAAGCCACGTACAGAACATAGCATCCATTGTCTCGCTTTTTGTCCAGCCATTTCATCCAACTAGGTTTCACCTTAACTTCTACTTCATCCTTCAAGCTGTCAGAAAGCAAAGAAGTAAGTGTCTGTATTTTTCGATTGATTAGCTCGTGTAGGAATAATTTACACAAAATCATAACTTACAAGTTATTTACATAACAAAGCGGTCCAAGTGTCCAAGGCTTGAGCTCACGTTTACGCTTGTAAAAATCTATGAACTCTGGCTCAAGGTCACCAAATGAGTTTAATATGATTCCTTGACTTTGACTCATAGACGTGATTTGATCTAGGATAAGCTTAAATCCAGGATCTGTGGTGGATTTTGGATTAAACATATCCTTAACGAAATCACATTTTCTGACCTTAATCCATTGAAACTCCGATACAGAAACCGCCTCCGAGTCGGACTTGACCTTAGATAGAAGCTGGTTTTGAAAAACACTGTCCAATATAGAGGTGGAAGCGCAATTCATACCCAAGAAAACAAGCCGAGGAAACCCTAGCTTTTGAGCTGACTCTTGCGTCCACCACAAGAAACCGTCTGAGACCATGAAACTGACACGTGGCAGTGAGATAAGCTCTCGCTCAAAGTCAGACTGCATTGACTTGGTAGCTCTTGTGAAAGGAACGAAGAGGGAGGAGGACAAAGCAGGGAGTTTGTCGGTGCACTCAACGCCGGGTGGAATCTCCGGGACATTATCCGGGAAAGGGACGTCCACTATGGTCGCATTGGTTCCGGCGAGTGACTCAGCGACGAAAATATGATTCAAAGGAGTGGTGAAGACGGTGACGGAGATGTCTCCAGTGAAGGAATGTGATAAAAGGAGACGAGCTAATTGGAGCATAGTAATCATGTGCCCTTTGGCCAAGTATGGAAACAATACCACGTGAACTTTTTCCAACTCCATTGAGAATAGCGATTTGTGAATAGGTCTCTCTGTTTCTTATATTGACTCACTCTAGTTTTTGTGTATACACAAAGAGTTCATGTCCACTTGAGATCTCAGATCTGTGCATAGGCCTCTACTCTGTTTCTCTATGTATAATGAGATCTATGCCTAGTCCCTATATTTTCTCTATCCGTGCGCGCACGTGACCAAGTTTCTTATGAAGAATCATTTGCAAACCCAACAATTTGCAATTATTAATCACTAACAAAATGGCATTTTAACAAATATTCTATATTCGTCAGCATATACAGATTTCAGTGATCTATGTCTACCAATGTATCGATCCTAAGGTACGAGAAATATGAAATAAGAAGACAATGCTTTGGGTTAAAGATTCGAACTTTTTATATATTCACTTGAAAATCATCACCCTTTTTTCTTGGGTTCTAAAGGGATGCTTTAAGATTTGAGTTTCTTTCATAAGAAAAACAACGGAGGAGAAAAAAATGTTGTTAGTCATTGGAGTTCTTGAGTTAATTGATGATAGTTCATGAAATCAATCCCATTTAGCCTGACGCAACACAGAATCTGTTCCGGTAGCTCCTCTGGTTTGTTCCCCTGTTCATGCATACAAATCCTCAACAATAAGCCATAAAATCCCATATGATTTCTGATCCAAAAATGTTTGTAACAACATCTTTACCTGAATTGTGAGGCCAACATCAAGAACACAGATTTTGAGTCTATCTATGAATGCTTCAAACCCTTTCCGAGATATATAACCGAATCTATGCATATCAATATCTATCTCAAAGTAATTTTCTCCCTGCGCAGAGTTTAATTTCCAAGTTCGTTTAGCTACTAAGAATATTCCTAATCAAGACGAATAACTTAAGAATATGGTCTTACCGAGTAAAATTCATGCTGCGGACGCGAGAGAACAGGTTTCTCGTTATAAGCCTGCATAAGCTTTTTCTCTGGAGCACTCAGATGAAGATCATCTACATTTGCAACACGTCCCAGTATCTTAAGCCGTTCTCTGAAAGGCATGGTTGTATCCATAGGAAAGCCTTTAACTTTCTCAACCTCATCATCTATCAATCTCTGCGGCAATTAACCAAGAGAAAGAAAAAAAAAATACATGGATTCAATACAAAGAGCATTGAACAGAGCTACAAATATGAAACTAAAGGACTCAAGATTTTAATTTACCCGAATGCTTTCTTGAAAATGCAGCGGAAGTTCCTTTGAATAATTATCCGAAAGTTTGAAGTATAAAACAATATTCATTCCTTCTCCATCAGATTCACCTTGAAAGATTGCAGTTGGATACAACGGAATCTGTTCCAAGAATAAATCAAGAGTAAACAATCACGGAAAATTCCAGAAGGAAAGAAAACTGTCTATCAGCAGAACTAGATAATACCTGAACATTTACAATAAGGATCTGTGGCAGTTTGGTTGATGTGGTAGTAACGGGAAGTTTGACATATTGTGCAACATGTTTTATTTTATGTTCCGATAAAAAAACATCTACACCAAAAGGATTATACGCAGAATAGCTAGGTGCAAACTCTTTCTTCTTTTCCCTACCAATAACAAATTATAGCTTCTTGTAAAGATGGTTAAATTACCAATCATAAGAAAAATCTGAATGGTCTCTCCCATTGTTTACCTGAAATAAGATTTGCCACGAACTCGAAAACTATTTGGATCAATAGTTGACCAACAATCGAGCATTTTCTTTTCAATTGGACAGAATGGAACCTGAGAACCCGCTATTGGTCTCTTCAACTGCATTTTCGACAAAACTGAAACAATTTTTGCGACAGCATGTGAGTTCTTGCTTTGAGATCAACCCGCTAATCCAATTAATTAAGTGCAATATATACTTACACAAGGCTCCTGAAGCATGACCTTCTCTCCATTTATAAGATAGTCTAAGGGACGCTTTTTTCCTTGAACTGGGAGGACTAGAGCTAAGAGACCTTCTCTTTTCAATAGAAGGAACAGGTGTTGGATTCAGACACGGCAAACAAGTACTCGGTAAGATCCTGCAGTTTTCCAAGAGTCCCTCATCTGCAGATGAATCTACTAAATCAGCCTGCTTTGTGTCATCTAAGTCACCATCTGATTTTGATTCTGACATAACTTCGTTCGAGTCAGAATCTCGTGTTGTTGATGTGGTAGATGAACTCGAGACTGATACACGCTCACCTCCGTTTAACGACAATGTATCTGAAAACGATAAAGCGGAAAAACCAAGAGATGAAGATCGGAAAAAAAGAGAAAATGCATTTGTTCTAGCGAACGAACTAAGTGTGGACTATATCTATGACTATATTTTACCCTCATGGACACTGTGAAAATCATCATCACAGTCTGTTTCAAATGCGACATTTGACTCAAACCACGCTTCTTCACCAGTTGCTGTTGAGAAAACATTGAAAATTGGATCAGAATACAAACATCAATTCTTTCTAATATCAATCAACTATTTACATGAGCCTTTTAAGTTTTATCAATACCAAAGTTCAATGTCATAACATCAATCAAAATCACAAGAGATTTAGCAATTGAGAAAAATTTGATTAGCTACCAAAGATAAAAGGTCATTAAAGAGATAAAAGAGACAAGCTTTACAGTTTGATTAATAAAGATATAATCACAAACAGTGAACTTTACAAAAGATAAAAATCAGAATCTAATCCGAAAGATTCAGATACAAAAACTGTGCAATTAATGATTAATTAGGTAAAACCCAACAATATTATCCACCATCGAGGCAAACGAATCACCAGAAAACCGCAAAATTAGGATCAAACTCAATCGAATGCAGATTAAAAAATCAGAAACCAGAGGTAAGAATCGAGACCTCGAGAACTGGGAATGGAGAAGTTGCGATGATGATCGAGATTGTCGGCAGATCCGTCAGAGAGACGAGAAGAGACGACGGCTCTCTTTCTTTGAAATTTTCGTCTTTTACGACTCTTTCTTCGTCTACTTGACCTCAGCTTTGTACCAACACAGCTCTTAGGCGTCGACACGCAACCTCCCATCTCTCTCTTTCTCCAGATTTAAATTAGCTACAAATTTTCCATAGACGATCACAGAAGTTTCTCAAGAACACAATAAAACCCAGAAATAATCAAGAGAGCTCTACGTCTCTCTCTCTCTCTGATCAATTTATGCTAATAGAATCTGTCATCATCGAATCCACTATATATTAAAAAAAAAACCACAAATTCTGAAAAAGATTTGCGAATGGGACAAATTATTTGGTGAAGAAAAAAAACTTTTCTTATGAAAAAAAAGAAAAGAAAAATAAATAAGTATAAATTTGTTAGGATTTTGGATATTCGAAAAGTCAATAAAAGGAGAAAAAATAAATATTTAATCAGAAAAATAAAAATCCCTTCGATGCATTAAAAACTGCTTCAATTTCCGTTTTTCTTTCATTTAATTTGAACCATTGAATTAGACCGAGTTCTTAAACCGGATCCCATTAAGCTAATAGGACTCCTTATTTCCTCAGCCTTACATCAAATTGAATGCGCATTAGTTACACCTACTAATACCAATACTGATCAAGATATTAAAAAAATAATTGTGATTTTCTAAAACAATTAAATCGATAAATTTTGATCTCTAATCAAATCATGAAACCTAACAATTATTACTCTCTTCGTTCCAAAAAGTATGATGTTTAATTAAAAAATTATTTAATATTTAATTTTTCCAACTAAAAATATAGTTTTAATTTATGTAATAATTATTCAGCCAATTATAAATCAATTTGTATAATATAAATGATCAAAATAAATAAACAAAATATAATAAATATTGCTGAAAATATCAAATAATTTAGAACAAATTCTTTTTTCTAAAATCTCATTCATTTTGGAACGGATGGAATATTATTAAAAATTAGAATTTAGTGATAAATTAGTAGAACTGATATGTCCGATCAAATTATTTTTCAAAATTGAAATAAAATTTTCAACCATTTTCATATTCTAAGATGACAAATATATAAAATTTCATTCGTTTCTATAAATATATATATAGTAAAATTTCTATTTATATATATATATATATATATTGTAAAATCTCTCATATACCAACTATTTGTTTATAATACATATATATGTAGGAAAAAAATATCGTAATAAGTTAGGTGTTGATGTGACAATAACTTAAGAAGGAAATAGTTTTTTTTTCTGATAAAACTTAGGAAGAAAATAGTTAGTCATGCAAAAAGAAGAGATTTGTAGACGATTAATGAATTATCATATGAAATTTAGAGGAATTTACAAAAACTATTACTTTTCTCAACTATTTCAAAAATCATGACTTGAATTTTGGGAGGTTGAGTTAAATACAAAAGAAGAAGAGGATTGGTCCAACTTATTTCATCTGTGCCTCTGACAATCTTACAAGTTTATAATCTCATCTTCTTCATGGACCCTCACTCCATCCACATCTCACTTTATTTTTTTATTTGTTAATTTAGATCTTCATATTTTCTCCACTATGTGTTGTATATTACAACAATTGGCACAATACAGAATTTTACAGATTTTCCACCGTATATTATTCATTTTAATTACAACCATTCAAATGTTATGCAATGTAGAAAGAAACATATTCGTATTTCTGTGTCGACAGAAACATTTTTAAATATCTTTGCTTTTTCTTTTATTCTCAACAATAATTAGTTGCCCTAATTGGATTGTTGTGCTGGTGCATAATGAAAACAAGAGGGGTAAAAATGGAAATTAAAACATGGTGAAGAAACAACACACGTGGGGTTGTTTGTTGGCATAATCTCGTTGTCAATGAAGTCTTTCGATTTGTACAGAACTGACGCTTTCATGTTCCACACACGCCTCGTAGATTTCCGCACTCCTTTGGATTATTTACAGCGAAACAAAACAAAAATCTACAGTTTATTGGGAATGTAGCTTTTTTCTATTTTTCTTAATTATTTTTGGAAAAAATACTTGCATAAATATATATGTATATATATATATATTTTATAACGGAGTAATCCTAGCAAATCCTATAAGTTCCTCAAATATAAAAATTCGTCGGACATTTATGTATTAACCATCTATATTTAAAAAAACCGAAAACTCTGACACCACACTAGTGTGAGAATTTCACATTTTCCAAACAAGTGTAGAATCAGCTAATCCATAAACAACGTTACAAAGTTTGAAAAGAAATTGAATCTGAGCCTCTATGTTTATGTCCTGAGACCTAAGTTGTATTCATCTACGTACCCAATATGCTAGACTAAAAAAGTATTTTTTATATGCATAAATATACTTGTGATATAATAATTGGCATTACACATCTGATTTCATTTGTATAAATTTATAATGTGTTTTATAAACATAAATCCTAGTCTAAGCTAAACGACATTTTGCTACATTCAAAGTCACGAGCAAAATAATGAAGTGTCAGTCTCAAGCATTGTGGAGACAAGGGGCCAATGTGAAAAGCTTAGGGATTGTCAAATGTAATAAGTATCTTCACATACGTAATTGTCGAATACCAAAGTTTATTTGATGAATTAACGTATCAATCTCACACATTTACAAAAAGGGGTAAATAAAGTTAATACGTTTCCTAAAAATGATTTTTATAGACGCCCTTTTCAAGCAACTACCTAGAAGTCCTTATACCAATAATTTTCTTTCTTTGTTCTGACAGCATTTAATTTACAAGCATATACATAAACTGATAAAATGTTATATAGTTGGATCCAACTATGAATTCGGATGGTGGACCATGCATGCCATCTTTTTTGCCCCCAATAACCTTTATAGTTTCTGTTTCTAATGAGTTTAATTTAAACCCTACAGTCAATGGACCAACCAAGCAAAGTACTGATAGATAACAATTAATTTTCACCAAAAATGATGAATTTATATCCATTAAATGTAGATATCTCATCCACAATAAATTAAAAACATATGTGCATGTGCATTTTGTAAAATGCGAAGTGTACTTATACAAATATTTTCTTCTACCAGAATTTTACCCTAGAAAATTGCATAGCTCCGTATAATAAAATTTTATGTTTAAGTTTAAAAGATTTTGATTATGGATCAAATTTTGTTGATAAAATAACAATTTTATAAAAAAACATAATAAATTTATAAATAGTCAGTGAGTACGTGCGACAAGGTTTAAAAAATGGGTAGTTTGGATGATTAAGTTTTCAAACTGGATAGATAGGATAAAATTCTCTAAATTTAATGAACCTAAATTATATTTTCAAACTCTATAAAAATGTAAAGAAAAATAGCTTTTGTCAACATCTAATTCATTGCGTGGGAATGTAGAAAACTCATGTTGTTGTCGTTTATATGATCGAGTCAGCCCCAACCAACGAAACTTTCTTCACGCTTACTGATTTTAATATTCTTTCAACTTACGTGTTCAATAATTTATACGGCTCATGCAGAAAGTGAAGCTATAGTCCACTCATTTTATCTCATATAAATATCTTAGCCTAACGTTTGATGTCTAATAAACATATATATAATTCGTTGTAAAATTACTTAACATGCAAGTACTATTGGTTGTTTCTTTATGGTTGTATCCTTTCTTTTTTTTTGACTCGAAATAACCTTTCATTGATAGTAAATCAGAGTTGTACCTCTGTTACAAAAGATGGGGTGAACTGAGCCCCGACACTGAACAATCACAAGCTTTGGGAAGAGTTTATGGTTGTATCCTTTGTATACTCTTTTATTTACAATTTTAAATATTTTACGCAATTTGCAGAAGGATAAGCTTGGTTTGTATCTATGATTTGTGTTTGTACTTTGCTATATATAAAAAAAAAACTGAATAATATTTGTGTATTGAAAGGTTTTACCATAGAAATTAGGTTTGAAATAACTATGAGTTAAATATCTTCTTCTACCTTTGATTTTTTTTTGTATAAAAATCGACACTATTTTGATGGAAAGTAGCAAGATAATCAGTAGAACAATCTGCTCATATTTGAGCTAAGCCTCTATAAATCTCCATGAGACTATCTTCATTTCATAACTACTACTTGAGAGTTGAGACAAACATGATTATGAACTTTAAAAAACAAATCTGAAGGCATTACCGGTAATATTTACTGAACCAATGTCATCTATCGTTGAAGTCCTGCAAACACTGAAGCAGTTTATGAGGTCTAAAGAACGACATTGAAATTTTAAGTGGTAACAATCACATATCGTGATGAGACGCCCAACTCTTATGCGCGATTTGTTGAGCACTCTGAATCAGGCTGCTTTATCAAGTCTTTGCACTTGTCCTGCAAAAGATTGGCGATTAGAATTCACTTATGCGTTATAATAATTGGGATTACTTTTCTGCTATGGACTAATGATTAAGCTACGATGCGAGGGTTTTATCAGGAGTCCAAGTGCAAAAGTGTCTCAAAAAGCTAAAAGATTGTTTGTGGAAATACATCGTACACTAGCTTGTGACATCATGCTGCGAAGAAGCTTACTTTAGGTAATGGCATAGAAACTCGAGAGAATTTCTTTTTTATTTAGGCGTTCATTTCCATTAGAGAAAGAAACGTATAGAGAAAATCAGTTTTCACTTGCCTCGGCCTCAAAGTTGTCGTGGTTACTAGGACTCTGCCAATGGCCACTGGTAGTGTTATTATGCTGCAGATACTGACCCGAATTCATATGGTCGTCATCTTGTATCGAACTGCAGTCTGTGTTTTGGTGCTGACAGCGTGTAGACGTTGCTGAAATCACCTTTACTGCAATAGAAAGTAACCAGAAATCTGGTAAGTAAGAAGTTGTAATCGATCAGCATATCTCTCTTTTATGTAGCAGGTCAGCTAAACACCTTCTCTTGGCATTCTATTACAAGAAAAATTGCTTCCAGTATTTACATATATCTGACTATATAAGATATTACGTTTTATTTATTTCTGGTTAGTTTTAAACAGAGGCAATAAAATGACAACATAACAGAACATACCTGAGTTTTCTTGGGAATGCATAATAGGAGCATCACATTGAAGTTCCTCCATTTTGTCAACAGTGTCATTGTACCTAATTAGCCAATCAGACAGACACAAACACTGATTCCAGACTCTTTGCAAGCCACCAAGTTCATCCCAAAGTTAGAACCTCTAAAAGTAATGATTCCTCTGTTTTGTGTCATGTTCATTAGGAAAATTGCTATGCAGTGTATCTCTCTTCGGATCAGTACAGAACAAAAGAAATATTAACGTGATTATATAAACCTGGAATTTTTGTTCCTTTCATCGGCACCTTTTTTGAATGTCAGTATTGATGTGAACACCCTTCTATCCTGTCATGTCGACAGAATGAAAAAAGATATGAAAAAATAATTTACCAATTGAATGCGAAGTTCCACTAGACTTTATTGAAGGATGGAAGGTTATAAAGTAAAAACTTGAATTTATTTGTCACCTCTTCAGTAATGAGCGCTACAGACTTCTGAATCCGCTGTAAAATCATCTCTAAACCCTTCACTTCAGAATGCAATGCCTAAACATGAATGCTACTATTTATATAGACTATCGAGGATGCAAAAACGATCAAACTCAGTAGACAATTACTTATCTCCTTTTCCTACCTCTTTCTCAGAAATCAAGTTCGCTACAACTAATTCTTTGACCTGCAAAGTTTTCTGAAGGTAAGGCTGGTCAAGTAAACAAATAGGTGGCAAACGCTTTAAGAACAATGATATTCGCAGTAGTTCTCTTCTTTACTAATGCTGTAAAAAGAAAAACGAAAACTCTGATATGGATATCTCTTCTACTTGATGTTGGTATTCATTTTTAATCTTTTCTGCTTCCAGCTGAGCTGAAAGCTCTGATATTCTATTTTCCTTGCTCTGCAATTCTGCTTCATGATATTCAGTTTTCTCTTCTAAAGAGCTGATTTTCTCTGCACATGTCAAGAAGATAAAAATCATTTTCTTATACCTAACTTGAGTCACCCGCTTATAACAGCATAGCGACTTTAAGGAAGAGAAAAAACCAATAACATTAACATGCATCATATACACACTTCAACAGAACGTATCCATAACAATACAATGTCATTTTCCAGAACTATTTTTATCGAAACAACCTTTTTACGAGAAGACCACAAGATGAAATGTACAATTACGAATGAGAAACACAGTTAAGAAAACAATCAAAATCAAGTTAGCATCAGCACAGATAAAGTGAAACTCACCAATAAACACTTTTTCACATGTAAAGACACAGTCCATTCTCTCTTTCAAGCCAGCCACTGGATAAAAGAAACAAAACAAACATGATCTTTCCCTTGGGGAAGCCGAGAATGCATTAGCATTCTGGAAGCATATCCTTAAAGCAGAATTAGCAAGAGATTAGGGATCTACATGCCTACATCTTCTTTTTGATCCACAAGGCCTTGAACTTCGTGTATGACATTTTTAATTACTGATGCCTCTTTCTCAATTGAATCAAACAATGCTAAATGAGAGGTTATCTTCTGGTGTAGGATGGAAATCTTCCTATCCCTGGCTTCAATTGAACATTTCATTTCACAAAAAGACTCCTGCAAACACAGTACCACTTCACTAATGAAAGTTACAAAATTCCTAGAGAGAAAATGTATCCATATCCATATTATCGAAATCCAACCCATTGATATGGAGATGATTCTCTAAGCTATATTTTTTACCCCGACCTAGTATGGAAATTTGATATAATGAGATCATGAAACAAGCACCTGGTAAGAATTTAAGAAACTTTCTCGTGATTGAAGCAGGCTTTGGATAGTAGTCTTCAAATCATTCTGCTTGTTTTCCAGCAAATTATAGTTGTTCTGAAGGTAACTCACCTGCAAATTAACTAAAACTTCCACAAACTCCATATCTTTCTTGTAATAGATTCACAGAAGCAAAAGAATCTTATAAACCTTCCTCTCGAGTGCCTCCTGTATTTCTATAGAAGAAGCTAACTCATTTTGCAACTCCTGCACTTTGATGCTGTATTCCTCCTCCGTTTGCTTCTGTTTCTGTATGCACCAAGCCACATGATCACGATTCATGACTCGGACGACGCGACAAAAACAAGAGCCATGTACAGTACTATTGAATGAAGAACCTGATTAACAAGACTAATGTGATCTGTGACTGATCGCTCCCTTTCCTGCAAAATCGCCGGTAGTAAAGTAGTATAAGAAGAAAAAGAAGAAAAACAGTGGTGCGAAGATATACACAATCCAAAGATGTATAAACCTCTTTCTTCTTACACGCAGATCTCGCACTTCTCCAATCATTGACTGAAGCTGCAATTTGAACTTTGACAACTTGAGCAGCTCCATTTTGGTTTCTCTACAGATTTTGAATTTCGACCGCGAGATAACCCGTTTTTGATTTTCTCGAGAAAAAGGTCAACAAGAAAATTAGGTCGTCGGAATTGGACTAGTCAAATGAATCGCAGGCGAAATGAAGTTACTTTATTCTAGACGGGCCAAAAACAATGGGCTCTTTTTATCGGATGTGCCCGAAGAGACAATAAAAATGGGCTTTAAAACTTTTTAATTGGTGCGATATTTTTCCTCTGCTTCAAAATGTATAAATTCGGAAGATAATTTTACAAGCGCGAAGATGAAGCGTCTTTTTGAGAAGTGAGAATAATAACCTCAAAAAGAAAAAAAGAAGAAAAAAAAGAAAAAAAAAAAAGGAAAAAAAGAAAAAAAAAAGGTTGAAACGAAAGAGGAAGATGCTCCTCTCTGTTTCTACCGTCGATATAGATCTCTCGCGCGGTTAATCGGATCATTCAGAGAGGGTAAATAACGAAGCTGAATTTCAAAAATTTGAAGGCCGTTACCTGTTGGATCGAGGTGAATCCTAATGGTTAGGTCGGGAGGATTAAGCGTTGATTTATCATCGAATAATCTCCGGGCACCGTCTCGGACGGTGACGCTGGGCCGTATACAGCCTCAAGCTCCGAGTTACCGTACCATCTACTGCAATGACCGGGATGCTAATTATCCCGTTCATTTCAAGGTACACCGGAATATTAGTCTTTTGGTGCTTATTGCCGCAATCTTTTTTTTTTTTTCATTTTTAACGTATTCCCGAAACGGGCATTATGATTATGTGAGCCTTTTTTTTTTTCTGAAATAAAAAATTTATTGTTTGGATTCAGTCAATTTGTGAGTTTTCTTCTAACGAATGTTGGGTGAAAATGTTGCAGGGTAATTCAATTTCTACAACAAAGTATAATGTTTTCACCTTTCTGCCGAAAGGTCTGTTTGAACAAGTAAGTGTTTTTGTTGCTTATTTGATTCAAAGCTAATAGTTATAAGGAGGTGCGAATTTTATACGGAGGAGAGTAATGCTGCTAAGTACGGTCCAAATATTTGGTAGTAGTCGCTTAGATCAATATATCAAGTCTCGATTATTACTTTAAGAAAAAAGTTAATATTATGCTCTGGATTTCTCAACTACAGAATCATTGTAAGCGCTCTATTGATTTCCGTCAAGTTTTTGTATATTTTGAGTGTTTGCAATGCGCCTGAAGATATGAGGGGAATGAATATCAAGATTTTGGGTCCTTAAACAGTTAAACTGCATTTCTCTCATATATTTGACGTTTTATATCTGAGCTGAGGAATAGCGTGCTTTCTGACAGTTTAGGCGCATAGCAAACATCTACTTTCTTGGAATTTCATGTCTGTCGATGACGCCAATAAGGTATGCTAACACCATCACAGTTGTCTAATTTAAACTAATGACTTAAGCTTGTTTGTTTTTCTGGTAATACTTGGCCATAAAGTAACCAAAACAATTGTCCATATACCCATGAGACTTCTCAGGAGGTTTATGCGGGTATTGCCTAATTCGTTGGCGATCTAGGATTCTGTAAATATAACAAGTCTTTGAATTTTAGCTAATCATTAGGCATGCCTTGGCCAGTTTACTATCACATGCTTTTTTCGTACTATGAAATCATAATTATCTCTATTTTCTGCAATCAGTTCTTTGTGGTCAAAACAAAAGAAGTTAACCATGTGAGAATGTGGATTTTGATGTATTAGTTACGGCTTACTTTGATCCACGGTATTGAAAACGAATTGTAGTGTCATGTTAGTGTCAGAGTGATTCTCTGAAACTTCGATTCATTTTTTCTAAGATTCTGATGCCACCCTGTCCTTAAGATGCCCTTGTTAGTATTTTTATTTTCTGTCAGTAAAGCATAACAAGATAAACTGTTTGTCCTGCAGCCCTGTTAATCCAATAACAAATGTGGCTCCTCTGTCAATGGTACTTCTCGTCTCTCTTATTAAAGAGGCTTTTGAAGACTGGGTAAGGCCTGACTTCTGGTTCATCTTTTTATAACATCATAGAAATATGTCACATCTCCTTGATATAAATTAGAGTTACTAAGTTAATAGTCGTATTGCGTTTAAGTTAGTGAGTACCTGAGGACCCATCTGCTTCTCAACTATTAAATCCTTCTGCAAACAATCTGTTGCAGAAACGATTTCAAAATGACATGTCCATAAATAATAGTACGGTGGAGGTTTTGCAAGATCAACTATGGGTATCTATTCCCTGGCGGAAGTTACAAGTCGGAGATATTATCAAGGTATACTTTTCTGACAGAAGTAATTTATTGCGATGTGATCAAACAATAAATTGCTGAAAAGTCAAGATGTTGTACACACATGTTTTGTATATAATGCCTGAATTTTAGTCATAGCTGTAGATTTAAGTTACCTCTAGTTAATTTGTGTGTCATTATGCTGGCCTTTGATTGGTAGGCTTTCATGCCTCTGCTATGTTTGTGGATGATTCCGGAACTTGTAATATCTTTAAACTCCAAATGTATGAGCTTGGAAATATTTTTTTTTTATCTATTCGCAGATTAAAAAAGATGGATTTTTTCCAGCTGATCTTCTTTTCCTGTCCAGCACAAACCCTGATGGTATCTGCTACGTAGAGGTGCTTGGCTCCTTTGGCTATATAAATTATTTTTTCTGTCTCAAGCACAAAAGCAGCGACTAGGAAGATTGGATTTACATTTTTACTCTAGTGAATTGTTGTGCGTATGATTGTGAGTACAGACTGCAAACCTAGATGGAGAAACAAATTTAAAAATCAGAAAGGCCCTTGAAAGGACATGGGATTATTTGACACCAGAGAAAGCTTCTGAATTTAAAGGTCAGCCGTTTGAGTTATTATTATCTTACAAACATTTTCATCTGTGCCTGAACTAGTGTGTTGCATCCATTTGCTTCTGGAAATATATCTAAAAGCAATTCTCTTTGATTGACTGGTCCATCTTATCTACAGCCATTCTTTGTTAGTATACCAGTGTTGTTATTTTCTGAGCAGTATTCATATTTTATCCAATATTTTTCTCTTTTACTGTACAGGTGAAATTCAGTGCGAGCAACCTAACAATTCTCTGTACACTTTCACGGGGAATCTTATAGTAGAAAAGCAGACTTTACCTCTCTCTCCAGACCAGCTTTTTTTGCGTGTATGATCAAATGTTTCTGCTTTTAGCTTCGCGTTCCTTTCTGCCTTCCGTCTACATGATTTCATTATACAAGGTCTTATATATTTGTGGTCTTTTTACATTCCAATTCTCAGGGATGCAGTCTTAGGAACACGGAATACATTACTGGGGCTGTGATATTTACTGGTCATGAGACCAAGGTAAGCTATATGAAGTTCGTTTGATGAGAGACTAGCTTTGCAAAATTTATTGAACTGGCTAGCATTTAGGATCTTGTGTTTTTAATGGCATGCTTCTGTCTCTCCTTGTATAGTTGCTCTGTGCACAGTCAGTATCTATTTTATAATGTATGCAATGCCTGCAGGTGATGATGAATGCTATGAATGCTCCCTCCAAAAGAAGTACGCTGGAAAAGAAACTTGACAAACTCATTATTACAATCTTTTGTGCCCTTGTCATTATGTGCCTGATTGGAGCGATAGGGTGGTATGGATTCAGTCAATTATGTGGTTTATCCAGTTCTTTGGTGATATTTCATCACAGTTTTGGTTCGTAAATCCCGCATTGATTTAAAAATCTATAAAATTTTGCAGTGCAATTGTGACAGATCGTGACCACTATTATTTGGGTCTTCATAAGAAAGATTGGGAATACCGTAACCGATTGACGGTAATAACCTTGCATAGTGAATTGATTTCTTGTACCTATGAATTGCTGGTTCTTATAATGTACTTTTTGGTTCCCCAGATAGTGTTTTTCACATTTTTCACCCTAGTCACTCTTTTCTCTACAATTATACCGATCTCTTTATATGTTTCTATCGAGGTATGTATTTTGAAGATCTTTTATTTTCTTTTATCTGCAGTAGAAAAATTAAGATTCTTGAATGATTCGTTTTTTTCATTCTCAAATGAACCACAGATGATCAAATTTATTCAGTCAACTCAGTTTATTAACAAAGATCTTCACATGTACCATGCTGAGACAAATACTCCTGCCTCTGCCAGGACTTCAAATTTAAATGAGGAGCTTGGGCAGGTAAACTACTAATCCAATCAGCTCATCACCACATGTTTTGATATCATCGGTTTTGGTGCAAGCATCTGCGTTGTTGCTAAATTAATTTTCATTTGATGCTTTTTTCCTGATCTAACTGACATTCAAAGGTGCAAAGATACAATTACTATTTATTGGTATATTTCAGGTGGAATACATATTTTCTGATAAAACTGGAACCCTAACAAGAAATTTGATGGAGTTTTTTAAATGTTCAATTGGAGGAATAAGTTATGGATGTGGTATTACTGAAATAGAAAGGGGAGTTGCTCAGCGCAATGGCTTAAAAATCCAAGAGGTATAATTTCTTCTCATATGAGGAATTTCGTCACACAATCTGGAGCAGCAATTGATCCTTTTTTTGTACGCTCTAATTTCCTCAGGAACAACGGTCGACTGGTGCAATAAAAGAAAAGGGATTTAATTTCGATGACCCAAGGCTTATGCGAGGAGGTTGGAGAAACGAACCTAATTCGAATCTTTGCAAGGTGTCTTTCATATCCTATAGATTTGAATCGCAAGCAGTTAAAGAATTCTAGTAACTAGGTGATGTGTGATTTGGCTAGTTTAAAAGAATTGTTTTTCTGTCCAAGTGAGAAGCCTGAGTGCATGTCTTCTAGGAAAAGTGATGAAATTTTCACTTTTCATGAGATTATCTAGGTGGTAGATGATTTCACTAACGTCTATGCATGTGTTCTGTAATGCTATGGAAAACATTTTTTTCGCTCCGAGTTGCCTTCCCCTGGAAGCAGAGGCCGGGAAAACTGATGATGTTCCTTCTCATAGTTTCTTTTATTGATTGAGCGTTAAAATATATTGAAGATAACTTAAATCGATCCTTTAAGTTGGTATTGTGGCTTTGATCAAAACCTGAAATTTGACCTCTGTTCTGGGAGCCTTGAATAAGAAAAGCGAACATACTCTTCAAGAGAACTTCCATTTAGAGGATATAGTTAACCTTGGGTTTCCATTCTCCTCTCTGTTATTGGGCATGCAATTGACTATAACTTAAATGTTATGTACATCAATATGTTTATAGGAATTTTTTAGATGCCTAGCCATATGCCACACAGTCCTTCCTGAAGGTGATGAGTCCCCTGAGAAAATCATTTATCAAGCTGCATCTCCAGATGAAGCTGCTCTAGTTACAGCCGCTAAGAATTTTGGATTCTTCTTTTACAGGTAATTCTCATTTACATTTCAGTTTCTAATAGACAAGTTGATAATACAAGCAATCTGATAAGAAAAGTTTCATTAGTAAGCTTGACCCATAGGTCCCATACTAAATCACTTTAATACATTTTTATGACTGAGAAAAGGTGCTTTTGTTTCTCAAGTCTATGAGTTTTTTATGTACTATCAGGCGTACGCCAACTATGGTGTATGTTCGTGAGTCTCACACGGAGCAGATGGGAAAGATCCAAGAAGTGTCTTATGAGATTCTTAATGTTCTCGAGTTTAACAGGTGAATAAGGTTTTGGAATGTTAACTTGTTATCTCTATTCATGGTTAAGCATACTAATGAAATTTTACACCCTGCATTAACAGTACAAGGAAGCGCCAGTCTGTTGTGTGTCGTTTTCCAGATGGGAGACTTGTACTTTACTGTAAGGTAAACAGTTTTCTAGGGTGTTGAATGGCCCTGTGCTCTTCCATATCAAACTTGACCATTGGTTGGAATGTTGTGTACAGGGTGCAGATACTGTAATTTTTGAAAGATTGGCTTACCGTATGGAAGATGTTAGAAAAGTAACAGGAGAGCACTTGGAACACTTTGGATCATCTGGGTTGCGCACCCTTTGCCTGGCCTATAAAGATTTGAATCCTGAAGCCTATGATAGTTGGAATGAAAAATTCATTCAGGCCAAGTCTGCTTTACGAGATCGTGAGAAAAAATTAGATGAGGTATACTGCTATATTGTTTTTTATTTCTGTACAACGCTAATGGCTAAGCAAAGATAGAAAGTGGCTAGCAGTGGCAGTTATAGAAAATTTTTAGTGTATTTCTGAGTTGCCAGGCAATATCTTTAAAATGGTGTAATTGTGGTCCATGCAGGTTGCAGAACTTATTGAGAAGGATCTTATCCTGATTGGATCAACTGCAATAGAAGACAAGCTTCAGGAAGGGGTACCTACCTGCATAGAGACCTTATCAAGAGCTGGGATTAAGATCTGGGTACTAACTGGGGACAAGATGGAAACTGCAATTAATATCGCATATGGTAAGGGCCACAAACTTCTCCTCTTACTTCTTTATTCTTCTTCCATTTTAATTTTGTGCTCCTTGATTCTTTTAATGTTTCAGCTTGCAACTTAATCAACAATGAGATGAAACAGTTCCTTATCAGTTCTGAAACTGATGCAATCAGGGAAGCTGAAGAAAGGGTAAGTCATATAGATGCCTCTTATATACATGGTGTGTTTTGATTGATTATTATCAATCACAGCTCTAATAGCTGCAAAAATATTATCCAAAACCAGGGCAACCAAGTTGAAATTGCACGTGTTATCAAAGAAGAAGTAAAGAAGGAACTGAAGAAGAGCCTTGAAGAAGCTCAACAGTATATGCATACTGTAGCTGGACCAAAATTGGCTCTCGTTATCGACGGGAAGTGTTTGATGTATGCATTAGACCCAGCTTTACGTATATCTCTGCTCAACTTGAGCCTGAACTGTACTTCGGTTGTGTGCTGTCGCGTTTCCCCTTTACAGAAAGCACAGGTAATTTGCATGACTTGTTTTTTGATCAATACTTACATGGTGGTCTGACATGACAAGCAAAGGTCTCTAAAATAAAGGTTCTGTTATTGCTGTTCTGGGGATCTTGTTACCCAATCCAAATACTTGGTGGGAACATTTGTTCTTACCTTGTAATCCGTGCTTGTTACCGAGTTCTGATAGTAATCAGTGAGACACTAATGTGAATTGTAGGTTACAAGCTTGGTGAGAAAAGGAGCAAAAAAGATAACACTTAGCATTGGAGATGGTGCCAACGATGTTAGCATGATTCAAGCCGCCCATGTCGGCGTAGGAATTAGTGGGATGGAAGGAATGCAAGCTGTGATGGCTAGTGATTTTGCCATTGCTCAGTTTAGATTTCTTACAGATTTGCTTCTTGTCCATGGACGGTGGTCGTATCTTCGAATCTGCAAGGTTAATCTCGCACTTCAAACTTATCTTTGAAATACTGCTGTTACTAATGGTCTTTTGTTTTTGCAGGTGGTCATGTATTTCTTCTACAAGAATCTTACCTTCACTTTGACTCAATTTTGGTTCACATTTCGAACTGGATTTTCGGGTCAAAGGTTTTATGATGATTGGTTCCAGTCACTATACAACGTTTTTTTTACAGCTCTTCCAGTGATTGTCCTTGGGCTGTTTGAGAAGGTACCGTGTTGCCCACTTGTTTGTATTGAAGAGTATTCTTACATATCATCATGTGATTGTTTCGATCAATTATTGATACTGACTTGTGCGTTTGCTAGGATGTGAGTGCATCCCTTTCAAAGAGATACCCTGAACTGTACAGAGAGGGAATTCGTAATTCCTTTTTCAAATGGAGAGTCGTAGCAGTATGGGCTTCGTCTGCCGTGTATCAATCTTTGGTATGCTATCTCTTTGTAACCACCTCAGCTTTTGACGGTAAAAATTCATCCGGCAAAACATTTGGTCTTTGGGACGTGAGCACAATGGTCTTCACCTGTCTGGTCATAGCCGTGAACCTGAGGATTCTTTTGATGAGTAACTTGATTACGAGATGGCATAATATAACAGTTGGAGGAAGCATTTTAGCATGGATCGTTTTTGCTTTTGTATACTGTGGAATCATGACGCCACGTGATAGGAATGTAAGCTTTGTTTCGTCCACTGGTTCAAAAGGTTCCCTTGTATTATATATGTTTTCTGATCTTTTAATTTTCTTCTTTTGCTTTCTCGTGTGTGGCAGGAGAACGTCTACTTTGTGATATATGTCCTAATGAGTACATTTTATTTCTACTTCACATTGCTGCTTGTTCCTGTTGTCGCTCTTCTGGCAGATTTCATCTACCAAGGGTAAGTAAAACTTGAATCTAGACCCTCCAAAGGCAAAGCAACAAGCTTATACTGTATAAGAGTGCTGAACTGTTTGATGATTAAAAATTTGGAAATGTTGTGAATGAATGCAGGGTGGAGAGATGGTTCCTCCCATATGATTATCAGATAGTTCAAGAGATTCACAGGCACGAGTCAGATAGTAGCAATGCAGATCAACTGGAGATAGCTAACGAGCTCACACCAGAAGAGGCGAGAAGCTATGCGATATCCCAATTGCCCCGAGAAATCTCAAAGCACACTGGTTTTGCCTTTGATTCACCTGGTTATGAGTCGTTCTTTGCATCTCAGTTGGGTATATATGCGCCACAGAAAGCGTGGGATGTGGCTAGGAGAGCCAGCATGAGGTCACGACCGAAAGCACCAAAGAAAAATTGAAAGGAGAGCAAACAAAATGGGTTATATCTGAGTTGTGTTGTATATTTAGGCTGTCACTTTACCAGTCTCTGCACAATACTGGAAATTTTGTTAGGCCTTTAGTTTGTATTGAAAATATATAGAAATATTCTGATTAAGCGTTTTTGTTTGTAATGTTTTTAGTTTTCAGTATTGGTATTACTGCCCTTTAGGACTGGCTATGCGTTTAGGGCCATAAGATTCTTATCCCTTATGTACATAAAGATTGTGTGCGGTTACACTTAAGTCATTGATAACTAATATGCAATGAGGTCTTTGCTTCTCTCTTGTATGACATACATATGGCTTGGAAAGTTGACAAATTTTCGATATATTTAGAAACGAAACTGAAATGAAAGTTACTTCGAAGTAATTATTCTACGGTATGAAAAGACACTATTATATATAGAAGCCTCTCCTACAAACTTTTCCTCAGCAATCACATCAACAACAGAAAAAATTGATGTTTCTTCTTTCTTTTGGGGGGGAAGTTCAAACTCATAGAAAAAAGAAAAACGCACATCTACAATGATACATAAGCAATAAAACTGGAATTTCAGAAATTATGTATAGTCAGGACTAAAGAAAACAGAGAACTCACAAAAAATAATCAGGGGTCTTACGGGTAGTATCAGGTTCAACTTGTCGAGGAGCTGGATCGAACTGGAGGAAGTTCTGTTCCATGTTCTCTCCTATCTCTAGAATCGCTGCCATGTTTCCACACCGGTAGCAATAGTTTGGTGCACTAAACACCGTCACCACATTCTTATCCTGTTACCACCATAAAACAAAAAAGAAAGAGATCAGCGATTCAATCCGGAGACACAGATCAATCATGCCTTTAAACTTCAAGCAATAGAAACGAGATGACCCCATAAACATACATACCTGACACCAATTAAAACCTTCCATGACAAGCTGATGTGCCCTTGATATGAGACTAAGTCCATTGTTGTGATTAAATTGAGTTGCGATATCCTGTCCAAATGTATAGCCAGCACCCCGTGGAGATATTCCCCATCCACAGCGATCATCGGGATCAGACCATAGTAAATCACACATTGGTCCTTCATGTGGAACCTACAGATCACAGCATACATAGTTCAGAGAAATGACCAATATGATCTATTTTGAAAACTACAGTATTTTTTTGCTGTGTAACTTGAGTAGAAAGAGGATGCAGGGACCGAGAAACAGCTCATAACTCTTCTAATTATGTCCAAACTAAGGCCTTTAGCAGAGAAAAGAAAGGTTATACCTCCTGTATCCGATCTAAGCTTCGGATATTATCTAGGGTATCCAGAGAAGGTGAAAGCCCTCCATGCAAACAGAAAATCTATAATACATAAAATTTGATGAAGTCAAAAACCATACTTAAACAAAAACATGATGTCCAAAACACCAATTGAAAAGAACAGCCCAAACCTGACTCTCTATGAGGGCAGTAAGAGGAAGATAATCAAAAAGGTCTGTAAAATGCTTCCAGACATTTGCATTACCGTACTTCCTCAAGCATTCGTCATAAAAACCATAGCTGTAACAGAGAAGCAAAACATGAATCAAACAGGATAGCCTTTTGTCGGTTAGCCAGAAACCAAAAGAGAAAGTATCCTCGCTCAAACTCAGAATTACAAAAAGAAAAAAAAATGCTTTTCACGAACAAAAGCTTACACTTGGGTAATCTGCCGACTCTCGTGATTCCCTCGCAAGATAGTAATTCTATCCCTGTATCGCACTTTCAGTGCTACCAATAGAGAAACTGTCTCTACTGAATAGTAGCCACGGTCTGGAATGAATAAGGCAAGACAATGAGAAACTAAAATCCTTCACTATAAACAGAAGGTAACTACATCAAAAGGATAAGCTGTCGTAATCATAAATCACACCATTGAATGGTAAACAGTTTAAGTATCTAAAGGCTATTCAAGGAAGTGAGCATCTAAAACCAGATGGATAATAACAAAACTTAAAGATAACCACATAACATACTGAAACAAAAATCTCAAAAGAGAGACTAATTGGAACAAATTATTCGTTCCCAAAATAGAGCCCAAAAGTAAGTCTTTTTAGATATAAAGAGCAAAAAAGTGATAACTTTCCAAGATTCATCATTGAAATCACCCAAAAACGTGGATCTAAAAAAGTAAAACTAAAAACTAGAACAGAAATCAAAAATCTCTATATGAATGATGAAGAAATACAGACCTACATAATCTCCCATGAAGAGGTAGTTAGTATCGGGGGCGTTACCGCCGATGCGAAAGAGCTCGATAAGGTCATAGAACTGGCCGTGAATATCGCCGCAAACTGTAACAGGACACTTCACAGGCTGAACGTTCCATTCCTCGACAAGGATTGCTCTCGCCTGATCGCATAGCGTCTTCACATCCGCTTCCGATAATGGTTTACACTCCATCAGCTGCTCGATCTGACGGTCCAGATCTCCGTTCGGCGGCATCTCGAAAAGGCACCACCGATCCTATTATATACGTCCGGCGGGGATGAAGGAAGGTAAAATCGCCGGAGATCGTTGTATCGTCCAAGACGAAGTAAGATGTTTGGAATCGGAGATCAAATCCTTGGCTCTCTGGTGTTTGCTCTCTCTCCTCCTCGCTGAGAAGAAAAATGGATATTTGTTTTATTTAAAACTAAAAATCAAAAGTGGGTAGTCCAACTAGAAACACATTTGAGATTCGGTTTAAATTCGGTTTAGTGTTGGTTTTTAATTTGAGATCAAATTATTACCGCCAATTGTTTTGATTAATTGTAATTTCGGTTTTACTTAAAGTAAGAACTTAGACCTTTATTCTATTTTTATTTTTTTTAAATGTGAAATTCACATCAACAACAGCAGAGAGAAATTGGAAAAAATAAAATTAGGACAAATCGGATTATGAACAGCTGACACGTAAGCTTTTCTACTTTGAATTTGTCCAAATTAGTTTATTTGTCCCAATACAAATTTTTTTTTTGCTAAAGAGAAAATAATGAATATATTGAGTGCAAATCAAACAACCTCTACTATCACTATATTGCAATTTTAATCATCTAATTCTAATATGAAACTCAGAGCCAAATTCTTTTTTTTTTCTTCAATTTCTCTAACATATCATATTACTTGTAATAAAACGTAGCTCTTTTGTAAGAAAAAGTTAGGAAATGATATTTTACTTACTTATCTAATAGCAGACTACAATTAAATCTTCACTTACTGAAAAAAAAAGATAACACAAAAAAACCTAAGTGTGACCTAATTTGATTTGGGGTTAAAATTTTCAATTTGGTAACCTTCTATTTAGTTCCGAAGGTCTTGTTAATATTCAATTTAATGTAATAATGTTCTGGGTATATATAACAAGTATCTCTCCTCTTCCTCCTCTTTCCGTTGTTTACCCCTTCTTCCCTCCTCCGCTACCAAAGCCAGAGAGAGAGATTGCTCCAGACCAGAAGCAACATCACCATTGAATAGTATATATTTTCAAACAATTTCTTCGCCATCTCAAAAGAAAAGGAAGTTTGTTTTGCTTTTCATTTTGTGAAGCTTTTTCGTCTAATCTTTCTACTTGGAAGCTTAGGCGGCCAATGCTTTCCGCCGATCTTCTGACTTTTTCGAAAGTTTCATTCTCTAAAGAATGAACGGAGAAGTTCTGTTCACCCTTCGAGACCTCGAGTAACGTGATCTGGTCTACAAAGGTTTTATAATTTAAATCTCTTGCTCAGATTTTTGTTTTTCCTTCGTTTCGTTCCTCGTTTATGTGATTTCTTGTTCGATTTTCAGATGATAGATCTATTACTTGAAAAAACGGTTACGAGCTATTGTTTTGGACTTTGATTGTTTTCAGGATTTCTTAGTTTGGTTGGTTGCTTAAAGCCTGTTTTTTTTCCCGGAAATTTGTCTACGGCAGAAATGAAGAGGGTTAGGGAAGATGATTACAGTGAATCCCAAAAGTTAAGAAAGCCTGAAGTATCTTCTCGAGGAGAAACGTAACTCTCTCTTTCTCTAAGATCGCTTTTTGTTCAATGTATGTAGTTAGCTGCAATTTAAATGTATAATAAGTAAGTTAGATTTGTGCAATGCAGAAACGGGCATCCTCGAACCATCAAGGGAGGATTAACTACTAGCGATGCCCTGACGTATCTCAAAGCTGTAAAGGACATTTTTCAAGACAAAAAGGAGAAATATGAAACATTCCTTGAGCTCATGAAGGACTTTAAAGCTCAGAGGTATTTCTACTCCTCTTCTCTTCCCATTTAGTTTCATTTTGTCTTATTATGTCACAGTTAGGAATTCGTGCATTGTGGACGTCACAGTGTGAACTCAGTGTATTTACGGTGTCTTATTTTGGTTGCAGAGTCGACACTGAAGGTGTCATCGAAAGAATTAAAGAATTGTTTAAGGATTACAAGGACCTACTCTTAGGTTTTAATACTTTCTTGCCAAAAGGGTATAGAATAACTCTTCTGCCAGAGGAAGAGAAACCTAAGATTCGGGTGGATTTCAAAGACGCTATTGGTTTCGTCACCAAGATTAAGGTATGTGTTTGGTGTGGTAAATGACATACTTAGTTAATGTTGATTTTCTATCTCTTTTGGTTTACTGGAGTTTCTACTTTTGCAGGCAAGGTTTGGAAGTGATGAACATGCATATAAAAGGTTTCTAGACATCTTGAACATGTACAGAAAGGAAAGAAAATCCATCTCTGAGGTCTATGAAGAGGTATGTTTTTTATTTGTTAATGCACAGAAGTGACAATTCTTCAAATTTTTGCCTCACAGTTCCAGTGTAATTCTCTGATTAGCGTCTGTTGTGTAGGTTACTATGTTATTCAAGGGTCATGAAGATCTGCTTGTGGAGTTCGTGAATTTCTTACCTAATTGTCCAGAATCAGGTTCTGCTTCTCACCCTCCTCCTGCAAAGAATGCAGTACCGCATCACAAGGGCACTGCAATTTCTGCCTTGCAACCAATGCTTTCTGATAAGGTTACTCTTATTCATCTTTGTACTGGATACCAAATATATGTTCATGGCAAAACTGTATTATACATTTTTAGGAATGTCATAAATTAAGATCAAGATAGATTAGCCATTATGATACAAAAATAATAATAAGTTTTGTGTGAGATGATGATATAGACTCTTATCTGCCACAGAAAATAAAACAACGATGTAAGCTCGAGGATTATCATGGACACTCTGATCAACGAGAAGATGGTGATGAGAACCTTGTGGCTAGCTCTGCTGGTAATTCTCTGGGAAGTGAGTATTTCGATCCCCTGATACGTTTCTATTTACTTTGCTTCTATAGTTCAGCTTTATGTATATGAAAGTGTCAACCATTATCCTGTTGAATCCAATATAAGCAAGCAAGTGATAATTGTCTGAAACCCGCCCTCATCTAAAATACTGTGACCACGGCCAATTTTGTCTTTGTTCATGACTTACGTAGTTGGTGTTTTGTATCTGGTCCCAAGGTTCAAATATGTGAGTTTTTGCAAAATCCCTCGTTACATATCATCATCTTGTATACTGTGATCATGCCTAGTCTTGTCTTTTTTAATGGCTTAAGTGGTCAGTAGACTATAGCTGGTTGTAAGGTAGTTAATTTTTGCAGGTCAGCCAGGATATCTTCAAGATTATGATAATAGAGAAGATACTGAAAGAGATACAGCAGATAGAACTGAAAAAAGTTCAGCATCTGGCAGTAAAGATATTGGTAATCACAAATCTACTTCCAATTATGTGGGAACACCTATAAATGAACTTGATCTTTCTGCATGTACTCAGTGTACGCCCAGTTATCGACTCCTGCCAACGGATGTGGGTGTCTCTATTTCCTTAATAACATTGTTCTGCTGCAATTTACTGCATCATTCTGTTCTCCGATATCATATGGTTGGTCTTTTCCCATGCAGTATCCGGTTGAGATTCCAAGCTACAGAAATTCAATAGGTAAAAAGTCACTCAATGACCACCTTGTATCTGTGACCTCGGGGAGTGAAGATTACTCATTTAATCATATGCGAAAAAACCAGTACGAAGAAAGCTTGTTTCGGTGTGAGGATGACAGGTATGATCTGGTAATTTGATGACAAAATTTCTTTAATCCACTTGGTATATAGGTTCTTGTATTCACTTTTTATATCCATATAGTATAACGTTGGTATCTTTAAGTTTACTCTCCTTTCACTTAGTTTGTGTGGAACCTATCAGTATCATGGTGATCTGTTTGCAGGCAATAGGATCACTCTATTTAACATTCCTAATGTGTGTTCAGGTATGAAATGGACATGTTATTAGGATCTGTAAGTTCAGCCATTAAACACGTAGAAATTCTTCTGGAAAAGATCAACAACAACACAGTTTCATTAGACACAACAATATGTATTGAAAAACACTTATCAGGTAAGTCCTTAGTTTTGTTTGAATTTAGTGTGGCTATATTTTGTATATTCTTTCATTGTTTGTACTAATAACCTTCTTTCTGATTGCATCTAATAGCTATAAACTTAAGATGTATCGAGCGGTTATACGGTGATAATGGGCTTGATGTCATGGATCTTTTGAAGAAGAATATGCATAGTGCTTTACCGGTGATACTGACGCGCTTGAAGCAGAAGCAAGAAGAGTGGGCAAGGTGCCACTCTGATTTCCAGAAAGTCTGGGCTGAAGTATATGCTAAGAATCACCATAAGTCACTAGATCATCGTAGTTTCTATTTCAAGCAGCAGGACTCTAAGAACTTGAGCACAAAATGTAAGATTCTCTATCGAATGTTTGCTTAATAAGTTCATTTTGTCAAAATATCGACTGAATTTAGGGTTAATGATGTTTTTGCCGGCATTCGAGATTTTGTGGAAGAAATTTAAGGATAATCCGTTAACAACTTCTTTCTCTACCTCGTGATTTTGACAAAAAAGATGGTGAAGCGAGAGAAAGTGCTATTTTTTTCATAACAGATTACTAATTACAGGAATAGAGTGAGTCCAGATTTTGTACATATTTTGTAGTTACGGTTCTGCATCAACCAATGTTTTTTGTGCCTTAAATGCAGGTTTAGTGGCAGAGATAAAAGATATCAGTGAGAAAAAGCATCAAGGAGATCTTCGTCGAGCTATTGCTGTTAGAACTGTGCCCTCTCTTACTCCGGATTTGCAGTTTAACTATTGTGACACACAAATACACGAGGACCTATATCTGCTAATCAAGTATTACTGTGAAGAATTATGTGCGACTGAACAATCAGATAGGGTAATGAAGCTATGGATAACCTTTTTGGAGCCCATGTTTGGCATTTTTTCGAGGTCTCAAGGTAACCTGGCTATGGAAGATCTATCGAAGTTAAAAAACATCAACCAACAATTGCTTAATGTATGCGAGGCAGTGAAGGACAGCACTTTTGGCTCAAACTGTAAACATCCAATATCCTCAAATTTACTGAAGAAAGATGATCCAAAAGTGCAAGGAAGCTCTCCTGAGGAAGATGTCTCTGCTAGTATAGTGGAACCTGTTCACGATAAAAGGCAGGATGATGCACCTATGACTAATGAGGTAACTTCTTGTGTGGGGTTCTTTTAAGGCTAAGGTCATATGCACTTTAGTTGTGATGTAATTAATAAAAAGTTGCCTTCTTTAGTGACAGATTTGAATCCTTACGGCAAGTGATAGAGAGACTAGTCATGATTTAATCTATTTATGTGGCTTTATAAATACCCTAATTTTGGTTCATGGTTCTACAGGTTATCCAGTCTTCCAAACTGGTGTCAACGAGAAACGATCAGATGATGGAGGATGTAGAGAAGCATAGAGTTGACGAGGTATCAGTGGGTAAGCATGAGGTTGAGAGAGAAGAGGGTGAATTATCTCCCACTGCCAGTTGTGAGCAAGGCAACTTTAATGTTAAAGGACAAAATGGCCTCAAGCCTTTACAAAGGGTGATGGACAATGTAAGAAGAAATAAAGACCAACAAAATTGTGATAACAAGGGAGCACACTGTACTGAAACGGGAGATGAAGATGACAAAAAAGAAAATTGTCACAAGTTGTCAGAGGATAAAGAGACTCCCTCTGAAATGCTTGTTTCAGGAGCCAAGTTTGGTTGTCATGAAGAGCGTAACAGAGATATGAACTGTAATGGTCATATTAGTGTAGCTCGAGAAGTAAATAGTGGAACCGAAGGTGAAGATGGACCCTTTGCATTTGCAGAACGGTTTCTACAAACTGTAAAACCTGTTGCCAAGCATGTTTCTTGGCCATTGCAAGCTAGTGAAGCTTACTCCCAGAATGATTCGCAAGTTTTTTACGGGAATGATTCCTATTATGTGCTATTTAGGCTTCATCATGTAAGGACTGTTTGAAGTAAGCTTCCCAGGTCTTTAATATGATTATTTTCACCCCTCCGTGCTAATTACTTTGTGCTTCGGCTGATTTCCAGTTGTTATACGAAAGAATACAATCAGCAAAGGAATATTCAGAAAAGAAGTGGAAGGGTCCAGGTAGCACAAATCCTGATTCTTATTCCAGGTGATTTGTCTTTTATGTTAATAGCTTTGTATTGGAAGCAGTTCCCTACAAATGTTAAAAGCACAACACTTTTAGGTTCATAAAAGCACTCTATAATTTACTTGACGGCTCAAGTGACAATACAAAGTTTGAAGATGAATGCCGAGCTGCTTTTGGAGCACAGTCATATGTTCTTTTCACATTGGACAAGCTTGTTCAGAAGTTTGTTAAGCATGTAAGCAAAACTAGATTCTTGTCTTCTTGACTCTCTACTTCCAATTTCTTTCTTTTCCCTCTCTCTCTCTGCTGATCATTGGGATGATTTGGATATGCTTCAGCTCCATGCAGTTGCAGCTGATGAGACAGACGCTAAGATTCTGCAACTACATGCGTATGAGAACTACAGAAAACCAGGAAAATTATTTGATCTAGTGTATCATGAAAATGCCCGTGCCCTCCTCCATGAGGCAAACATATACCGGATAAGATATGTAGGTTTCCCTCGACTAAGCATCTTTTTCCCTTCATATTTTATGATGTGTTAATAATTACTTTGGAACTGATTGCAGTCATCAGCAGAAACACGTCTTTCAATTCAGCTTATGAACAGCGGAAACAATCAGCCTGAAATAACAGGTGTATCAATGGAGCCGGGTTTTGCAGATTATCTGCAAAACAATTTTCTGAAATCCGTCAATGATGAAGACAAGCTAGGACTGTTTCTGAAAAGGTGAATGGAGCATCATAAGAGCATAGGGTATTTATATATTCCTTTGGTTATTGCAGTAATGTTTAACCAAACTCTCCTCAGGAACAAGAAGAAATCCACCGTTGATATGGAAGGTTTGAATATTATTAACGAGATCGAATGTACGATGGCTTGCAGTTCTTCAAAGGTGCAGCATATTATGAAAATCTATGTTGCGAAAGAGTTGCTGTCTGAAATGTATATTTGTGGATAAATGATACTTACTTTGCCAATGATCTAACTGATGTAGGTGAAGTATGTACCAAACACATCAGATCTTTTGTATAGAAGCAAAGAGAGGAAACTGAATCCAAAGGGACGGAGGGTTAGAAGAGTCAGTGAAATCTCAAAACAGCTAAGAATATCGCGGTTTAACATTATGCTGAATTGCAGAGTTTATTCCTTGCCTCCTGTACACACTGGTACAAACAACCAATTCTTTTATTAAAATTTCTATTTGACACCATGAACTGCTGTGAAGTCTTCCTCGATGTGACGGTTCGTCATTCGTGATACTTAATCTTGTTTCAGGAGTTGAGCGTTGAGGTTTTTAATGCTAAAGGCTCGTTGGCTCTTAGAGATTATGCAAAGCTTTTAGTGGCCGAGAAGTTTGATTGTTTTGACGTGACATGGACTAGAATCATATGGCTCATGATTCACGAGGCTACAATTCTTCTTTTCTTATTCCTGCGTTTAGCGTTAAGAGCCGTCAATTTTGGTTGTATAGTTTTATTAGAATTTATGATATCGAAGTTGCCAAAATCCAAGACTCTTCAGCCAACTTCCAACATGTCTTATATTAAAGCTTGTATCATTATGACTACTCAGTTTTTTATGTATCTTTAAGCTAGTCATGAAGTCATAATCATCTGTATAGTTAATAGATTGATCATATGGTTAGTTACATATAGTTGTAGCAGTTTAACTTCCATGAGTTTGACTTTGATACATCCTAGCAAACTCATGGCCGTTGTTCTGATAAGCCCTCTTGAGAACCTCTTCCGAAATCGGAAGCTTTGAAATGAAAGAGACCAAAGACATAAGCTGAGTCCCAGGATTCTGACTACTCAATCCAGAGACTGCTAAAGCTGAGCTCACTGTATCAATGTTGTATAGAAAATGTATCAACCCTTTGGGGAACACGAATTTCTCACCGGGATGAAGTTCCTGAGTAAAGACCCGACCCGATGTATCCACGAACCCGACAAGAAGTACACCTTCTAGGCAGATTGTTACTTCGGAGGCTCGTGGGTGGACGTGCGGTGGAACATCACCAGAGGCACCAAAGTCGAGTCGGGCCAGTGTGAGGCCCATTGTGTTGAGACCCGGAAGGTTGGTAATTGTAGTGAGTGTGACGTAAATGGTTTGACCCGGTTGTTTCCTTCTCTTGACAATGCAGAGGTCGTGAAATCGGAGACGGTGGCTAGTGACGGATCGTTGCAAAGTTCGCCGTTAAGGTGGATTTTTTGATGAGATATAGAAGGAAGAGAAACACAATAGTCTTGGAGCGGATCCGGGTCGGACTTAACCCGACCCATTAGAAGTATAAACACTAATACTAAGTAGACAAGCGAAATATTTGTTTGTTGAGTTTTGTGGAACAGAAGAATCAATATAAACCAGAAAAAGAAGTTCCATTTTGGTGCAACTAAATTTTAATTTAAGCAAAAGCGTGCACTAATAAGTTTTTATTAGCCATTAAGCTAAGAAAACCAAAACTTTGTCTCTTCTAACTATACGATTATATATTTTATTGCATTATTTAATATTTATCATCAAAACATTGTTATTGTTTTGTGTCATCAATCTATTATGTATACACAAACTTCTAAATAAATTCCTACTATAAAACATTCTTCATTTATTAAATTCCTCTATTTTCGTTTATGGTCCATGTCTTGCTTTTGCAGACGATTCCATTTGCTTTCGGAGAAAGATATATTTATAATAATGCACTAATTAAAACTGAATTGATATCATAATATATTGGAAAAAATCTATTAAGATATTGAGTTTCGAACTTCCTCTTATATAATTCGCCTTAACTCAACTGTACTACTACTATATAATGACAAAAATAATTAGGTCATGTATACAACGAAAAAAATACTTCATATGTGGTTTTCATAACAATTATATTATGGACATAATTTTTTTCCAGTTCTTATCAATATAAAGTCTCAAAAATTAATAGATGTTTCAAAAAATAAAATAAAATATTAAATTAGGGTGGACAGAAGTAATTTAGATGTCGAGAGATAGCAAAAAACGTGGAAAGACAGATGCAACAACGATCGGGACATTACAATAACCCAAAGATGACAAAAAGAAAAAGAAAAAAAAAAAAAAGGATATGGTCGAGAGATTCATTCCCCACATGAAGGGACAAAACGCAAACCAATGAAATATTTTTATAATTTATTTGCAAATTTTTAAAAGTACATCAAACGTGAGTGAGGGTTGATTTTGTTGTCGACAATAATCAATGATTTTATACAGTGCATCTACATTGTGCTTTTTAAATTAAATTCGTCCTTTCAATATAGTTGATTGTGGGATCATTAACAACAGTACATGAGATTATATATAGTAATGTAATCCAACATTTCATGTTTCAAAGAGAGATTATATGAGTGTTCTTTTTATGTGTTCGGTGTTCGGCCTGAACGGACTCCAAATCCACTACCAAACCTACTCAAACAGTCCAATTTAGCGAAAACAAATAGAATTCAGACAGTTCGCAGAACTCGGCCTGTAAATTTGAGACAAAAATTATGAGACGTGATTAATGGATCAAATCCCGGATAATTTGATTAGAATGAAAAAGATAAGAACATTTCTTGAGACATTAATGACTTTTTTGAGTATAAAAGAGAAAAAGATGGAGGAGATAGGAACCCATCGAAGTCTTAGACATTCAACCTTACAAAAATAAGTAGTCAGAATATGTTGTTAATTTTTGCATTAACACTTTCTTTCAACCTCTTCATGTCACTATGAGGTTTTAGTTATATTGTTGATGCAAGAACCAAGCATGAAATAGCAAGCACTTGTCATAAGAACCAAGGACCAAACTTGATCTATCTAGGGCACACTTCTCTTCTATTATTATCATAAAGATTTATGGTAGAAGGTCTAGCCATCGAACCTATATAACCAATCAAATTAAGATTCTAAACATTCACGTTAAAGATAACCCAAATGGTAAAGTGTTTCTAATGAATTATAGTATTAAACTTTAAGACACTGTATCCATGTGAAGATGGTACACAGATCCAAATGGAGTTATAAAAACATATTTTGAGAACTGTGTTGCACTAAAACTGAATGCCGAAGACAACGGATCTATTGGAGACTATTAATGGAAAAATATGTTGCAAAGGAAGGAACAAGATTTGCTCATTTCCACCTTTGCATTTACTTATTGCTTCTTCTCTACACATCTACACATGCACCCACTTTCTTTCTGTATTAGTAGATTCATATATTAAAATTTGCATTAGATAATGGCCTTATACTAGTATATTACTACTTCGCCACTATAACATGAATTTTTAGGGGATCATAAACCGATAATTTCTCAATTTTTTAAGTCTTTTTAATTAGTATGTATTCATCATCTATATATAACTGTTCAATTATGTTTCCAATGTTATTATTAATTGGTTTGTACATATTTGGAAAACAAAAACTTAACTCCTCGATTTTTGAAATTTCTCAGATCTAGTTAAGTTACTGCTAATAAATATGGGCGTTTTATGAAACTTAATTATTAGTAACTACTTGTCAAACATAGCTTTTTAGGGTGTTGTTGGCAACATTCCTTTAGAGAGAAAAAATAATTTAAATTAAACCAATCGTGATCTAAGTTTATTTTCATGTTCTTGTTGTTCTAAAAACTAATTTTAGATTTATGAAATATTTTTGGTTATGAAAAATCAAAAAATAGAATAAAAATTTATGAATTTTACAAAAATAAAATTATACAACAACAAATCTACCGCCATAATACATATAGCAAAAAAAAAATCTACATTCTATATCCTACCACAAAAAACTCTAAGCTATAACCTCAACCAATCAAACCCTTATTCAAATTTATTTTTATTACAATCTTCAATAAATGAATGGAAGTTCTATATATATATATATATATATATATATATATTTGTCAACAAGTAACCATTAAATCGACAACGATCTGATTCATAGTCTAAGTTCTCAAAGTGAAATTCGAACTCACCAAATAGTGTCTGGCTAAATCAGATGTACTTCATGTTTCATGGCCAAAGTTCTACATATTTCTTAACATTGTTTTTTTCTTTCCTTTTCTTAATATTGTTTTTCTATGCAGAGTAAATAGATTAATGATCAATGGAATTAATGTTAAATAATACTTAGTTAATGTTTTAAAAATTTTACACATATTACAAAAATTTAGATCATATCAGTTTTTTTTAAATAATTTTATTTTAGAACATCAACTAAAAAGAATAAGATGGAATAAGATTGAACAAGGTTCAATTGCAATCTCCACTTAATTAAGTTTTTCTTTTTTTTTAACTTCCACTTAATTAAGAATTTAAGTCTAAACCAAAAGCTTTATATCATATTTAATTTAATCACAGCTAATCCTCACTAAGGCTCTTCCTTTTTAATTAATTAAAATTATTGGTGATGGTAGATCTAATGCGGTTTGGAAAGAAATGGATCCCTGACATTCACCCGAGAACGACAATTGGTATAGATCCAAATATTTATTCGGATCTTACTGTTGATCAATTTATTGATTGGGTTGGCATTATACAAAAACTGGTCGGTATTCAGTAAAATTTGGATATAAGACTGAGAAGAGTAATTCTCCGATGGATGCTGGTTCCTAGGGACCAAATTTCTGGGCATTACAATCGAAGATTTGGAAACTGGATTGTCCAAATAAAATTAGACACTTTATATGGCAAGTCTTATCAGGTTGTATTGCAGTTAAGAAAAACCTGAATAATCGGGGAATAAACTGTGATCCTAGATATAGCAGATGTGGGGCAAAGGAGGAGACCATTAATTATATCATTTTTGAGTGTCCCCCGACAGTTCAATCATGGGCATTATCATCTGTCCCCTCGCCCGTAGATATTTTCCTGCAGAACTCAATATGGTATAATCTTGACTATCTCTTTTGGAGAATTTCAGATTCAGTAAACGTCAAAATCTTCCCTTGGTTGATTTGGCATATCTGGAAAGCGAAAAATAATTGTTGCTTTTCTGGAACAAGCAAAGATCCCCGTGAATTGTTATCCCAAGCGGAGCAAGATGTGACGGAATGGTCAAATGTTGGGCGTCAAAATTGTCATGCTAGCCAATCTGGATCGCTTAGCTCAACTACAATTTGTCGAGTGGTGTCTATACCTTTGATCGCTAACCCGACCTTTACGGGTTACCGATGCTTTGTTGATGCGTTGTGGAAAAGTTATGACATTCATTCCGGGATTAGCTGGGTTTGCTTTCCAGACGCTGCTTCTGGTGGATGCATGGGAGCACGTCGAATACGAAGTAGCCTTTCGGCACTACATTCAGAGGTGGAAGTTGTGCTTTGGACTATGGAATCTCTGATTTTGCTCCAGTACTTAAAGGTGGAAATAGCTACGGACTGTATGAATGTGTTGAAGATATTGTTACATCCAGAGGAGTAGTCGGCCTTCTAATATACATGAAGATTTTCTGAGGGTAAAATCTCTTTTTCGTGTATTTTCTCTCTATGTAATTCCAAAATCTCTAAACCATAAAATTGATGTTCTCGCTCTTTTTTATTGAAGAATCAGCTAATAGTTTAGTATTTTGTTTCTTACCTTTTAATTTTGTTTCTATTAATATATTGGTGGGAAAAAAAAAACCCAAAACCTTTATGTAAGAATTAAAAGTCTTTTATGCGAGGTAATTGGAAAAGCTTTTAAGGAAAAGAAAAAGGTCCACGTGGAGCGAGATTAAAAGACATCTATAAAATTGACGGCGTCAAGTCAACGTGCAATTAAAAACACCGTCGAAGGTAATTAATTAAAAAAAGTTAACGGAGATATAGATATTACACGGATCCCAGAAAAGTAATAACCTCAACCCTTTCACTAATCTAATCCGGGACTCCTCATCTTCTGCCGTCGACTCGGCAATTCCTCCGCCGTCTCTGGTGAAGAATCCGGCGAAGATTTCAACATCCTGTCATCTTCATCTTCATCGTCCACTGGAGATGAAACTGGCGAGGTAAAGATCTCTTCAGGAGATAACGGCGGAGATGAATCCGATGAATCAGGCGAGATCGTCAAAGGCGGCGACGATTCAGGCGAAATAGTCAACGGTGGCGGAGATTCAGGGGAAATAGTCAACGTCTGAGGAACTGAAGGTATGACGGAATTGGAATCTTCTGGAAGTTTCCTTTTGTTTCCGTTGGGAAGCTTAACGTCTCTAGTTAAGTAATTTCTCAGGCGTTTCACGTCGGCGAGTTTCACCGGTTTCAGTAAGAAATCCTCTGCTCCTTCCTCAAGGCATCTGTTAATTAAATCAGTTTTCAAATTTATCAATCAACAGTTTCTAAATGTCGAAAATTGTAAAAATCAGCAAGCAACAATCAATCAATCACCTGTCGATTCTGGTTAATACATTCTCCGACGACATGATTACAACCGGAACTTCTCTGAAACTAGACGATTCCTGTTTCAGATTATCGAAAAACTCTACATTGTTCAGAATCACAAAGTTCACTATTCAAAAATCTAAAATCGGAAAAAAAAACGGCGGGAAAATTCAGACCTTTATCTTCTTCAAGAGCTCATAACCAGTCATTCCAGGCATACAGTAATCAGTGATGATCAGATCAACTTTCAATCTCTGAAATTTCATCAATCAGTAAATTCTATAATCAAAATCCGCAACCTTTAATCCGGAGAATCGAAATGTTTCTCAGATTTAATAGCTTACATCGAATTCAGCAGAGGCTTTCTTATTGTCCAACCCTAGAAATTCCAGAGCTCGCCATCCGCTATCAACCGCCGTAACTGAAAATGAAACCACCGCAAACATAAATTTTCCGGCGAGAGATAAAAGTGAAAGAAACTTCTTTTTGTTTCCAAAAATACGAACCTTTGCAAGAGGTAATACGAAGCAATCTCTCAATGACAATCCGATCAACGAGACTGTCATCAACGGCCAAGACATGAACTTCATCTAAATCCAACGGCGAAGATTCGATTCCTCCAATACCGACACTCATCATGTCTGACCTCCGTAAACAAGAAACGCCACCGTCCCTTGCCATAGACGACGAGCTATAGTAACTGTAAGGAGAGGATGAAAATAGCAGAGAGAAGAAGAAGAAGAAGAAGAAGAAGAAGAAGAAGAGCTCACATCTGCTTCTTAACTTCGTTCTCCTCCTTAAGACAGTTTTTTATATTTCTGATTTATTTTTTCTCAAAAAATAAAATAAAATCAATCTTTTTTCAGTGTGTCTTTTCGTTTTTCAATTTTATTTTTTTTAATCTCCAGCTAAGAAAATCCAACAAAATCTTTGGTTTTTTTTAATATATTTATTTATGTGAAAAATATATAATTCTTTTGTGCCGTGCTTTTAGGGTTGAAAAATTGAACTTTTTATAATGAAATGATAATAAAATGAGATTTCTGAAAATCCGGTGGGGAGAGGGGGGGCCTATACGAATATCATAGAGAAAATTATTCCTAAATCGAATAAATAATAGAGAAGATATATCCGTACAAAGGTATCAAATTTACCAAATTGACAGATTGTGAGATTTTGGTCATAAATCTCGTCCTTTATATAATTGGTCTTCGTAAAAATAGAATGACTCTTTTAATAATTAACCAGAAGATGCAAATGGCATTTAGTCTAGTGGCAGGCGGTAAGTCCACATAAGACATGCGTATTTGCACAACCGGTTAGTGCCTATTATGGGACTCTATATTATTTATTTTTCATCTTAGTTATATATAATAACCTACCAACAACAAGCTGACAGAATATAGATATCTCAAAACTAAATCTAAAAAGGAGACTAAGAAGAAAATCAAAGAGAATTTACACAAAGCTTAAAACTTCAAACCCTTACAGAACCAAACCGAATCAAAAATCTCAACTAAACCATTATCAAAACCAAAAAAATGAAAACACAAAACTTTGAAAAAAGAAAAACAAACGCAGTTGATAACATAATTAAAGAGGACATTTACGGCCATGTTCATTTCGTGGTCGTTAACGACAGCGATTACTGACACCGAACAACAATTTAATTTTTTAATTTTTTTGCAATCGCTGTGATCAGTCGCTGGTTTAGCGATTGACAAAAGAACAGTCACAACGACCAAAACTATTTTCTCAAAAAAAAATTTATTTTAGAGTTTTTACATTATATTTTAAAATTTATATAATTATATTTATTTAATTATTTATTAGTTGATATATATATATATATATATATATTATATATAGATACTTATACACAACTATTAATAACTATCAAATATTAAGATAATTTTTATGAATTTAAAATTTTGTGTATTTTATTTTTATTTATAATAATTTATTTTATTTTTTATTTTGTTTAAGAAAATTTGTTGTTTTATATATCTGATTTTTTATTTTAAAGTTTTTTATTAGAAAAAAATTTGAAAAAAATCAAAAAAAAAAAAGAAAAATAATTGATTGCTACGTCGTTCCAACGACTGCCAAAAGATCATGATTTGGTCGCTGGTCATTGTAGCTAGCAACTGGCAAAATAACAAGATCTATAAAAGCAGAGTAAATAACTGATACAACGAGTTTTAACCTAGATATCTACTGCAAGTGCACATCAAATCAAAGTAGTATTTAGGGCTCGAATTTACGAAAACCAAAGGATGCACTATTAATTACTCAAATCTAATTCAAGCTAAGAAAAATAAAATATGAATTGAATTGTGACTAACAACTTAAAGCAAAATACGGTATGAATTTAAATAATAAAAAGCATCAAGCATTCGGAAATTCATCAGGAAATAGGGAATCGAATCAAGAAACTATTCAGGACACACAGTCAACCAATTCTCGACTCAAACATAATCTTATAGCAAACCCACTGTCGTGACGTCGAATACTATATCTAACAACCTAGAAATCCTAAATTGTCGTTTGGTTCTAGAGATCTAAATACGCATTAACGAATTGGTTCGATAGATCCACAATAAGCCTTAACATCAGAGTTTTGTTGGTTAAGGACTGATTGCTCATCTAAGCAGTTCACACATCTAACAAGCTTTTGTAATGTTAAACAACCTAATATCATATACTAGTTGATTAGGCTAATATAAGCATTACACACAGCGATAGGCAGAGAACACAAAGGAAAAAAGCCATATTTGTTCCTAATTCATTGATTCCTAAATCCCTAGAAAACCCTAAGACCGATTAAGGATCTACTCAAACATAATCAAAGAATAACAAACAAAAGAGATAATAGAAAACATGACGAAATTGCAATTGAATGAAATAAAGAGGTTTAGAATTCTTCTCCAAAATGTAGAGGATGGAATCTTATCCACCAGAGCTTACAAAAGGTCCAGTCGTCAGAAAGAATGAAAAGTTGTGTCTAAAAACAAAAATCCTATTGTTTTAAAGAATAAAAACGAGTGGGTACAAAATAAGAAAAGAGCGAAAATATCTTGCAAACTCGCGGATCGATCGATTTACCATGAGTTGGTCAATCATGATCTAGGTTGGTCGATCCACAGGTCATGCACATATCACTCGTGAAAGGCTTGGAATGATCGATCCACTTGTGAGTTTGTCGATCAAAAAGTCGTGCGCAACTTCTGGTGAAGTGGAGATCCATCGACGCATGACTAGCTGGTCGATCAACAAGTCGTGCACAGCTTCGCGTGAGATGGAGATCGATCGATCAAAGGGAGGATCGATCGATCCAAAAAAATGCCAGAATTTCTCCTTTTCACTCTAATCCATGTTTTGAGTGATTTATCCCGCACTTACCCATTTTGCACTTGAAAAGGTTTCAAAATGCTAACAAAGACTCGAAAAGCAGGCAAATAAGTGAGTCAAAAACCAATAAAAATGAGACTTAGCTTCTTGCTTATCATCAAGCAAACAGAGAAACAAAGCCAGAAAAGAATAGTGTAATAAAAGGAACTTATTTGTCATAAGAATATTACATAATTAATCCTTTAAGTAAACCACATGAAAAACGTACCTGACAGAACTGAGACCACCTTGTACTTCCCCCATACTTTGCAATTATCTCATTCAAATTCCACAATCCAAGTGAGTGACCCGAATGCACCTTACCAACTTCCTAAGGTGTCTAGGTGTGGTCTCATCGAGGGGATATCGATCAAAAGACACATGGGTTTCTCTTTAGTCTAAAGACTACCTTTTATGTGATTTCATTCCTCTATTTTCATCTATTTTGCAGCCAATTTTTCTCTACTTACCTAGGGCATCATTTTTTTTATGGTGGTTCTTTAGCAACTCAAAGAATGAAAGCAAGAGTAGTGTCATTAGTGTGTACCTCAATCTACTTAACAGTGCATTCCGACTTTGTTTTTATAGTTATTTCAGACATATGACATTCAACACAAACTCATGGAAAAGATTAGAGAGAGGGGAACCACACTCACACAGATAAGTCATTTAGACAAGAAGAGGGATACCCAATTCAATGTATACCAACCCCCTTGACAAGAAGATTAAGTTAAGTTAAACGTGAAGTCGGTATGAGATTCTTTAAATACCTAAGAAGATGTGGGTAACGTTGAGAAGTTGAAAGGTTTCTAGGTATTCCAATAGTCAATCGATTCCTACCAAATATGTGTCAGTGGTTACTTAAATTCATGAAAATGCATTAGACTTCGAAAATCATAGTTCCAACATCGTTTTTTAAAACTCTAATAAAAGCTAACTGACTCAAAAAAAACATCAAAAAGACTCAAAATGTAAAAAAAAACAAAGAAAAATAGCATTAGTCACAGCAAGTGACCTCCCCCAGACTTACTTCACATCGTCCATGTGTGAGAATAAATTTGAAAGAAGCATGACTTATGTAGAAAAATAAGATAAGAAAAAATATGAAAGAAGCACGACCTGGTGATACTCAGTAATGAGGTCGATCGTCAGGTTATGCGCATCGCTCGTCATAGCTCCCCCGATCGATCGATCCAAACCATGATTAATTGATCTTTAGTGTTCGACCGCTTCCCAAGTAGTAAACGATCGTGCAGGAAGCGACTTCAACCATCGAGATGCCTTGTCAGACAAAGAGTGATGGAAGAGCTTACACTTTACATATTTCGCAAGGACTCCATTAGAACTCATGGTACTGCACATGTCTTCAAAATTCTCGATGTGATCCATAGGATTTTCTTCTGGTAAACCATTGAAGACGTACTATTTGACCAATCCAATCAGCTGAGGGTTGATCTCATAATCTTTCCTCTGAATTGGCAGAGGGCAAATAACATACCTTTTCTTATATAACTGGTGAGGTGTGTCCAGATCACCTATAGTTCGCCACTGAGGCAACTCATGTTGTCGCCTATGTTAAGCAAGTTCTCGCTGCAACTGCTCTATTGTAATTGTTCCACCTTGACCTTGTTTGTCATTCCCTGGAGGTACTGGATCCTTCGGATGCTGAATCATTGCTCTGGCTCTTCTGTTCTCGCGTTTAACTCTTGCAAGTGTCTCATTATCGAAATTAAGAAGTTCTTCAGAACCTTGACTTCTTGTGACCATAAACTTGAATTAACAAAAGAAATAAACAAAACGAAAAACGTAAGTAAAAAGACTTAGACTATAACTTGATTCTCAATCAAAAGGCAACCAATTGGTCCCCGACAACGACGCCAAAAACTTGATACACAGAGTTTAACCCTATAATCATACTACAAGTGCGCAGTAAACGTAGTACTTTAGGGATCGAATCTACAAGAACCAAGTGTTACACTATCAATCTTTATATCAAACTTAAGCTAAGACAAATCAAGATTGTTGTTGTGATAGAAACTAAACTAAACAAAGCAATAAAGGATGTGAAATTAATAAATAAAATAAACATCAGATAAAGGGAATTCATTAGGAAGTAAGGAATCAGAATCAGAAAACTATTTAGAGCACACATTCAACCAATTCTCGACACAAACATAATGTTATAGCAAACCCACTGTCTTGGTGTCGACTACTATATCTAGCAATCTAGAAATCCTAAACTCCTGTTTGGTTCTATAGATCTAAACACGCATTAACGAATTGGTTCGGTAGGTCCACAATCAGCCCTAACATTAGACTTTCGTTGGTTAAGGACCGATTGTTCATCTAAGCAGTTCAGGCATCTAACAAGCTTTTGGAATGTTAAACAACCTAATATCATAGACTAAGCCCGGTTAAGGATCTACTCAAACATAATCAGATAACGACAAACAATAGAGATAACATAAAACATGATGAAATTGCAATTGAATGAAATAAAGAGGTTCAGAATACTTCTCCAAAATGTAGAGGATGAAATCTTCTCCTCCAGAGCTTACAAAAGGTCCAACCGTCCGAAAGAATGAAAAGTTGTGTCTAAAAACGAAAACCCTATTGTTTTAAAGAATAAAAACATGTTGGTACAAAATTAGGAAAAAGCGAAAATATCTTGCAAACATGCTGATCGATCGATTTAGGTGTAGATCGATCAATCCACCATGAGTTGGTCGATCCTAATCTTGGTTGGTATATCCACAGGTCGTGCGCAAAGCACTCGTCAAAGGCTTAGAACGATCGATCCACTTGTGAGGTGGTCGATCAACATGTCGTGAGCAACATTTGGTGAAGTGGAGATCAATCGACGCATGACTATCTGGTTGATCAACATGTTGTGTGTAGCTTCGCGTGAGATGGAGATCGATTGATCAAGTGGAGGATGGATCGATCCTGAAAAATGCCAAAATTTCTCTTTTTCGTTCAAATCTGTGTTTTGAGTGCTTTATCGTGCAATAACCCATTTTACACCTGAAAAGACTCCAAAATTCTAACAAAGACTCGAAAAACAGACAAATAAGTGAATCAAAAATTGATAAAAATAAGGTGTATCAATAACAAAAAAGACATAGGATTAGGACGTCATAACAATAGTAATAAAAATTTATTATCAACTGGTTGTATAATCTTTTTAATAGCTAAATAGATAAAGTCGGATCAATAATTCAAGTTTTCTAAACCTTATATCTTTATATTACATGAATCTTTAAAATTTAATTTTGATATAAAAATTATTTAACTTCTTCCTCGTATGATCTTATTATTGGTAAAAAAATGATTCTATTAAGGTTTCCCGCTTTGTTTACTTTTTAATTTCAACTGAATCAACAAAGCTATTTTTTTTGCTCGGATAACAAATAAGTGCTTTGCCCTGACACCGATTTGATCTTGGGGGTTTTTGATCCAACACTGTTTCAAAGTCTTATAAGTTGAATTAATCAAATTAAATTTTTCTCGTTCGATTTCAAAATATCTATTCATGTGAAACTTATCTGCGTCTATTTCTACTTTACCCGGGTGTTTTCTAATTGTTAAAGTGCTCCTTCACCTATATTAATAAAACAATATTTTTGGTTAACTAGAAAATTAATGTAGGTTTAAGTAGTAGTATATCCATCTGAGTCTAGAAATTTTATGTTATCCAAAAAAAAAAACTAGAGCTGGACATTCGGATAATTCGGGTTATTCGGTAATCGGGTTATTCGGTAAATTTTAAACCCACCGAATAACCCGAATTGGACAATCGGTTCGATTCGGTTCGTATCTCGGGTTATTCGGATTGATTTTTCATAAATATATTTGTTCCGAAATGATCCGAATAAACGTTAATCGGACCATTTTCAATACAAGATCTACAAATCCGAAACAATCCGAATCCAACTTAAAAGTGTAAAACCGAAATGATTCGTGACATCCGACCGATCCGATTAGTTCCGAATAAAAACAAAGGTCTTCAAATTACCAAATCCTGCAAGTCTCTACAACCACAAATCTCAAATCTCAACCTTCATTGTTTTGGCTCTTTAACTCGGAATCTACACAAGTAAAATAGAAAACACAGTTGATCAAAGATATAGAGAAGAATAATGTTCAATAGAAATTAGAAAAGATTAACTAACCTAAAGATTCAAAAAACTCCACATCATCCAATTGTTGCATCAAGTTTGCTACTTGTGCTTCAGATTTATAAGCACATCTAAACCATTGTTGTAAGCAAACCAAAACCTCAATCATATATGGCGTTAAAGAACTCCTATGTTCACAATCTCATTAAATGCTAGAGTACTAGAAACTGATTGAGAAGCCGAGAAGGTTAGTGTACATAGGTAAAAGATTTTAAGGAATTTAGCTAACCTTTGGACTTCATCCCAATTAACAGCACTTGGTGGTCCAACTCTTTTCAATTTGGTCTTTTCATCCTCTTCTTCGAAGTACTCGCAGTACAGCTTGTCTTCATTTCGCATCCTCTCAAAAGGAACCCGCAGCTTAATGGCAGCAGTTAGCATTAGGTAAGTTGAATTCCAGCGGGTCACACAATCTAATGGCAAGCTTCCTCTAGTTATTGGCTTAGCTGTATCACACCTAAGCTGGAAAGACTTTAGCCGACTGAAAGATGACCTCACATACTTAAATGCATTCCTAATAGCAACGATACTTGGTTTAGCCTTTTTCAGCCCATCTCCCACTATTAAATTGAGAATGTGAGCACAACAACGCATATGAAGATATTCCCCATCCGCCACTATAGACTGAGGCCCCCTCATCCTCAATTGATCCGTGAAAACCCGCAGGGCCTTGTCATTACCACTAGCATTATCCACTGTAATGCTGAAAACCTTCTCAATACCCCACTCATCTAGACACTTGATCAGCTGACCAGCAATTGTATCTCCTTTATGATCTGTTATCACCTTAAATGACAAAATCCGCTTCTGCAGTTCCCAATTTTGATCAACCCAATGTGCTGTGACCACCATGTAGTTGTATGAAGTTGTAGGAGAGACCCATATGTCTGTGGTGAGAGATACATTCTGCTTCTGTGCTTGAAAAAACACCTTCATTGCAGCCTTCTCCGCCTCATACATTGCAGCTACATCTCTAGCACATGTCCTTCTAGAGAAAGTCTTGTATAACGGCAGGACATCGGAACAAAACCGTCTCCACCCCACAGATTCCACAAATGTAAATGGGAGCTCATTCACGACTACTAACTTATTCACTGCCTTCTTAAACAGCTCAGGGTCAAACTTAACTACCTTCATGTCACCAGCATTATCACCACTTAACAGTTGTTGGTTCTTTCTATCACCAAAATCTTTAAACAATTTACATCTACCTAAGTGACTTTTCATAGGAGTTGTACCAGCTAATTTCGAGTCACAACCTATCTCTAGACCACAATATTTACAATTACACCTACCGGGAACATCTTCCTTTTCTATGAAATGCTCCCAACATGCAGCCCTTTTCGGATAAAGCCTCTTAGGTTTAGGTGGCTTACCTGAAACTGAGTCACTTGTTGTTGTCTTCCTCTTTGTTCTAGACTCCGAAGTTGAAACTCCTAGTTCGGGAATTGTTGTTTCTTCATTCTCTTGAGAAGACATCAATCTCACATGTTTGTAAAAATATAAAACAGAGAGTTAATTAGTGATATAACTTAACACATTATTATAACAAATACAATTCAATTCATTAAACAGATACAATTCAATTAATTCAGTTAAACAAATTTACACAAAATAGTTCTCGGAAATTCCCAAATTGAGGCACGAATTGAGCACAAATTTTTAGAATTAACAATCGATTAAGCAGTTATAAACCTATTAGAATCCATCTACGAAAATAATTTTAAAAACCCCTAAAAAACTTTGATTTCCCAATTAGGGTTCACTCGGAGAATTCCAAATTGAACACGATTTAAGACCAAGTTCTTAAAATTAACACTCGATTAAGCAGTTATAAACCTATTAGAATACATATAAGAAAGTAATTTTCAAAAACCCCCAAAAAATTCAATCGAAAAAATTAGGGTTCATCGGAAACAAAAAATTAGGGTTCATCGGAAAAATTAGACTCAAATCCGCCAACAAAAACTTGCAATTAAGATTCACAAACCTATTAAAACCCCTAAGCCGAACGGATTTGAAACAACCACCAAGCAAATTTGAAAAGAATATATACGGTTTTCGATTACCTCGTGGTTGGTGTTCTTAAACATTTTCCGCCGATTTGCTGGTAGTGGTGGAGTCACCGAGTGCCGTCAGCTTCACGAGTCACCGTGAGCTTCGCCTCACGAAATCGCGAAGGAATCGCCGAATCGGGTCACTGTAAGGTTTTTTTTTTTGATTGTCGAAATGATTTTTCTTTAAGGTTGGTTCTAATTAAATTTGTTAATTTATTTTGGTTTATTCAAATTGGATTGGTTATCTGCAAACCAATTATCGAACCAATAAAATTTGATTCGGATTTCGGTAACCGAATACCGAATCCGAATAAACCAAAATCCGAATCTATTTCAAAATAAGCCCGTTCGGATTTTAATTCGGCCCATAATCGGATTCGGATCAGTTAACTCGGTTCGGACCGAACCGATCCGAAGGCCCAGGACTAAAAAAAACACATTCAAGATCACTAAAATAATAAAATAAAGTAGTTAGGATTAAAATAATAAAATAAAAATCAGTGTGGAATAGAAAAACAAAGAGGAAGGTGGACAAAAAATAATGCATTGACGTCCACATTAACATTAGGATCTGCGGGACCCATGGAAATCTAAAATGGGGGCCCATTAATATTTGTTCGAACATTTCTTTTTTAAGAAATTGGACTTTTCCTCCTTTTTTTTTTCCAAACATAATTTGCTGTTTCACTCTGTAGACACCACAGCGTATCAAATCTTCGAGATTGCTTTTGCTTTGTCTTTCCCACCCAAAACTATATTTAATAAATATCGATCTAAAATTTATTGTTTTTTTTTCCCACCCAAAACTATATTTAATAAATATCGATCTAAAAGCAGTGTTGATTTTTAGCTCCCCAAAATATATATATGTATATATCTTGAATTTAATTATAGTTGTCAACTTAACTTATTAAAATGTTTAGGTCCAAAGAAAATCATATATAAAAAACAAATCCAATATTATGACATCTCCTTAGTCAACGTTAATACTTGAAAAATCATCAGATTTCATGGTTGCTTAGAAGTTAACTATCATATTTGTTTTGTTCGAGACATGATTTCTATTTATAATCTAAATTTTTCAAATTCCAAATTTAGGGAGTTTGGTTATAGATTAAATTTTGGGAGTTTAATTATATGAAACTACATAATTCGTTAAAATCAAAGTAGAAAAAAAAATTCATTTTTTCGGAATCAGTCACTAATTGAATATTTTTGTGTTCTACATCTAAAAAGGTAGAAAGACAAATGATCAATGACGCGTGAAATAAATAAAAATTCTTGCATTATTTAAAAATAATTAACGCGAAAATTAAGATTGATTTGTGAATTGATTTTTCAAAGGATATGGGCCAAAGAATGATGGATCAAATCTTCATGATGTCAACTAGAAATCGAGAGTTTGAACAAAAAAATCCATAATAGTATTGATCTAACGTGTCGCACATATAATTAAAATATATCATTTTTTTCTACAAACTTTGACATCAATGAGAAAAAAAAAATTAAAGACATTGACATTTTCCTCCTTTAATTTTTTTTAGCACTTGATTGAAGTTTGGAGCATCTTTTTATATTAATCATTATTTTAAGTCTTTTCTTAGTCTTCTTTTAAACCTTCGTATACTAAATATAAAAGCAATCCATAGATCCAGGGGTGGGTGTATTCAACCATAAATTTCAAATAATTGTAAATGATTTTATTTTTTTGAAATTTCATATAATTGCCAAATTACTCTAGTTAGGTGGTTAGGATGATCCAGCTAATGACTTGACATTAGGGTTCGATTTCTATCCGCTGCATTATGGTTCCTTAAAAAAAGAATTATTGGGGGTGGGATTTAGGCTATAGATCAGGCCTTGTCGATCCAACATTAACAAAAAAAAAAAAATTCAGATAATTTTAAATGAATCCAAAAAAGTCCATTTATGACAAAATTTTCAAAAACTCTACCAAAAACTATAAGATTTTAGATTTTTATGTTTTAAACTAAAAAAAAATTCTAAATAACTTTTAAATTTCATAGAGTCACTTAAAATCACACCCATAATTTTTTGCTAATAACAATGAATTTGATTAAGATTTAAAATCACTAATTCAATAATATTTGATTTTAGATGATTATTAAAAATTCGTGTTTGAATAACAGATATTTACCACTTAAACTCGGATAACTTAAAATCAATGTTTTGATACACTATTCATAATCTAAAAAAAAAATTAATTAGTTGACCTAATTATACAATATTCAAATTTATGTAAGATTTTAATTATTTTAAAATTTTATAGTTAGATTTCCTTTTCATGGGCTCATTTAGAGGCCCAGCCATGCATGTCAAAGCCTAAGAGTACGTTAAATTAACAAGTTTCGATTTTGGATGTAACAATTTCTATTTTTCCAGCCACTCATATTTTACAGGTAAACTGTTTACGTAACTACAATTTCCTGAAAATCCGTGAAATATTACTAACTGATCTATCCGCTTTTCTGTTGAGAATTTAGGAAATTTGATGAAGAAAAAAACTGAAGGAATTTTTCCTAAATCTTTCGAACTCTTCTATATATTGTGAAAAGACTAGCCAGTTTTTTGGTTTTGGATTAAACACCATCTTAAAAAAATTTGCACGCTTAGTAACAAATAGTTTGAGAGATCTCTTTTACTAAAAAGGATTCCATAATTCAGAGAACCATCTCAAATTCATGTATTCTCCTATTGTAAATGATATCATTCAATCTCAGAATAATATATCAAATTCTTTCAAGATATCAAAACTATAATTTAAATCAAGAATTTTCTAGAAGTTCATTGAAAGATTTTAACTCTTAAACCATTTCCTGTTGTTTATTCCTCCCAAGTTGTTGTAATTTTTTTTTGTATTAACCCATGCAGTCAAACATTCTACAGTCATATATTATTAATATATATCAAATATAATAAAGGATCTAAATAATTCGGAAAAAGTTAGCAATTGGAGTAGCACTTGGTAGTTTATATTTATGCCCAAAATTGAAAGAACGGTGTCTTTGTCCGACCCATATTATATAGGGATTATTTTTGGAAATGCCATCGATCAATGAGTTTTAAATGGTCTCAAATATCATATAATTCAAATTTTGTTGGCAATACCATTTTGACCAAGTTAACATTGGATTAAAAGACCAAAATATCATTCTTTCTTCTTTCTTTTTCTTCTTTTTTTCTTCTTCATTCTTTCTTCTTCTTTCTCTATTTTTCCTTCTCTCTTCTTCTTCTACAATTCTCTCGATTTCTCTTTACTTGTTTTAGATTTAATTCTCTCGATTTCTCTTTCACTTCTCTTGATCTCTCGATAAAAAATAATATCATATCAATGTTTATCGATTTCATGTTTATGTCTACCACTTACGTTCATGCCCATTTTAGACATGTCTATGGCCATTTTAGGCATGTTCATGTCCATCGCTTATGTATATGTCTATTTGTGACATGTTTATGTCCATTCGTAACATGTTTAGTCTATGCGTGACATGTTTATATTTATCGCTTATGTCTGTGTCTATTTTAGACATGTTTATGTTTATTTTTAAGATGTTTATATCCATCTGTTATGTCTGTGTCCGTTTTATACATGTTTATGTTCGTTTTTGACATGTCCATAACTATCTGTTATGTCTATGTACGTTGTATACATCCATCGTTTATGTTAATATCCATTGTCAAACACAAATTCACATTTTCTCTTTTCGTGTGCCACATATTAATGTTTGATTGCCCATTTTTTTTTCTTATTTTCCCATGAAAAATCTCTTCTCTCTTTCTAACTTGTTCCCCTCACTTCCCTATTTTCTTCGGACATATAAACCAAACAAAAGTCTAATCTGTTTAAACCACAAAAGGCTAATTTATTTCACTTGTCTCTTTTAAAAAGATAAACAAAACACATACGATTCGCGGGGGAAAAAAATACTTCAAATAATTTTATGAATTTCGTACTATACAGGCCAATTATATTTTTATTTATATATTACTAGGCATGCAATCAAACAAATATATCAAAACCAATCAACCATTAAATCACAAACCCAAATTCATAGTCTAGCTTTACGGGACCAACTTGGATGTGAATCGCTTCCACGAGCTTTAACTTTACTTTAGATATTTTCTGTCTACATTATTTGTCTCTCTAATATATTCATATTTATACCTAAGAAACCATGCTTTAGTAGTTAAACCAGCACTATCCCTCAAAATTCTCCTTCATATCTCTAAATAATAAAAGGTATTTAAAATTATTAAATATTTTTATATTTGGATCTATAGTTATTGTTTTTTTTTTCATTTATTGTTCCATTGGTTATGTGGTATAGTTTTAATATTCTGGTCTAGGTATTCTTGGTGGTTTTTTAAATATTTTTTCTATTAATATATTGAATTAAGATACAATTAAGGTTCAAGTGCTCTTGGAGTCGTCTAGAAGAGAAGCAAACTGTGGGGACGACCCTTTTGGATACTCTTAATTATCGTTGGCTTAATTAAAAAATGTTGGCTACTTCAACTTATTTTAGTTTATCAATTAATCTCTTATAATATATGTTCATGGCCTAGTTTCCCGTTTGTTTATTTACATTTTTTTTTGTCCTTTGATAACTTAAAACAAGAGAATAGTTATATAACTAATATTCAAATAACAAGTGTATATTACTAAACCGATTTAATCCTACAGAAATAAATATACATATATATCTCAAATACCACATATAAAGTTTACTTCTTCGAAATAAGTGTTTATGAGCTCTTAAGAAATCTTGCATAACAGATTTAGGAAGGCTTTTTTTTAATTAATGTATATTTATAAGTTTTTTTTCCGTCGAACAATTAGATCGATAAGATCCGATCTATATCCTAAATTTCACCTCTAATTTTTTTTTAAGCTACTATAATATAGCGAGTAAGAATCAAATTCTGATGCCAAATCATTAGTTGGATTATCCTAACCACTAGACTAGAGTAACTTGGCATGCGTATTTATAAGTTATTGAATCAAATATTATGGAAACCAAACCACCCACCTATTAGCCACCATAAAGAAACTTTACAACAACAAAAAAAGACCATAATGAGTTAAAATTATTCCACATTGGATAAATAAATATAAGATTATAGTTGACAGCATACTTATTTGGAATTCTTCTTTCTATCAATTGATATAATAATTAAAATCTCTTTAATTAAAAAATTAAGTAAAATAAAGGATTTGAGATGAGAGAAAGAAGAAAAAGCTTTTGATTGCATGAGACACCTATTGGTGGCAACAAAGTCCACCAATCAGAGATCTTAGGTTGTATGAATCAATATAATTATAACACCTAATAAGGATTAATTATTATTATTATTATTACTTCAATTAATTGTCTTGATCTATCTTTTAAGTTACTAAGCAGTGGGGTCTTAATTGGAACAACTGTCCAAACCAAATGTCATTTAATTGAAATGATTTTTATTAAAATAAGATTATTCCATGACTTGATTCACCTGAAAATAGAATAATGTATACACAAGTTTTTCTTTTCGTATAAAATAATGTCTTTTCATGCTTTATGAAGATTTGCCCAAGATCTTGTTTTGAAGATTAGACTTATGAATATATTTGTTTATTTGTTAAATAGTATAGATGCTTGCATCATTGCCCACTTCTTGTATTCCTTCATTTGGCAACTATCTAATCTCCTCTATTTAATATAATTTAATATAATTTAATTTAATTAATTAGCATTCATTAAACATGGTCAAGATAGGCTTTTTCTTTCTTTTTTCTCTCACAGTAATTAGACAAATAAGATTTGGTTTAGGTGGATGACATTGAGATAAATTACAAAAAGCTTCAATTCATGCTCCATCATCAAATCTCTTTAATTTGCAAACAACTTTACTTGATGGGAAAACCACAAAATGGGTCTAAAATCTACTACAATGAATACACACACATATATATATATATACATATATATCACCAAAAGAATATTCAATAAATCTTATAGACTATTTAATGATTCATATATGCTCTTGAGTGAACATTTTGATACAAAATGTCAAATCACTACTCATTTAAAAATGAATGTACATATATATAATGGATATGCGTATTCAAGCATAGTGATCATTTAAATATATTATTTCAGGGACCAAAGTAATATTATCCTTCACCTTCCATGACTATATATTTTGAGGCAAAATTGATTAGCTTATTTCTGCATATCTTTCTTTGACTTTTGATATAATGTCACTAATATGATATTAACATCTTAAACTTCTCTTTAAGTTTAGAATATAACTTTTTGTATCAGTTGTCGCAAGTGGTTTGATCGCTGCATGCATTTTAGACTATTATATTTTATATGTACATATATATATATATATTATTCATCATATCTCTACTTAATCTAACTATTATACTGACGCACTAAACATAAAGTATTTTCCCACAAATATTTTATAGTAAATTTTTTGAATTTTAAGCAAATGTACATACAATGAATAAGACAAAAAACAAAACAAGTTGACAACTTAAGTCTTTTATATATAGTAAAACCATTCATTTATTTATCCAATTTTGTTATTTATCATTCCTATATATTATGTATGCGCGTGGTATCCACACATATGTTTATAAACATAATTCGTATTAATTAATATCGTACCGATCAAGGGTTATTTTCTATGATCATTTATCGTCATACTTTAGATTCAAACAAATAATTTGATTATAAACAACTAATAATATATTAGTCGATGCTGTTCATTGCTAATATAAGAAGTCTTCCCAACAATATTAAACTCTTTAGCCATTATATAATATATTATATATTATAGATGCAAATGCAATGCATCATTAATTACAAATTATTAAACTAAACATCTTGCATCTCTCTAATTGCTATATAAAGAACATCATTTACACATCTCCTTAAAAGATAATTAAAACCCATCACAACATATACATATCAAACACACACATCAGATTATAATGTCTCGTACAGGTGAAAGCTCTTCTGGATCATCTTCCGACAAGACTATAAAATTGTTCGGTTTTGAACTAATTTCCGGTAATCGTTCACCGGAAATCACAACGGCGGAGAGTGTGACCTCTTCTTCGACGACCAACAACACGACGTCGTTAACATTGAAAAGACTCGAGTGTCAATACTGTGGCAAAGAGTTTGCAAATTCTCAAGCTTTGGGAGGTCATCAAAACGCTCATAAGAAAGAGAGGTTGAAGAAGAAGAGGTTTCAACTACAAGCTCGACGAGCTAGTATCGGGTATTATCTCACCAGCGACCAACAACAACCAATAACGACGTCGTTTCAAAGACACTTTAAAACGCCGTCGTATTGTGCGTTTTCTTCCATGCGTATTGTGAATAATAATCAAATGGGTTTGTTCAACGATGACTGGTCGTCGATGACGTCGTCGCAGATTAGCTTTGGCAATAAGGACACGTGTCAAGATCTTAGTGACGAGATGGGGAAGTTGTACGGTGTACGACCGAACATGATTCAGTTCCAGAGAGATCATCTAACTTCTCGTTCTGGTTCAAAGAGAAGCATTAAGTCGTTGGATCTTCATCTAGGTTTTGCTGGAGATAATGCATAACTAAGACAGACAGAGAGAGACATTATTAATTAAGATTGTATACTAGTTTATATTATATTGAGAAAAAAAGAAGGAAAAAAACGAGACATAGTATTCTTGATACAATTTGAGTTTTATTTATTTAGAATTATTACTTACGTTTTTTAAATAAAAAAAATTTCGATCCAAGTGATGTTGTAGAACTAATAAAAAAATCAAAAAAATAAAATCTCAAACAGATTACTTATATTAAAATATTTATCGAACGAAGTAGATTGGAACAAGTATTATTAATATACTATGGAATTACAATCATTTATAGTTTGTTAACCAATGACTAATTGACAAGGTTTCAATATTTAATCATGATTAATTATTGTGTGCTGTATTATAAATGGTGCATTTTGCTTAATTGATGGAGAAACATGTTGAAACATTATCATGGGTACGCATCATGTATTGGTGCATTTATTATACTACAAAATACGTATATTATATGTATTATATACTTTACAAGTAGTGCGTACATGTGATATATACGGGCATGTATGCGTACACGCTTTCATTTTTATTAATAGTCAAACAAATATTTTGTTAAATATTTTGTATCAATAGTTAGATATCAATATATGATTTTACTGTAAGAGTTCAGCAAATTATTACAGTAAAATATGATTAGATAACATATATCTTACGAGATGATTAGGATAAGTACACTCATTAATTGACAACAACGTTCATAAGATTCATTATGCTATGTTATCCATATATGTATATTAATTGGATTAAACCTAATGTTGTATATGATTGTGTTTGGAAATAAAGGAAACATAAAATGTTATTGAAGCTTATTCTTCTTCTTTTTATGTTTTCAAACTTTGCTAAATTAATTGTCGTATTTTTGTCGTTTTTTATATCAACAAGTAACCATTGGATCGATAAACCCGATCCATAACTAAGTTCTTCTATTTGAATATGGTGGGATTCGAATTCACCATCTGATGGTTAGCTAAATCAGAGGCAAACCAACTGGACCATTTGTCATTTATGATGATTATTTTTTTGGGTCAATATTAGGCCACAACTGGTTGCACCATTAGCGAAATTTCTATATATAGGCAGTAGAATTCAATTCATGAATGTGAAATAATGCATGTTTTCAGTAGACTTACCACCTGCTATTACACAAAAGACACTTCATGTGATTTTCATGTTTAAATGCTTCATAAAATGGTTTAGTCATTGCTAATTCGAAATACTAACCTATATGTATACATATGTAGATAGACTCTAAAACCAAATTTATTTATAGTGTTTTTATACTAATCAGTATCACTGCTTGTTATTTTATATTTCATTTGGTTCTCAGTTATCATCAATATTTTGTTTGAATTTTAAATTTGAATATTATACATATAAATGCCGAGAAATATTAAACACAAATACTAAAAATATTTTTGGTTAAGTAAATCCACTTCTATCTTATTTTCATCAGAATTGAAGTCATAAAGTCATGTACTCCCACTTAGTATTATTTAGGGTTTGAGAAAAATTTATATTATAGATTGAAATTTATGGATCCATTTGCCGCACTCTTTCCCATTTCCGTTTATATTTGAACAGGGAATTATTTTATCATCTTTACGCTTATTATTTTTATTGTTTATATATATTCTGATGCTTGCTACCTTTCTCCAAACTGTAGCCTACAACGATTTCACATATAATTCACAAAACAAAATTAAGTAGTGAATTCGTTTATTTGGGGACAGAAAGAGAGTGAAAGATGTGAATTGTCGATAATACTCATATACAACGAACCGAATAAGCGAACTTTAACGATGACATCGCTTGACTTGGATTTTATTCTTTGAGATAGATTTGGTGTAATTAAGATTGATTCGAAATTTCCCATCAAGTCTCTTAATAAAGATGTATCAGTTCATAATTGTACAACTACTCTAACCAAATGCATATATTATAATATATAAAATGGAGTCGGCAGGTTTATGATATATATAATTAAATAAATTACGTGATTGGAATGATAAGGTTAAGATCCAACATCCAATGTTGGAGACTCCTTTAAATGTGAATACAAACACATGTCACTTCCGACACCAATGGAACTTTGTATTGCTTATGTGTTGTGTCATAGATGCTTATCCCATTTCCTTAATTTATACTTTTCTTTTCTAAAGGTTTTCCTTTAACGTCCATTCCGTATGTTTTCTAATTTTGGTAATATATATATATTTTTTTGTTAAAGAGTATGTAACATCGCTCTTTCTATTTGAGTAAATCATACACTAGTGGTTTTCGTCGAATCAATAAAATGTAATTTATGGACTATAATCAAAATCCTTAAACTTTAAATCTAATTTGCAGAATCATACAATTATTTATAGTTGAATTCTGAACAATCTCTATATATATTTAACTAAATAGTATACCTTTCAAAACATGATCTAGTGTGCCATATATTGACCACGTACGTGTCTAGATCTAGCTTCGAGAATCGATATACTTTCCTCAAAAAGTTTTTAGTATGAAATTCAAAGTGGCCACCTAAGAAGAGTTTTCTTGTGTTTACTATCATTCATGCAACATGTTATCATGGCATATAAACAGATCCGTACTTGAAATATTAGGATCACATAAAAAAAAATTATTTGATATTTACATCATATAAATCTAAAATTCATACAATAACATTTGGTACTAACTTTTATTATACATTTTTTCTATTTATATATCAAAGTTTTGTTATATATCAAATGTACATATAGTTATATAACTAAGTTTTTACTAATTTGAAGTCCCAGAAAATAAAATTGTTTAATATTTAAATGAGTTAGACGACTTATTTCCCTCTAAAAACTTTTATAATACTTTGTAATTTATACAATAATTTTGTTATTTATCTTTTGCTTAACACTATATATCAAAATTTTGTTATATATCAAATATATATAGCCACATAACAAATTTTTCACTAATTGGAAGCCCTTAACAAATTTGAAAACCCATTCAAATATTTTATATTAATGGAGTTAAATCCGACTCTGCATATGAAATGTAATCATAACAAAGGATAAGCTACTAAAACAATAAAACACTAATTATCAATTTTAAATATATATGTTTGGAAGAGATAGTGTTTATCTCATAATATGGGAGACAAATATAGATCTAAGCCAGGTAAGATTAGTTTGTTGATCTAAGTTGATTAAACATTTGTTCAACAATGTTTTGCCATCTGTACCACCCATCATTCTTTAATGGATAATATGCATCCATTATAAATTTTAAATTCTTTTTGACATTATTGCTTTCTTAAAAGCAAGTTTGGTTTTGACAAAAATTAAAGCAAGTTTAATTTAGAGAAGCTATTGATTGGTCAATATTAAGCATTATATTTGACCATCGAGAAAAACTAGTATATCAAGCAATTAATATTTATATTGTTATACAAATTTATATCATGTGTTCATGACTTCATATTAAATTATAATCTCTTGGATGTGGCATTTAGTCTAGTGACAAATGGTAAGTTTATTAAAGACAAATACATTTGTACATCCAGGATCGAGTCCACTACCTATATTATGTAGGAATTTGGTTGATAAACCGGTCAATTGTGCCCAGTATTAACAAAAAAATAGTTATAATCTCCTAAAAGGACGCTATCATTTTTATAGCATAAAAAGACAAGAATGATATGTTAATATATTAGTTTAAATGATGCTCGAATCTAATAATTAAAACTAAAATTAGATGTAAGTTATTGAAGCTTAAAACTGAGTTAATTAGAATTAGTTTCTTTAGAAAAATGATTAGGTAGATATTAAAATTGTGATTGCGCGCTGAAAACGTGTACTAAGAGGCAAGTAAAATGAATTTATCTACTTTAATACATAGTTGGTATAGAGGGTGAAGCAGAACATTGAAGAACTCAAAGCAACTTTGGATCACATGAAAAATCTTGACTCGTGTCTTACCAAGGAGATACAGAGAGTGGATTATGAACTAAACACGACATATAAGAAGGAAGAAACATACTAGAAACAAAAAAGTAGGAACATATGGTTGATAGAAGGAGATAAGAATACAAAATTTTTCTATGCGCAAATGAAATAACGGAGAGCGAATAACAGAATTATTGGTCTTTTCAATGATCAAGGAAAATGGGTTTACCAGGAGGAAAGTATAGAGAGTGAAGCAGGAAAATATTTTGAGAAACTATTCAACACAAATGGAATTTCTGATTAAGAAGAATCCCTAGAAGGGATAAAATGTTCAATAACAGAAGAACAGAACCGTTCACTGCTCCGACCAGCGACAATGGAGGAAGTTAGAAGAGTGTTATTTATGATGGATCCAGGGAAAGCGTCAAGTCCAGATGTAATGATGACACTTTTTTCCAACAGTCAATGGTCTTTCATCAAGAATGACATAGTCCGTGTTGTTAATAATTTTATAACGACGGGCCTCTTCGAACAAGAACTTAACCGAATGAATATCTGTCTAATCCCAAAGACGAGTAGACCAACATCTATGGCAGAATTCCGGCCCATCAGCTTATGTAATGTTGTTTATAAAATCATCTCCAAAGTAACTTGCCTAAGATTGAAAAGGATTCTTCCCCAGATGATATCAGACTAATCAGCCTTTGTGTCAGGGAGATTAATTTCTGACAACATCCTGATAGCTCATGAGATGTTTCATGCACTTAAAACAAATAAAAGAATCAAAGGTAGTTACATGGCAGTAAAAACAGATATGAGCAAAGCTTATGATTGCATCAAATGGGAGTTCCTGTGTCATCTGCTCCTCAAACTTGGCTTTCATGAAAGATAGATCAAAGGGATAATGCATTGTGTAAGCACAGTTACCTTCTCCATTTTGATAAATGGTGCTCCACGAGGTCATATCAAACCTAAACGGGGCATTCGTCAAGGAGATCCTCTATCACCATATCTTTTAATTCGATGTACAGAAGCACTGATATTTCAACTAAAGAAGGCGGAAGCCCAAAAAAACTTGCCGGGCATCTCGATTGCACATTCAAGCCCAGCAATATCCCACCTTTTATTCGCGGACGATAGTCTGTTTTTTTGTAAGGAGAATTTGGTCGAGGCTGATACCATCCTCCACATCTTGACGGAATATGAGAAGGTGTCTGGGCAACAAATCAATTTCTCAAAGACTTCAATCTAATTTGGTGAAGAAGTCGACATGGTGAAGAAAATCAAAATCCAGAATATATTAGGAATTAAAAATCTGGGAGGAATGGGAACCTATCTGGGTCTCCCAGAGGGTATAGAAAGGGCAAAAACAAAAGTTTTTGCCTTTATCACTGAGAAAATAAAATCGAGGATTAGCTCGTGAACAACGAAGTTCCTGTCGAAGAGGGGAAAAGAGGTTTTAATCAAATCGGTGGTAACAACTATCCCATCTTACGTCATGTCATGTTATCGGCTCCCAAAAATGATAATCTCAAAGATCTCAGCTGCCATGTCAAACTTCTGGTGCCACAATTCAATTACATCGAAAGGTATCCATTGGGTCCGATGGGAGAAACTCTGTAAGCCTAAACTTGAAGGGGGTTTTGGATTCAGAGCGATTGAGGAATTCAACACGGTTTTACTAGCCAAATAACTTTGGTGTCTATTGGATTACCCAGAATCCCTTATTTCGAAGATTTTACGTGGGCGATACTACTACGGGATGAACCCATTACACCCCCGTTGTTTATACTCCTCTTCCTATGGATGATAAAGAATTATCTCTGCTCGAGGGCTAGTAATGAAGAGATTAATTAAAAGGGTGGGCACCGGAGAAATTATCCGAGTCTGGGCAGACCCTTGGATCCCTGACACAAGCCCCCAACCAGCCAGAGGTTTGACTTCAGATATTCATCCAAATTTGAAAGTATCCGAATTAATCGTTCCGCATACGAGATTATGGTGTGATACCCTAATTAACCAGCTTTTTCCCCCGCATGATGCAAATCTAATCCTAGGGATCCATATCCCACTTATATTGACCTCAAACCGCCTTGGATGGCATTTCAACAAAACTGGTGTCTGTTCGGTAAAAAAAGGGTATTGGGCAGAACGAAATCCCTCCTTCTGCTCGCTCTGACCATATGGTCCTAATATTAAAGAGTTAATATCTCAGGTTTGGAAAGTGAAGGCACCGCAGAAAATTAAGTATTTCCTTTGGCAAGCAGTGTCAAGACAATTGCCTGTAAAAGCAAAGCTTTAGAAAAGGGGTATAAGGTGCAATACACTGTGTGATTTATGTGGGGTTGATATAGAGACAATAAATCATGTACTTTTTGAATGCCTGCCAGTCCTTTAGGCCTGAGCCTTGTCAAAAATTCATGCATGGATAAACTTCCTAGGGGAATCTATTTATTCCAATATCGACCATCTAATTTGGAGACTCCCTAGCAAGGAAGAAAATGACAGCTTTCCATGGATCTTATGGTTTTTATGGAACACACGAAATGAGAAGATATTCTCAAACAAAGATAGGAATCCCAAAGATGTTGTCCAAATGGCGGAAAGTGAAGCCAAAACATGGTTCGAGGCACATACAAAAAGCTTTGCGTTGTCTAGATGTAACAACGTATATCCGCAAATAAATTTGGAATCAGCTTATCGCCCTTTAAGTTAACCTAGCCTTCTCCGGGTATAGATGTATGGTCGATGCATCGTGGAAGGCTTCGCATATGTTTACAGGGATAGGGTGGTACTCCTTTCCGGATGGTAACAAGGGCATAAATTTTGGAGCACAATGCATCAAACATAGTTTGTCGTCTCTACACTCAGAATTTGAGGCGCTTCTCTGGCAATGACATGCCTCATATCTCTCCAGATGACAGAGGTCAAGTTCTTAGTAGATAGCTTCGAGCTGATCAAGATGATCGAGGAGCCTCACGGATGGCCCTCCTTCCTACCGTACCTATTTATCAAGACTTCGAAGCTCTTTCAGGTCATGCTCTATCACCCATATACCCCTCACACTGAACGACAAAGCCGATCGCCTAGCTCGCACAGTCAGAGAATATTCTCGGTCTCATGCGTTTGTGCATAATGTGTCTTCCACATTACTTTTGTAATAGTAGCTATAAGTTAAGTTGACAAAAAAAAATACATAGTTGGTATTTTGCGTATATTGTTTATTATTTGCTAAATAGTATTATTAGTTTCTATTCAGTTGTGTACATCCATTAAATCTCTTTCACCAAAAACTACTTACTATAAAAAATGACAAAATTTTGCAATTTTAACTCTCTAAATAGAATTAAATGCAAAGGAATACTATAAACTTTAAAGTCAATGTAATATAGGGACTGAATATTAAATACTGTAGCTTTTAGTTTTTTTGCTGTAGAATTTATGTTGTAGGTTTTTAAGAAATATAAATATTTGTAAATCTCATAAATTTTGATTCTAGGCTTTTGACTTTCTACATCCAAAAATATTCAATAAATAAAAAATTGGTTTTCTAAAGCAATAAAAACAAAAAATAAACCTAAAGCATGATTGGTTTAATTTTAGTGCTCTAAAAAGATTTTGTTTTCTAGAGTAACGAAAACCGTTACCAATCACGCGCATAACTTTTTATCCATTATTATAAGTTTTTTAAAAATTATAATAGATAATATATCATAGAAAAAAACTAAGTGAGTAACATTCGGAAAACTAAAAAAAATAAATGGCATGGTTTAGCAATGATCCATAGTGTGTAAATTATTGTACTAACCTTTTAATAATTGAAACATAAACTTAGAGGACATGAGCATTAAATGGTCAGACTTCAAAAGAGATATCACAAAAAACTCATATGAGCTCGCAACCACAGGTTACTATGTGTAAGAAAATATAGTAAGATACAACTTGGAATATATACTTAATTAGTTTAATAAGCATCAGATACTAGTACAACTTAGAATATAATAGTATATTTTAATAAGCATTAGATACAATTTCGAAGGAGTTTTCATCCATATAATGGTTGAAATCCGTTAACAGTTAACTGATTACTAGATGTATATCATATAGAATAATAGTTATCAATTAAATATTTCTACCGGATAAAGAAATAGTTAAATGTTAAAAAATTGTAATACATATAATTCTCTTTCTTGAACGTTAAAAACAATTTTTATAATGTGATATTGTAAAACTTAAAATGATACATAATTCTAACACATATAACAACTCATATTTAGTGATCTAGTCGCACTCGAATCTACACATGGCGAACTCTAATAGTGATGGTGGCTATCTTGGAGTTTAAAATAGTAGTTAATAGATAAGTTAACTGATAACTATATAATTATTGATAACATAATAGTTATCGGGTAAGTATTTCTACAGGATAAGGAAATACTTAAAAGATAAAAACTGTAATACATATATTACTCTTTGTTGAAGGTTAAAACCAGTTTTCATTATCAGATTTACTAATAATTAAGTGACAAACAATTCTAATAGATATGACAACTCATGTTTAATGATCTAGAAATACATAATTCAAATAATGATGGTAACTGTCTTCGGGGATTAAATCAATTATTAATGGATAAGCTAACTGACAACTTAATAATTATCGGATAAAATAATAATTATCAGATATAGTAAAATTTAAATGATAAATAAATCTAATAATAATTAACTATCTTGGATGTTTAAATCAATAGTTAACAACAATTTAATTGATAACTAGATAATTATGAGATAAAAGAATGGTTATTGGTTAAATATTTTATATTGCATTACATATAATACTTTTGTATAATAATTACACATCATACTTTCAACTCTAAAAAAAATATTAAATATATTATTTGATATTCATATCTGACAATCATATATTTGATTAGCGGATATGTTATCCATTAATACATATTTTATCTGTCTAACAGATGTATTAGTTGTTAACACAATTGTTATCTGATAAACATGTTTATTGTTTTTAATAAAAGGAAAATTTGGCAAATCATCTCCATCTTTTTCATGAGAGTTTAAGCTAACCTGCAACTCTAGATATGACGGTTGTTGGTATTTTCTTTTCATTATGTATTTTTTGATTTTTGTATATTTATTTCACATATACATAAATCTATTAATAAACAATTGAGTTGTGAAGAAAACTATCAAATTTTTTTTTATCCACTTTCTAATTTATTGATGCATATAAATCATGAGAAAAAATCATAATGTATCTTATTATGTAGAAAAAGCATGTTTTATTGTTATTAAAAAGTTGCTTGTTCTAATTAGTAAAAGAAAAAAGTTATATTTTGTTGTTAGGTGAGAAAAGAGAGAAAGTAAAAAAAAGAAAGTAATGTGAGAGATATGTGGAAAGAAGAGAGAATGACATAGATGAATAGAGATGCATTAGAGTCTTACTAAAACAATTGAGTTTTAGTAACTAAACTTTTATGTTATCTATTACAATTTTTCTATATTATATCGAAATTCTAATAATAAAGAATCCAAATTTACCATTAAAATTTTAAAAATCTATCATAGTAATATTTTTTAAATAATTTGGTAGGGGTTATATGTGACTTGCATTTATTTTACTTGAATGTTTAAATTGCAAAATTTGATATTTTGAGGTTTTTTTAACAAAAACATTATAATAAATACTCCTATACTTTGTGAAAAAAAGAAAAGAAAAGAAATATAAATATTATCTACCGTTGATCTTGTTTTTTTCCTTCTCTTTAACACCATCCACCGTTGATTTTGTCCGAGATTGTTCTTGCTTTCCATTTCGGTTATAAACTCATAATAAAGAAAGTCGCTCTATTAATCAAACCGGATAAATGTGAATAAGGAGCAAACCGGTCGGTTATCGATTACAAATGAAAAATCTACTTCCGATTGATTTCTAGGGTTTTAAGGTTTTGACTCACCGTTGATTTAGGGCGCGCTTCTCTGCTTCTGGTAAACACTAACACAGTACTCTTTACCTCTCTCTGCTTGCTTCTCTCACCATTCCTCAGGTTCGTTCTTTGTCACAAACATTACTATCGACGAAGAGATAGTTTTACAGTTAAGAAATTGAAATCAGTGCTTGATTGTTCTCCGTTTATTCTATTGATTTTCCTAGAAAGCTAAGAGCTTTATTGGAATTGAGATATTGAATTAGATAGCAAAGATTATTTTCAAACGAGGTCTTACCTTGAACCTCATAGAATTTTTTTTATTTGGGCTTTAAGGTTAAGAAAAAAAAACCGGTGTGAAAATGAGGCAGAAGGTAGACGAACGTATCAGGACTCTGATTGAAAACGGTGTTAAACTCAGACACCGTTCCATGTTTGTCATCATCGGTGACAAGTCTCGCGACCAGGTACTTTGCTTTTCCTCGGACACCAAGTCTAATGCTTTTGCCATTCTAATCCGTTATGTAACAGATAGTTAATCTTCATCACATTTTGCCAAAATCGGCCGTCAAGTCTAATACAAGTGTGCTATGGTGCTACAAGAACAGACTTGACATTAGCAGGTTCTATTCATCAACCTTGTGTCTCAAATACAATATATTTGCAAAAGTTGAAGCTTTTACCTTAAACTTTGTTATTAGGAATTTTATTGAAGCCTAGTTATTGGGTTAACTCATGCTTATGTGAAAATTTCTTTTGGTCTTTTCATGTTGAGAAGGATGGAACCTGACTTTGTGAACTATTTTAGGCATATTTGTGGAATTCTATTTGTCAATAACTTGGTCCTGAAAATTAAAGAGGGAAATGATTTTGTGTGCAGTCACAATAAAAAACGTTCGAAGCAGTTGAAGAAGATGAAGGAGAGAGGACAATTAGATCCTGAAAAACTTGACGCTTTCTCTCTTTTTCTTGATGTGGGGGATGTCACACATTGCTTGTACAAAGATTCTGAACGAATTCTTGGGAATACTTTTGGCATGTGCATCTTACAGGTCTCCTGATTAATGGCAGAAGATATATATATTTCGTGCAGCTTATTCATAGTTTTATCTTCTTTCACGTTAAATTTTTATTCTTGATATATTCAGGATTTTGAAGCTCTAACTCCAAATCTGCTAGCACGAACAATAGAGACAGTTGAAGGGGGTGGACTAGTTGTATTATTATTACAATCGCTTGCATCACTTACTAGTCTCTGCACAATGGTTATGGTATGAACACTGATTTTGGTAGTTATGTCGTTTGCTTAGCTATTTATCTGGAGTGACATGATTAGTTCTGTTCATATTAGGACGTGCATGATAGGTTTCGAACTGAGTCACACTCTGAAGCTTCTGGACGTTTCAATGAACGATTTCTGTTATCACTAGCGTCATGTAAAGCATGTGTTGTCATGGATGATGAGTTAAATATATTGCCGCTTTCATCTCATATCAGATCTATCACTCAAGTTCCAACAAAGGAGGTACCTTTCATAGCAGATTCACACTTTTTCCCCTAGGGTTGTTGAGAGAAATGATCTTTCATCATGCCAGTAAGCATCTTTAATTTTTCACTTTCATGTGTTTGTAATATAAGGATTCTGATGGGCTTTCTGAGGCAGAACGAGACCTGAAGAGTTTGAAAGATGCGCTAAACGATGACTTTCCTGTTGGTCCTTTGATTAATAAGTGTTGTACATTGGATCAGGTATGTGGTTAGTCACCAGTTTACATTGAATGAAGAAGCATTACACATTGAATTTAGGATTAGATATTTGCTTTGTCTGTTGTAGGGTAAAGCTGTTGTCACATTTTTTGATGCTATATTGGATAAGACCCTCCGCAGCATAGTTGCTCTGATTGCTAGTCGTGGGCGTGGAAAATCTGCTGCACTTGGTCTAGCTGTTGCTGGGGCTGTTGCTGCTGGGTAGGCTTGGGTTATCATACACTTATATTCATGTATGTTCCAATACTATTTGTTATCTTATTGGTACTTTACCTTTTTTTGCTGTTAGGTACTCCAATATTTACGTCACAGCACCAAGTCCAGATAACTTGAAAACGTTGTTCGAGTTTGTTTGCAAAGGTTTCGATGCACTTGAATATAAGGTAATATGAACTTCTTCTGCATCACAAAATGAGGCAGTTATCTAGAAATGTTTCATTGGGGTTCTTCCGTTCCGTTGCCTGTTTGTTGGAATGGTCACAGATCTGAAATCTGCATTATCTTGAGAAAGAAGAAAGAGTTTCTTTGCTTTGCTTGATTTCCTGAACACTATCTTCCACTATACATTTTTTAAGGAACATCTCGAATATGATGTTGTGAGAAGTGTGAATCCTGACTTTAACAAAGCAATCATACGGTTAAATATCTTCAAGCAGCATAGGCAAACTATCCAGGTCAGTTCGATCCTTTTTCTTTTTATTAATCGTAATTTGTGTCGATCACTAAATTGCTCCATTTTCTTTATTTTTATGCAGTATATACAACCACATGAACACGAGAAACTCTCACAAGTGGAGCTCTTGGTTATTGATGAAGCGGCAGCTATTCCTTTACCAATTGTGAAGTCTCTACTTGGTCCTTACCTAGTTTTCTTATCATCTACTGTCAGTGGGTATGTAAAACAGGAGTAAAATGCTTACATTTCTAAAATATTGAAAGTTATATACTTGGCATGGTTATATTTGATTCCGTCGGGCTACTGATTTTTGTTGTTTTGCCTTTCTTTGCCATAGCTATGAAGGTACTGGTAGATCTTTGTCCCTGAAACTCCTCCAACAGTTAGAAGATCAAAGTCGAGCCCGTGTTACTGGTGTGGAAGGCTCTCTTTCTGGTATCTGACTCTACATCTTGCTTTCACTTTTTGCATGTGCAATCAGGAGACTTTTTGTAGAGCTTCAAATATAATATCTAAAATCTTTTGTATAGTATGGCTCCAATGCCTATGCGTAGGGGCTTATGAAAGACTAATTATTTGTAGGGGCTTATGAAGGAAAAAGCGCTGTTAGCATTTTCATATAAAATTTATATTGTGTTTTGATCTATTCTTAAGGCTGGACACTTCACAACAAAATCGTTCACATGTATTCCTCTATTGTTATCCTGGATTTCTGTCTCTGATAGGGTGTTCATATTCATTAGAGCTAGTGTTTCGTTCGCGTAGGGCCTACTACTTTCATATCTTAGTATGTAGTAGTAGAAATCCTTCTTTTCCTTGGCCCTCTAGTTGATGGGAATCGTTTATCTTATTAAGTCCTTGACTGTCTGTGGATTCAGGTTGCCTTTTCAAGAAGATAGAACTTAGTGAGTCTATTAGATATGCTTCCGGAGATCCAATTGAATCCTGGCTTAATGGATTATTATGCCTTGATGTTGCAAATTGTCTTCCAAATCCTTCTTGGTATAGAAATTTCACTCAAAATAAATAGAATGTTGCTATCATTTCTTGCCAACTATTGATCTAGAAACTGTTTTTTTTTGTAGCCATCCTCTGCCAAGCCAGTGTGATCTCTATTATGTCAACCGAGATACCTTATTTTCTTATCACAAAGACAGCGAGTTGTTTTTACAGGTAAAGATAGTTAAACTTTTACGATCATAGTAGTTTTTGCTACCTTCATTTTATTAATAAGGCATTCTGTGGCATTCTATAGCGAATGATGGCACTTTTTGTCTCTTCCCACTACAAAAATTCTCCTAATGATCTTCAACTTCTGGCGGATGCTCCCGCTCATCATCTGTTTGTGTTGCTCGGTTTGCAGTTGTTCCTACATTTCATAGCTAGATATAATCATGAGATCTAGAGTATTGCCTTAATTTCTATTTGGCACAGGTCCTGTTGATGAGTCCAAAAACCAGCTTCCTGATATACTGTGTGTTGTCCAGGTATATATTCTAAAATCATGAATCTCATATCTTGGCGTTCTTATGTGATTGATTCTCGATGTAACTGATCTTAATTACCATTGATATTGATCTTTTTGCAGGTCTGTCTCGAAGGACAGATATCTCGAAAATCAGCCGAAAAAAGTTTAAGAGATGGTCATTCGCCACATGGAGATCAAATACCATGGAAGTTCTGTGAACAGTTCCGGGACGTTGGCTTTCCAAAGCTTTCTGGTGCTCGCATAGTACGCATAGCAGTCCACCCTAACGCTATGAAGGTGGATTTTCTTAGTATGCTCATATTTTTTTTTATTGCATGAGAGTTTAACAAATTCTTGATTATGTTCTATGTAGATGGGCTATGGGTCAGCTGCGGTTGAACTCTTGACCAGATACTTTGAGGGTCAGCTAGCCTCAATATCAGAAGGTGATGATGAACTCGATGTGGAGCCTACGTCAGTCAGAGTTACCGAGGTTGCTGAAAAGGTTCTTGATCTTTTATCTATCCTTGTGGGGTTCTTATATTATGCATTTTAGTTCTTACTTGATTTCTTTTGCCCATAGGTTTCTTTGCTTGAGGAACAGATAAAGCCTCGTGTCAATCTTCCACCTTTGCTGGTTCCTCTTCGTGATCGACGACCTGAGAGACTCCACTACCTCAGTGTCTCTTTTGGGCTTACTTTGGACCTTTTCCGGTTCTGGAGAAAACACAATTTTGCTCCATTTTATATCAGTCAAATACCAGTTGAGAAACTCTATTTTCCCTTTCTCCTGAACTTCTTGTTCTTGGATTGCCTAGTAGTTCACCACACTAATATTACATATGGTTGAATCAGAGTGCTGTTACTGGGGAGCACACATGTATGCTCCTGAAACCATTAACATTAGGCAACGAAGAATTCGAAGTTAGTGAGTTAGATGAGTTGGGCTTCTTTGCTCCCTTTTATAAAGGTTTGTTGATTCTTAAAGATAAACCGAATGTTTCTGTATCTTCCAAGTATGACTTGTTTTGCATTAATGTTATGACCAATTCTTCTATTCCGTTCAGATTTCAGGATAAGGTTCTCTAAGCTATTGAGTGATAAATTCAAGAAGATGGATTATAAACTTGCAATGAGGTTAGCTCTTATCATTTTCCTTTTTCCACGCAACTTTGGACTTTGTCTGGAATATTATATTAGGATGACATTATACTTTTCTGGGTGCGGTTTGATCGTGTTGATAATATTCTCATTTCACTCTTTTGTCTAGTGTCTTAAACCCTAAGATCAACTTCCCGGAGGTTGATTATTCAGGAAATTCACCAGATGGATTTTTGAAGAAACTCAACGGAGTCTTATCACCTTATGATATGGAGAGACTCAGAGCATACACTGCCAATCTCGTTGACTTCAATCTGGTGAGATTCACTTTCTGAGTCACTTTTAGAAATATGTACGAGCTACATTTATTACTCTTTCTGCTTAAGCAATATATCGAGATGTGTAATCTGCTCAAACAACTACAGTAATAAGATTCTGGTAACAGACTCGGACAAATTACCTATCGCATGTTCAAGCCTAATACTCTGTCTTTTCGTTTGGTTTGGTGACTATTTTTATTTTGTTATGTCTTCAAAGGTTTATGACATCTGCAAAACTTTAGCACATCATTATTTTCAAGAGCAGCTCCCAGTCTCGCTATCATATGTTCAAGCATCTGTACTCATGTGTTTGGGCTTGCAGGAGTCAGATTTCTCGAGCATCGAGGTATAACATTTTACTTTTTAAAAATTTCAATGATCATCACCCGCTGCTTTATGCTTCACCACACATGTGGAGATAGAACTTGTAGACACATCTGGATGTTCTAAATTGGATCATTACGTTGACATACAGAGACAAATGCAGTTAGAGAGGGGACAAATACACTCTCTTCTATTGAAGGTTGGAAAGAAGTTATACAAATATTTGAATGGAATCGCAACAAAAGAGATCGAATCCACCTTACCTCGGATGAAAGAAGTAAGTTCAGACGACAGAACTAACAAAATCGTTACATGTTCTTTTGCTCAGTCATGATATTCCCTCATTTTTGACAATCAACAAATACATACACAAATATCTGACTTAAATGATTCATGGTGGCTTTTGGTTGCAGAGAGTGCTTAAACCACACAATGTATCAGTAGATGAAGATCTCAGGGAAGGAGCTAAAGAAGTTGAGGTAAAAGCTTCTATTTTAGTGCATAATTGTTTAGAATTTTCGTTTCATGTAAGGTGAGAACATCATTCACTCTCTCCATGTTTTGGTTTAAAGGAAAAAATGAGGGCAAATATAGAAGAATTGTTGGATCCTGAGCTGCTTGAAGAATTTGCTATTCGGGGCAAAGAAGCAGAGGCTTTGCAAAAGTCTAAGATATCTTCAAGTGGTATTATCAGTATTGAGTCCACCAAACCTGATAACAAGAAAGAAAAGAAAGAGAAGTCTAGTGATTTTGATAAATCCACCAAAAAGAGAGGCAATGATAAGCATTCTTCCAGATCCAACAAGAAGAGAAGGGCCTGAGGATGGAGTTATCAACTATTGTATTTTCTTTCAACTTGAGGATGGAAATTTTTTTGATCATTGTTTTCTCTTGTAATGAAATTATAATCATAATTTGAATATTTTGAAAGTTTTGTTTTGATTATCACAAATGATAAAAGCTTAGTGTTTCTGATTCTGCTTGGGCATTCTACAGCCCTAATACAAAGTATTCTATTAACTTAACTGTAACTATATTCTTTTATCTACTGCAATATGTCAAACTGTGTCACATCTCCGCAGCAAAAGACTTCCCACACCCACAGGTTTGCGTAGCGTTAGGGTTCGTGAAAGAGAAGCCTCCACCAATTAAAGCATCGCTATAATCAAGCTGCATTCCAAACAGGAAAAGCATGCTCTTTGGATCACAAACTGCAAAAAGAAATGTGTACAAAAGAAAAATCTGAGCCTTTTCTTTTAAGATATATAAATACTTGACTGCAGATAACAGGTCTCAGTTCAAAAATCGGTAGCTAAGTGTTATACGACTTAAGCTACTTATCAAGAAGATCAACTGACCATCTAATTGACAACAGGAGTCCAAGACTTTAAGCCAAGAACTTCATCTTCTAATGAATGTTATCGAACAACCTAAGCTATTTTTATTTGGAGGCACAGTTCAACACTGAGAAACTGACATTCATATTGTAAGTGTGGCTAGTCTACATCATCAAGCAATGAACATGCTGATCTTACTCTTAAACCTTATCATATCAGAATGGAATTAAGATCCTGCATAGTTATGGAATAGTTAGTTACCTATTGTGAATCCTTCATATTCAATGGTTGAATCATCTGGTCTTGCGTTTGCTCTGTTCTCAAAATCCATCGTGTAAGACATCCCTGAGCATCCTCCCTGTTTAACACCAATTCTCAAGCACAAATCTTCCCCACGTTCTGTTCTCATCTTACTCAGATGTTTCAGTGCATTATCTGACAGAGATATCGCCGGCTTCAGTCCCTCCATTGCAGGTGTCGCTGAGAAATCCAAAAAGCCTCTTTAGAGTTATCGTAAAACACGCAAACCAAACTAGAGCAGAACTCACTACATCTTTTTGAATATACAGACTCAACAAAAATTACGAGGAGACAAATTCTTAGTCACATGTATTATTAGTCTCTTAAAATTTTCAGACATTAACAAACAAGTTATCAATTTCAAAAGAAAAAAAATTTGTTTTTATTTTCTAATACAAAATCGCAAAAGAGTAAGCTTTAGTCAGAAGATCAATAATATAAATCGATATATTCTGAGAGAGAGATCAAAGTTGCGAATCAAAACAATAACAAACCAGAAAAAGAAGTAGAGTAATTTCGTGAATCAATTCGAACCTGGAACTGAAGTTGATCGAACATAGAGGCGATTTCTCCGATTGAGATTCACGTATGATAAACAAGGAAACGAAATCGAATTACATGTAGCCATAGAACGTAAACTTGTTTTAGATATCCTTAGCCCAAGAAAAGTTGGATTTGAAGTCGTGATTCCAGCGAATGCCATCATTGCGAGCTGAGGAATCTCTCTGATATCTCAAAAACGTGTATTAGAAGAAGACCAAGAAAAACCGAAATCTTTTAGCTCAATAATTTTAAGTCCACATGTTTTTTCTTGTTTTTAGTTAGGTGATTTTGATTGAGGATGATTATTATGTTATGAACCCTAAAGTAAGTCTCTTTCGAAAATATCGGGTCATAAATTTTAAACCCGATATGAACCCGGTAGAGAGTTGGGTCGTACCCGAACCTAAAGGAAGATACACACATAGCGCGAGGGAAACAAATTTCATCTTCATCATCGTCTCTTCTCTTCTGTTCCAATTCGTCGCTTTAGTCTCATCCTTTTTCTTCATATACTTCAGAGGTCACTTCTCACAGTGTAAATTCTCCACCTCTATGCGTATTTGAACAAATTTCCATGGCGTCTTCTTCCACCAGCTCCCTCAATCTCCATTCTCTCCCGAAGGTAACTCTATTGAGATTATTCCCCTCACTTTTTTTTCAACTCTTCTAGCTTCAAAATCCAATTTTTGCTTTAAAATTTGAAGGCTTCTTCGGGGTTGGCCCAATGGAGGAGTGGGTTGCGGTTCAAATTGTTGGGTCGTTCCGTTTCGAGCGACCGATTGTTTGTTTCCCCAGTGGTGTTTCTTCGGCGAAGTCCGAGACTTCCGGCTATCAAAGCGGCGTATAACTCGGAGGGAGGCTCGAAGCGTAGGGTTTATAAGGAGTCACAGGCGGCTAGTGGTTTCCCTAATGCTAAAGTGCAGCAGATTGCGTCCTCTATCTTGCCCTTAGGCTCATTCGCTGTCGTCACTTTCGGTGCGTTCAGTAATTTGAGAATTTGGAGTTGGACTACTAGAGAACTATCGCAGTTTGCAAATTTATAAGCTCACCTGAGAATCTAGAAACCAATCTATTGTTCTTCACGAGAATTTTTATTCAGTCATTGTTATCAATATGGGAACAGTAGTGATGAATTTTCTATGGCCTATAATTCCCTGATGATCGTTTACTCTATAGAAGCAATGTAGTTTATTCTTCATCTACTTAACTTCTACCCTAAATAATTCGTGGGGTTGCTACCCTGGAGTTAAACTTAATTTTAGTTGACAGGGATTGTGTTGGCATCTAGTGATCGAGTGCGTACCATAACGAGTTTTTGTTTTGTTTTAAAGATCATGCTGAGAAAATGAATGTCTTCTTATGTAACATGCTTTCTCAATTAGTCAGTACTAATTTGTGTATTCAGCTGACAGTTTTGTGGAAAGTGGTTGAGAAGTTTATGTCACCAAAGTCTTCAAAGACTTCTGCTGGAGAAAACAAGTCGTCTACGCAGGGAGTGAAATGGTCAATTGGGGCCGGTACAAATTTGTTACAGGGATTTGCTGCTAAGGTTGATAGAGAGGCCAAGCAGAGGCTTAATGAATTTTCAAAAGAGCTCAGGTCGTTCAGAAGTGTTGACATGTCAGGTGCATTGAGTGATATAACTGTTATGATATTACTTATGACTGATTGTAATTTCTCACCTCTTTGCCCTTGATATGGAATATATACTTGTGGGGGACAGAAAAAATAATAAAAATCAACTGTGGTCGGTAGTACAATCTTGGTTTTGGTATAAGAGATATGGCTGAAGTAGTTCATGGCAGTAAGTGTAAAGCCAATGGATATATTCATTAATATTCAATCTTAATGAATATTATTTTGCAGGATGCAATTTTGGAGATGAAGGACTATTTTTTCTTGCTGAAAGCCTTGGGTATAATCAGGTTATATTTCTCTCTTCCACATCTGCTATTTGCTAACACATTGGAGTCCTGATATTCGTATGTTGATTGAGTAACCATACCCATTTTTGTGTGTTTAGACTGTAGAGGAAGTCAATTTCTCTGCAAATGGAATTACAGCTGCAGGAATTAAAGCCTTTGACGGTGTTCTTCAATCAAATATTTTCTTGAAGGTTCTTAACCTCTCTGGAAACCCTATTGGTGATGAAGGAGCCAAGGTTAGTGAAGACATGATGTACTAGTTTTAAACTTCATTTCCGGGTGTCTGATTGTACAAATGTCCTCATTTCGATTAAGAGAGGAGGACATATTGTTTTCTGCCTATATTTTTAGCTCTAGTCACCTGGAGCGTATCCTCTACATATACGTTTGTTACTGAGAATGGTTTCCCTTATTTTTTTTGTAATGACAGACTTTATGTGCTACATTAATGGAAAATTCTAGCATCGAGATACTTCAGCTGAACAGTGCTGATTTAGGAGATGAGGTTTGTTTACGAAGATACTGTGGCTTACATGATATTTTGAGATCCTTAGTTAATCACAATCTTTTGAAAAAAAAAATCATGCTGAAAGTAGTTTTGATGTACTTGCGCAGGGTGCGAAAGAAATTGCTGAGTTGTTGAAGAGAAATTCGACCTTGAGGGTTATTGAGTTAAATAATAATATGATTGACTATTCTGTAAGCTCTTTATATTCATGTGTTGTACAGTTATATTGCAGCATTAATCACCCAGGTTTATGAATTGAATATGTTGTGTGTTCTTCCCTTAATTTTTTCAAATGGAGGTAGGGATTTACAAGTCTTGCTGGAGCTCTTCCTGAGAATAATACAATACGCAATTTACATCTCAAGTGAGTTTAGCCTCATAGATGGATGTTCTCTTTGGGGCTTGCTTTTTAAAAAAAAAAAAAAAATCTTGTTTGTATTATTTCATATCCCTGACATGCTGATTTATGAATAATCTGCTTTAGTGGTAATTACGGTGGTGCTTTGGGTGCCAACGCTTTAGCTAAAGGGCTTGAGGGTAACAAATCTTTACGGGTACAGATATTCCTCATGTTTCTTTCTATGTATACTATTTTAATATTAAGAGAATCATTAATAGTTAAATTATATGATGCATTAAAGGTGATTTCCGATGAAGGCAACCAATGGATTAATGTCATCAACAGTTGATTTTACTTGGCATTCCATCTGCAGGAACTTCATTTGCATGGAAACTCCATTGGAGATGAAGGGATTCGTGCTTTGATGGCTGGTCTATCTTCCCACAAAGGTTTTCCAAAAGAAAAATCGTCATATGTATAGAACAGCTCTTCTTTACCTCTACTGACAGTAGTAATATTGAGATGCATTTTTGTGTGCAGGAAAACTTGCTTTGCTAGACCTTGGTAACAACTCTATCACCGCAAAGGGTGCCTTCTATGTAGCAGAATACATCAAGAGAAGCAAGAGCTTGGTTTGGCTGAACCTGTACATGAATGATATAGGCGATGAGGTACTATTATAAATCCAATTTATGACAATGGAGCTGAAGATTTTTTTTGCTTCTCTATTATCAGGAAAACCTTGTCTTTTTTTGCTCTCTTGTCTATCTTAACGGTTTTCAATGGCTTCAGGGAGCTGAAAAGATTGCAGATGCTCTGAAGCAAAACCGCTCGATTGCAACCATAGACATGGTGAGAAGTGACCTTCTTCTCCAGTCTCCCTAAAATTTACTTTGGTTCCATATCTTGCTATTTGTTCTGCTAACACGTTTTTTGTAAAGTAGGGTGGAAATAACATCCACGCGGAGGGAGTTAATGCTATAGCTCAAGCTCTGAAAGATAATGCAATTATTACCACGGTCAGTGCCAAAAATCTTTCTCATTTTTATTTCTTGTTTACTTGATAACTTGGAAGATAATGACACTGCCAGCCTCATTATTCCTCAGTTAGAGGTTGGTTATAATCCCATTGGACCTGATGGAGCTAAAGCATTATCCGAAATTCTCAAGTTCCATGGAAATGTAAAGACGCTCAAACTTGGTTGGTGTCAGGTAAAGCCTGTCCATGAGTCTTTATCGATGTAAATATTTCGTCACAATTGCTTAGTCGTCTTATTATTGTTGTTCGCGTTTATTCCTATGTCTTGCAGATAGCTGCTAAGGGTGCTGAACATGTTGCAGACATGTTGAGATATAACAACACGATCTCTGTTTTGGACTTGCGGGCAAATGGGCTTAGAGATGAGGTTTCTGCAGACAGATTTTATCAGTTTCTAGCTTGTATTCTTTATGAAATCGCAATATATCTACCAAATATTATTTTATATTGTGTATGATACGTTAATTTTCAGGGAGCTTCCTGCTTAGCTCGGAGCTTGAAAGTAGTTAATGAAGCTCTGACATCCATGGATCTAGGATTTAATGAAATACGGGTAACATAGTAACTACTTTGTTCATCACTACCGTGTCTTCTTTCAAAACTTGTAAGGCGCTTGATCTTATTATTCTGCCTCATATGCAGGATGATGGGGCATTTGCCATTGCTCAAGCATTAAAAGCCAATGAGGATGTCACAGTTACATCCATAAACCTCGGGAACAACTTCATCACTAAGTTCGGACAGGTAAAAGACCATATATCCTTCCAGTCCCAGGCCCTGTTTTAAACATTTCTGGTTGCTCAGAATTTCCCTTTGTTCTATGCAGAGTGCTCTCACGGACGCTAGAGACCATGTTCTTGAAATGACTGAGAAAGAAGTAGAAATTTTCTTCTAGAGAGACATTGAAGTGAAAAAGACTTGTGCCACTGTAATTTTGCACCTTCAATTATTGTCTCATTTTTGGTTGAGGTGTTAAATGCTTCAGGAAGGAAATAATTTTTTTTATACATGGTAAGTTTCAATTGGATTATTTGTTAACAGTCTGTTTTTTGGTTCATAGAATATCAATACGCAAATAAAACAATGGAGATTGAGATGAGTAAGATATATAAAACCAATCATTACAGGAACAATAAGTTCATAAATGCAAATTATGTGTAACGGAAGAGAGGCATAGGACTATTTAATTTAATTTTGAAGTTAGGGGTTTTTGTTATAAAATTAAATACGGTTTAGAACACGTTTACTCGGACTGGTTCCGATTCGGTACGTTGATACGAGCGTATCGAAATTGGACTCTTCTGATTCGAACGGCATAGCAGTTCACAAAATTTGCTGTTCCGTTCTGTAGAGAGCATTCCAATAAATGGCGCCAAAGCGAGGGAGAAACCGGTCGCCGTCTCCGGACCCGGAAGGAATCTTCGTCGGAATGGTAGTTTTTATGGTGGAATTCGGAGTCCAGCGTCGTCGATTGGAGGTTTTACTCGGGAAACTAACAGAGAAGAAAAATTTGCTTAAACGTCATTCATTTATCAATCGTCATCGTCGAAAACTATCTGAACTTCTATATCCATTTTTTCTCTTTGTATGAAGATCTGGAAGCAGAAGCTGGTTCAAATGGGAGCAGTGATCGAGGAAGATCGGTTAACGAAAAAAGTCACTCATCTTCTTGCCATGAATGCCGAAGCTCTTCTCGAGAAATTTGGCAAAGAACGGCTTTCGAAATTTAGAGGAGTAAGTTGGGGTAACTTCTCTCTTCTTCGTCTTCTTCTTCACTTTTTGCGCTACTAAAACGCAGAAGGCAAAAAGTTCCTTGTGACACTTCAAGTCTTAACGTTTGGTTTCTTCCTTGTTGGCTTAACTCAGTAGCAATGCCAATTAAAGTTTCGAGATTTAATGTGTTTGATATCGCTTTAGTTTTAGTAGCTTTTGTTGTTGACCTGTTATATTTCTGTTGTTCGTGGTCGTTAATAGTATTTATTAGCACGATGGAAGAGACTTTATGTATAGGTTCCTTGCAGTGCCTTTTGCGTTACCAGTGGTTAGAAGATAGTCTAACAGCAGGAGAGAAGGCTAATGAAGACTTGTATCTTCTCACTATTAGCCCAGAAGAAATAGAAGAGCCAAACAAGTCTTTGGCTGCAGTAAGTGATAGTGAAGATCAACAGTCAAATCAAAAACGAACTAGAAATTCCCCTGAAATCTATGACTCTAAAGGATTAGAAAGTCAAAGCGATACACAAGGATCACCGGATTCACCAAAAAGTTTCAGTGTTCCTTCTACTAGTGCCAGTCCTGGAGAAGGCACTGCAGAGCCGCCCACTAGTCCACAGTCAGAGGTATGTCTGCGGATGAAGCTTTTTAGTTTTTTTGAAAGATAAACTATACAAAAATCTGTTCGCTATCTCTGCTCGCTCAGCAGGAATGTTGTTGCTATTGGCAGTTCTTATTGATCTTCTTTTCATTTGTAGTCTACATCAGTCTATAAACCACCCGATTTGAACAGAAATATCACTGAGATATTTGGAAAGCTAATAACATATATAGAGGTATGATCTCTGGTGTTTGTATTTTATACAATTCTCTTATACGAACTTAAGTAACATAACGTTTTCTTTACTTTCGAAAGCTTTGGGTGAAGATAGACGGTCTTTTAGCTATTACAAATCTATTCCCGTCATTGAAAAGTTCCCCACTAGGATTGAAAGCGTTGATCAGTTCAAACACCTCCCTGGAATTGGAAAGTCAATGAGAGATCATGTGAGTGAAGAAATGCTGCAAATGTTGTGTGTATGTTTGTTATGTGAGTGAAGATGTCAAAACGGCATACACTTAGCCTTAAGTGCTTACAATTTTTTTTTGACGAAGTACCTACCTATAACCCACATTGTGCTTCTGTGAGAACAATTCTTTAATTCTTCTACTTGATTATGACAGATTCAAGAGATCGTGACAACAGGGAAGTTGTCGAAGTTGGAACATTTTGAAACAGATGAGAGGGTAATTTTGTATTACCATCTTCCATATTCAGTGTATTATAAGCTCACATGTCATGGCTGTTTTCTTTTCTTTCTAGTTCGTTTTTCCTGTAAGAAAATATTGTCCATGACTTGAAGTTAGAGATGTCTGATATTTTCTCATTGTTTATAATTTACCACTCTGATGAATTCCTTTCTGTGATTGAAGGTTCGTACAATCAGTTTGTTTGGTGAAGTTTGGGGTATCGGCCCTGCGACTGCACTCAAGCTATATGAGAAAGGACATCGCACACTAGAAGACTTGAAGAATGAGGATTCACTAACGCATGCACAGAGGTTGGGGTTGAAATATTTTGATGATATTAGAACAAGAATTCCACGTCACGAGGTTTGTTTCTTAGACTTTAATGTGAATTTTATTTGTCTTTATCATCCCTGGTGTAGTTTTTTCCTTCATATTTTCTCACTTTCTTTGTTGTAGGTGCAAGAGATGGAACAACTTTTGCTGAGAGTCGGCGAAGAAATATTGCCTGGTGTATGCCTCTAAAAGTTTACTGGTTAGCTGCATATTTGGGTGTAGAAATTTAATGGAATCCTAAAAATGGCGTTTGAACATCTTTCATGCTGGTGAGTATTGTATGTGGAGGATCATATAGACGTGGGAAATCTACTTGTGGAGATTTGGATATCGTTATTACCCATCCTGATGGACAAAGGTACCCGATCTTTTTCACTCTTCTTCCTGCATTAGTTCTTATATAACTATGTGTATCTTCTGGACGTCTAAAACCATTTTTATCTTCTGGACTAAAACTATTTTGCCTGACCAGTCACAAGGGATTTTTGACAAAGTTTGTAAAGCGTTTAAAGGAAATAAACTTCTTAAGAGAAGATCTCGTCTTCAGCACCCACAGTGAAGAGGTAACTTTGAGATTTTCCAGTTTCTTCTACATATTACTTTAATTGTTTCAGTATCATAGAAACTGATCTGTGTTAGCCTTACGTGAAGCTTTGTTCTCTCAAAATTGTATGTGTTAGAAAAGTGTCTTGTTCAGGCGTTGCCCTTATATTGTGCAGGGTACTGATTCAGGCGTTGACACGTATTTTGGTCTGTGCACTTATCCTGGTCAGGAGCTACGGCGCCGTATCGATTTCAAGGTAACACCTGAAGACTCCAAGTCAGGCTCTTTGCCAAAAAGCTCTAATTTGAGATGATCAACTATAAAAGGGCAATTCCATGATTGATTTAGCTGTGTCTACGTTTCTCTATTCTTATCATGGCTTCCCAGAAAATTATAACTTGTTATTTTTCACAGGTTTATCCAAGGGATATTCATGCATTTGGGCTCATAGCATGGACAGGGAACTACGTGTTAAACCGAAGGTATGAATATCACCAAATGCATTGTGGGTAAAGAAAGAACACATATGTATATATATTTATATGTCATGGAAACTGTAGGCTGAGATTGCTAGCAGAATCCAAAGGATTTCGACTCGATGACACTGGACTATTCCCGACGACTCACAGCTCTTGTGGTAACCGGGTAAGAGAGAAAAGTGATTGAAGATGTGAACTTTTGGTTAAAAAGTGAATATTTGAATTATTTGAAGCTTTGATCATGTTACGTTCTCAGGGTGCTAGAGCAACTGCAAGCCTGAAACTCTCAACGGAGAAACAAGTTTTTGATTTCTTAGGGTTTCCTTGGATCGAGCCACTCAAGAGGAATCTCTAAGGCATCTCACCAAAGTTAATTGCAGAGAAAGACTGAAAAAGCTAAAAGACAAACAAATATATTTCATTTTGCAGGTTTTGATTTTTGAATATGTTCGGTAAGTTAATCGGTTCTTAATATGAATGTATATACGTTGACCACCAAATTAGATATTTTTGACTTTGTAATCCAATGCAGAAACAGTATGTTCTCAATTTGATTTACCTTTTCTAAATACGTACATAATTATATGCGTCATAAAAGCAGGAGAAAAAGGATTGTATACTAAAATGAGAGTTATAGTGTCCCACATCGACAAGCCAATGAAAATCTCAGTGCCTTATATATGGTGAGAAATCATCAATGCTCACGACCTTACTTGAACAGGATCTGTTCTATAGGCTCGTACCTCTGTGTCCTTCATTTCTAAGGAGACAGGCCCTCAACCCTGGTGGATGAAACATGACCGTGCGATCAGAGCGTGATTAACGGCCATTATCACTCGATGCATCTGGTGCTGTAGAGGATCGTTACTCGGCTAGGTCTTCCTTGCCGGGGTGGTCGCTCGGCGGTCTGACAGGTTTCCTTTTGTTTATTTTCACCACTGAACTTTTTTTTCTTACATTTTACCCCCTCAAATCTTTTAGTTTTCTCATATTTTACACCCCAAAAACCTTTTCCGAAACCTCGCTAAAACCCTCAGCTACAACAGTTGAAGAGAAACAGATAAGGTTCACAAAACTGTAGTAATGGCTTCTTTGCATGAAGCACTCTTCTCTTTTCGACTTCTTCAAGTCCAATCTTCTTCCTTTATCTCTACTTCTTCTTCGTCTTTCCGTAGCTCTCTTCCAATTGTCTCCAACCTCTCTACACCAGCTGCAATTCCATCCGCAATAAAATCGACCCAGTTATTTAAACAGCGTTGTAGAACCAAATTCAGGGACTTTTCTCTTTCTTCACTGTCCCGGAGAGGGTTTGTTTGCAGAGCTGCTGAGTATAAGTTTCCGGATCCTATACCTGAATTCGCCGAAGCTGTGAGTTGTTTCCCTCATCTGCTTCTTCCTTTTTTATGCTCTATCTTTGATGGGTTGTTTTATGGATGATTGAGACCCAATTGATTGGTTATACAGGAGACTGAGAAGTTTAGGGACCATATGTTAAAGAAACTATCCAAAAGGGATCTTTTTGAAGACTCTGTTGATGAAATTGTCGGAATCTGCACTGAGGTATCTTAAATTTTCTCACTTTCACATACTTGTCGATGTGATGCATCTTCAATTTTGGTGTTTCAGTAGTGTGCCATTTCAAGGAATTCAAAAAGTGGTAAATGTTTTTTAGTCTAAGCTTCTGAAGTTTTATTGACATGTGACTTGCAAATGCTTCAAATCTCGTTTTATTTCTGTTCTAAACTAGAATTCTGATCATCTGATCTAAACTTGTTTAGATCATGTAATTATATTGTATTGTCAAATAAATTTTGCCTGTTTAGAATATGTCCTTTGCAATGATGATCTTTGATCCACGTTTTCCTAGTTCTTAGGATCGTGATAATGCATCGTTTTCCTGAAAGTCTTGGGACTTGATTTTGTAGTTTATACTAGTCTAGCAAGAGTTCGACATGTGTAGATTGTAAAGAAGCGGTTTTCAGTTTAAAACTATCTAGAAAGCTCAGAAAAATGTTATTATAGTACGAAAATTAGAGGAGAGATTTGCATTTTGCGAAATACCAACTCTGATCCGAGATGTTGTGGTCTTAAGAGTTAAGAACTGATCCGCAAAAGGAACCGTGGTGAAAAGTATAGATCTTAATATAGATTACGAAGATTCGATTGTAAGATTTTGTTTCATGAGTATTAAGCTCGAGACCATTCTCTAAGTCTGTTATATATCTTGGCATGAGACTCAGGAGTTAACAGTTTTTCTTTTGCACCAATGTGGCTTTTTGACAGATCTTTGGGACATTCTTGCGTAGTGAGTATGGAGGACCTGGTACACTTTTGGTCATACCCTTCATTGACATGGCAGATACTCTCAATGAAAGGGAATTGCCTGGAGGTCCACAAGCCGCACGAGCAGCTATTAAATGGGCTCAAGATCATGTAGACAAGGACTGGAAGGAATGGACTGGTACTGATTAATTTATCAAAGCTATCAAAATGTAATCCGTGAGTTATATTGTTCAGTAGTGATGCATCAGATCATAGAAGTTCCATTGTAAAACTCTGAATTTTGCAGATTTTGGTGTTTTTATAAGCTCTGTTCTTATAATCTTTCGTGGCATCAACAGTTTTTCCCGGAGATTCAAGTATGGTCTAATAGATTCTTCCAAACCGAGGTAAGTCAGATCTGTTTGGTGTTGTTAATTCAAGATTACAATCTTGTAAAGCCACTGATCTCTCAAAACCTTTTTGGGTAAAATCTGTCCAAACGACTGGAAACAAGAGAAGGAAAGATCATAAAAGCTCTTTATTGATATTATTCAGAAGCTCTGTAACCTCCGAATTGATTTCACATCAACAAAAACCTCACTTCTTACAAACTTCCATCGATATCTCCATGTACGAAAATATATACATCGACAATGGAGAGAAAAAAAAGGAAGAAGAAGAAGCTCTGTTCTGTTGACTCTCTTGGACTATCTCTGTAGTTATCTCTTCATCTAGACTAGACTGCATCCTCTGTAATAACCAGGAAAAAAAAGGAACAGAACCAGATTTATTCAGTAAAGTTTTGGATCAGGTTCTTCACTCTAGATCCATATAGTGTTTCTCGTTCTTTGAACAAAAACCAAAACACTCAGCTCGTAGCTTCGGATATGCTTTGAAGAGATGGCCTCCATGTTTTGGACTTTAAGATGGAAGTTGAATTCGTTAACACACGAAATTGCTTCCCTTGCTTCTTCTCCTACCATATAAAAACATAAGCTTTATAATTTGTCGAAAATCTCTGAACTTTTTAGACGAGAAACAGAGTAAAAGATACACCCGTTTCCATAAATCTATCAGTAAGGAATCTACCGGAGCTTTCTTCTCCGATAACTTCTTCACCGTCATCGTCGTCGCAGAGTGTTGCTTCTTCGTCTTGGCGCATTTCTTTTCCCGTAAAACCTTCATAACTTCTGTAAAATCACAACATATTTAATTATAAACTCCAATCACACGATGAAATACAGAGAAAAAAAAGCAAACCTTGTGAGGTAATGAGACGATAAGCGTGACCGAGGACGAGATTTTCCGTTGGCCTGAGAAGCTGAACACGTGTAAACATCACAGCCTTCTTCTGTTTCTTATCATCTCCCTTAATAACTATCGCCGGAGTATTCTTCTCTTCTTCCTCCATCAAAGGAATGATAAGAGAGACGTAGTGACCAGGATACATACCCATGACTTCGCTCACAGAGACAGAGCCATAGTACCGATCAACTTTCCCGCCGGGATGCTGTAGAACTAACACCGCCGCGTTCACCGCCTGACAATTCCCCATATTCAGACTGAAAAAAGGAAACTACTTTTCTCGATGATTCAGAGAAAAGAAAACAAAAACAAAGTAGAAAAACTCCGAAAAAAGGAGAAAGAGGAAGTGAGGAAAAAGTGCTTTTTTTAGGAAATTTCCGGCGACGGTAGGTCCACACACTCTCGTAATCTCACTTTAACTTTACTTATAGACATATTACAGCTCAATTTTTTTATTATTATTTTTGTAATTATGAGATATAGGCTATTTAATTAGTTCTTTATATAGGTTCTATGGTTATTTAGAGTTGACTGTGAGTGAGTGCTATCCAAATATTGGCCACACCTGAGTTCATTAAGATTTAAGAATTACTTCATTTTATTTTGGGAATTGAGCAGATAAAGACTGGTCGGAATTTTATATTTCGTCTGATTTGACACGTGGCGACGTCACGACTAGGGAAGGATGATTAAGACATCTATATTTGGTTTGTGATTGTTTATAACGTTAACAAAATAACATTTTAATTAATATATATATATATATATATAGTAGTAACCAAATATTTTTAACTGAATCAATCAATACTAAATTGAAAGGGATTTTTGTACTAAAAATCACTGAACTATTTCCAGATCCAAAAAAAATCAAGATTTAAAACCTCTCAAGTATAATTCCATTAGTAAAAATTATTTTCCATTAATGATACCGTAACAGTAATACTGTAATAGTGCCGTTAATTGTTCAATTAATTTTTTTTTTAATAAGTGGAACAACATGATTTTCACTTTTTTTTTATCAAAACAATATAACGTTTTATTTTTACAGCTAAAACCAACAAGTCATTTATTAGAGTATTTTGTAATGTTTACAAATTCAAGATCGTGAATTTATTTTTCTCTTTTTGTTTAGCAATCGCTTGTGATACAGAAAAAACAAGAGGTTATAAACATTTGAAAATTTAAACGTAACGAAGACTTTTGTGTTCTTCTTTTACAAGATCCAATGCATTTCCACTTAGGATCAATATTTTTTAATATCATCTCCCTTAATTAATGTATAATCCACTTCATTCATTTTCAAAACAATACTTTGCTTATCTTGTCAAATATTTCCTTTAAGTTTCTTCACTTTTTATACCCTAACATCAAATATATTTCTCGTTAAGGGAAAATAAATAAATATGAGCACAATTTTAATCATTGAAAAAAGCGCATGCATGCCGTTATGTATTAGATATGAAGGCGTGACAGAAGTAAAGTTTTTTTTGTCCGTTTCCGATCTGTTAGCCAAGTTATTACGTAATATAGATAGTAAAATTCGTTTTCTAGATATAAAATAATATATGAATTTAGTGGACTTACCACCTGCCACTAGAACAAAATCGTAAAGTTCAAAAAAACTAATGTAATAGATATTTTCCAAAATTATCATACATAAAATTTGTAAAAAATGGTTTCAATTTTAGTATTTGTTTAGATTTTTTTTTTTAAAACATTTTTTTTATTGCACTTTCATTGTTTGGAATGTTGTTGATAAAAAAAATTATCATATATAATATCGTGAAATTTAATTGTTTCGTAGATATTTGTTCATTATATGTTAAAATTTGATTACTTGTGAATTTTGTGATAATATTATAAAGACCAAATCACTTGTACAAAAAAAAAATCATAAAGACCAAATCACGTTATGTGGCAACCAACATATTTGTCCTTTGGATTTCTATTAGGGCCAAAATTGATCGTCATTTTAAAAATTGTAAAGACCTTCGTAAATTTAAATAATACCTTTTCGTTAAACACAAACAAAACCTAGTAACTTACCATTAAGACTAAATACATAATTAATCAATGAATATATCTAATAATTCGAATCCCAATAATTACAACGAAACTTTGTCCACATGTATGAACATAAATCCAATAAAAGCAATAGAGATTAAAATTAGTATCCTTGTAAAAATGCACATCATCATCGGAATCTAATATTTTAAAACAACAGATGAGCATTTTAACTGTAATACTCAAATAATGGTTCAAGTTTACAATTCATCTCAAGTTTACATCTCCAAAACTTGTGAGCTAGGTTCTTGGAGTCTAAGAATGTCTACTGAATTTTGGAAATCTGGTCTATCAAAAGAGAAAAACTAGATAAAAAAATAATATTTTTATTATTTTTATGAACGTTAAGATATTTTATATTTTTTTCCGTCATTAATTTTATTTTTTTGTATTTGTCCATCATGATTAGTCATTTTATTAACATAATCTTCTGTTATTTAGTTTTGCTGGTTTTTTCAAAGCAAATATAGAAAAGAAAATTTTTTTTAGCAAAAATAAATAAAAGTAAATATATATAGAAAAAAAATTATATTTCTCAAGACTTGATCAAGGTCTAGTTTTCTGAAGACTTATATCTAGACGTCAAAGAGTTGTTTAGATTTTGAATTTGTCGTTTTCCAAGAGTTTCGTGTGTTTGGTTATGTCCTTTTTTTTTAGTATGAAATCTTCATTTTTTTTTTACTGGATTAGTTATTTTCGTATTCATATCTTCTAAGGTATATGCAATTCACTATGAAAGATTTTTTTTAATTTCAGCTATCTAATTGCTCTACTATACTATATGTTCTTCCAGGTTGTTTTTGCGGATCAACTTGCCTCCACTTTTATTTTTAGATTGTTTGCTCCCTTTTGAGGGGTTGTGTCTCCGATATTGTTTATGTTGATAGCCGGTTATTATGATGTAACTGAACTTGTATTCTGAGTCTGACTAATGAATTTCAACTACGAAAAAAAAAAAATTATACCAAAAAATATAGAAAAGAAATAGATACAAATCCAATAAAAGCCCAATAATTGATTTGGGCTTCCATATTGCCAAAGGAAAAAAGAAGGAATATATCCCACATCGACTTGTCAAGTAAAAGAATAATTTCGGACTTTCTTATAAATATACTTGCTCTGCAGAATTAGAAGCGTTGAAACTTAAAAACCCCGAACATATCTTCCACTTTCTTATAACGGGTCAAAATAGCTGCGCAGAAACCAAGAATTGAGAAGAAGATCATGAAGCCAGCAGATACTTGCATAACTCTTCTACTACCAACTCGTGTTACAGCCAACAAACCGGCATTCTCCCTACAAGGATCCATTGAGAAACGTTTTCAATATCTGACAAGAGAACTCTTTTCGAATCAGAAAATCTTGTCTGCTTTTTTTGTCAGAGTTTTAGAGATGAGAATGTGTTTACACAGACACGGATGTCGCATTTCCCGCTCCAAAGAATCCACAGAGAAGAATTTTAAATCCCTTAAAACAGAGAATCACATAAGAATAGTTTGGAAGATTCAATAGAGAAAAATTGATGGTCTGTTTTTATAAACCTGCCAGCCAATTCCATGGCTAAGTACAGAAGGTGGGATTGGCGTTGCACTTGCATATCTCGATACAGCAATGTAAAGTGCCTGTGGACTGTTCCATTGATCATAACAAGACGAAATGAACATATTATCGCTCAAGTTTTTTAACATTACAGTAGTAAAAATGGCCAGAGAGATTCAAAGTTAGACCTCGACAAGAGAGCCGAATGAAGCAGCCATCATGGCGAAAATCTCCCCTGCATTGAAAGTTGGAGCTCCCCATTGAAAAGGGCAAGGCACTCTAATCCTGCATAAACAAGCTTAGCATTAAACAAACCCTCTCTGCAATCTGCATAATCAAAATGATTATAAGTTTTTATCTATATACTATGGAGCGGCAGTAATGATGCCAGCTCCATCAGTTCTGCAACTGATTTGAGTATTGATTCCACTGTTACTATAAGCCCCACTGATGGTGAGAATGTGTTCATAAATCCAGATAATCGCTATTAAAAATATCACAGCAAACCGGTGAAAGAAGATGGAATGTCTTTCTACTTGCAACAGATGAGGAATGTACTGCACACAAAAACATGGTAAAAGACCAGCTTTGGTAACTATACAGAGGTAGTCCAATCTCAATGCATTTTGCTAGCTGTAATGGGCAGAACACAAAACTCCGGAGTTTCAAGTAAAAACTATTCGAGATAGCAGATTCTAGGTATCAAAAATACATGATACTCCTACCAGAGGGAATCCTTGTTCATATAGTCCAAAGCCAGCAAACGCTACAAGAGGAACTGCAGATAATGGACTCAAAACCTAAACAAGAAAAACATAAACTAACAATTTAGACCTGGAAAAGCCATTATCAGGACACAAAGGAATCTCTGTTTCATATGTATGGATTTCTAACCTTGCTACATTGCGCCCAAGGCCACTGAAACCAACAAGGATCTGAAGTAATGAGGCAACAATAAGAGCACCTTGTATGCCAGACATGATCTTCTCAAATTTCTGCATTTCACTAAGAAAAAACCACCACACTGAGTTCAGTTAGTAACCAAACCTTCACATAACACAGATGATATGAGATTTATAGTGTTTTTACCAACCTCCTGAGGATCAAGAATGTCGTTGTACCGAGCAGCCAAGATGATTGAAGTTGTAGTGGGCACATAAGAGTAAGACGCTCCAATGACAGCAGGAAGACAAGTCCCAAAGAAGCTTTGTAATAACCTGTTGAGTCCAGACACAAAGAGTAATGTCTGAATCAGCTTTACCTTCTCTTCCTGCATTTATGTCAAAAAGACAGCAATCTTACAGACTAGAGAGTCTTATATTATTGTAACAATTTGTGATGCAACAATTTTCTGCGAAAGGCTTACGTTTGCTCCACCAATCATTGAAACTAACATTGTGGGGATGAGAACAGTCGTTCCAAGCATCACCAAGTAGTGTTGAAACCCCAGAAGTATTGTTGAAACCCCAGAAGTATTGTCTCCGCTGATTAGAACAAATAAAAGGGTCGAGCTTTAAGTCGTTTACAAATCATGATTAATGAATAATGTGATAAGAGCTTACGCCAAGGAGGAGGACTCGTGAGGCAATAAGTGACACCAGGAAGTTGATCCTTTACTGGATGAGGCTGAAGATCGTCTTGTTTCTGTGTAGGCGCAGCATTTTCTCCGTCATGATTTGCCATGTTTATATACTTCTCCTTCCGGTGAAACCCAAAAGAGCCAAAAGTATCACAAGAAAAAGAGCATAAAAAGTAGAAACCGTAGTGAACGAAGAAGAAGATGAAACGCTTAGAAACTGAAGTGTAAGAAGATGATGACGATGATAAAGTACAAAAGCAAAAGTAAGTAGACAGAGCAAATGTAAACGTTTTATGGAAAAGGAAAGAGTTTTGTAAGTTTACGTTACGACTATAAGAAGAAAGAATCTACTTGAGGAAACGAAACGAGACCATGACAAAAGCAAATTAAATATTGCATTGAATTTTAGGAAGAGCGTGAACACTAGTGGTTTAAGTTATTTAATAGTGATAATCAAGTAATATAACTACTAGTCAAGTAGAAGATAATAGCTAATATATCTATTTAAATGCAAAAAGAGAAATCTAGTGTAGTAACACTAAAGAGTAAAACTATACTTTATTATCATGCATGTTTAACTTTATCTCCTTTTAAATCTATGATAATCACAATCAAGAAATGGTTGTGGTATATTTCTACAGTTTCTGTACCGAAATTTGTATTTAGATAATCGTATAATCCCGTGATAAAATTGAATTATATAAAATAAGTTTGGTCGATCTAATTAAATAAAAGATCACATCTTTTTTGTCATATATAACTTAAATTTTTTTTGTCAACTAGAAATATATTAAGAAGGTACACCAAAAAGTGAAGAGAAATGTTTATAACACTTTAAATATTCAGAACATAAAACTTAATTACGTATATAAAAATTACATTCATGTAAGAAATATTAGAAGAAACAAAAAAAAAGAAACATTTTCACTGCTAATATCCTAAGTAAAATTATATTTTATAGAAAATAAATCATTAGAAAGCAACAATTTTTGTTTGAGTGATAAGAAACAAATAAAAAAATTCAGCTGAAGTCAGGACTCAGCACTCAGGAGGCATGACTTTGTATCTAGACTTATCATTACAATAAGAATAGAACATAAGCTTTCTCCTAGCCCAATCCATGGCTGTGATTTGATTGTTTGACAACGTGGCAAAATCCTGACCATCAACAGGGTCCAGACTCGAAATCGACCCACCCGACTTGGTACATGACCCGGTAGAAGAGCTGTTGCCAACGGAGCAGCCACTTAGCTCCACGTCAGCAATGGAAGCCACGAAGGGACCATACTTGTAGTTGACTGGGTACTTACCACCGTGAGTGGCCCACTCTGAACCGTCCCAAACGGTTACATAGAGAGACATCGGTTTTGATGGGTACGCGTTTGTGAAGGCTCCCCGGTTCGGAAATTGCCTAACCGGTATGTTGTCTACCATAAATCTGTAAATCCATTAACCGGTTTAGTTCAATGACAGCGAATAATGAATTACTGATCACAATTAGTATTAAGAACTATAATCAAATGTACAAAATTGAATCCCTAAATATATTATATTTGGATTAATCCAAGAGAATTAACGTGTTTATTTTTGTTTGTCAATATGCAATATAGTAGGTGGATTTTATGAACTTGTATCTTCAATACATGATAAATGTTCATATTGATAATTAGTCAATTGTTATAAGTCAATTCAAACAATTATACATAAAAAGACATTCTAGTCACCTTCATGAAGACATGGCCTTAGGATTCATGAACCTATGTATATTAATATCTCATTATATTTTTGATATATAAAAGATTTGTTATCTTGACTTTTGCTTTTGAGAAAAAAATCGATTTTTGGCCTAGATCAACAAAGCCACTAAAACTACTAGACCACAATCATTTGGTTAAGATGGTAAACGTTACGTGTGTGACTTACACAATATGGTGAGAGTTCCAAATGAGAGTATAGTCGTGAAAGGATTGAGTTGGATCAAACCAAAAATAGAACTTCTCTTCTCTTCCAGTTTTCAAACTTCCATTTGCATACACATTCGTTTGAATCACCCAATCATCTCTTCTACTTCTCCCCAACAATTCTATGTCTATCTCGTCATGGTTTTTTGGATACCTCTCTGCGTTTGATAACTGCAAATTTATTGACAATATACATTACTAAGCTATATATGTAGTTAGGGTTTAGTTTGAGTTTTGATTCAAGAGACACTGAATTATATAATACTTACATAGAAAGCAACCACAACACCAGAGGCAAATCCAGCAGGAAGCTTGAGTCTTGCACTGAAGAAACCATAGTGATATTGGTTCTTTGTCACTAATCCAGCTCCTGCAAATATGCCAATATTATTATATAAATATTCATTTATATCATTAGGAGTTCATCAAAAATGTGTTATCCGTAAAAAAAAAAAAAAACAGAACAGAACAGAACATTATAGGGTGTTTTTATTACCAGAGGATTTGTCGAGAGTGAGCTTTGCGAGGGAGCCATTTACAAGAATATTGTGATCTCCAAAACGTTTGGAGAAGCCATTTCCAATGGCGATCTTACTAAATTGATCCGTAAGGCGAGTCACGGTTGGTGTCGTGAATTTCCTGCTGTGTGAAGAAACCAAAGACAATGAGCAGAGACAAAACACAACTGCGATTTCCCACACAATCTTCATATTGTACTTTTTCAAAGACGCCATTTTTGTTTGTGTTTGATTCTTTTGGTTACTAATAAGTATGTGTGTGTCAGTAATTTGTATGTATATATAGATGTTGGTTGGGACAGTGGGAGGGGTAAAATGGGTATATAAGGATATGAGTTGTAGACAAGCTGGCTCTGATCTTCATAACAGAAGATTCCATCATCAGAGAGTTTTTATCTTTGTTACTGACGAATGTTTATAGATAAATGTCTTAATCTATTAACGAAAGTGGTGAATCTAATTTGGTTGATCTCGCAAGTTATATGTATTCAGAATCCTTAGTATAGAATCATAATGACAAAAGGAGAAACATTGAATAAATGAACATGTCAGACTAATTAACACGAATATAGTTTCAGCTTAAAGACAGTTTTGAGACATATGCATGTGGTCAATTCTGTTTCCCCTTTCATTAAATTATAGTTGGATTTCTTTTCACTACAATTTTTTCAGATTAAAAAAAAGATTTTAGAATGTGGGCTTTTAAACTATAGATCAAGTTTTGTCAATTCAGTTGTTGACCAAAAATATATGTATATAACATTAATTCTTTTTTAAAACTTTGTCATATGTGCCGAGTTATTCTCAATCTGGTGGTTAGAATAATCCAGCTAATGACTTGGCACCAGAGTTCGATTCTTACCCGCTGCATTATGATAGCTTAAAAAATGATTATTGGGAGTGAGCTTTAGGTTATGGATCGGGCCTTGTCGATCTAATGTTGACAAAAAAACAAAAAAAAAAAACTTTGTCATATGTAACTCATCGACTTGATTCACTTCTATATTTATCACCAAAATTTTACTTAGCATAACTAAATAAACGTTTAAGTTTAGAATAATAGACAACACATAACAGTCAAATTATTTTGTTGTTAAAACTTTTAAATGTCAAAATAAATTATAATTTGTTAAATAAAATGAAGAAAAAGAGGAGAGGCTAAAAGACAAGAGAGTGAATGATGTAAACGTAGACAAGTTGAGATGCAAAATCAATACAGCAACACTCAGGCTGGCAATTAACAGTTGGTTTAATATCAAACCTTAACCAACCAATCAAATCTGTATCTTTTCATCATCTATTTATAATTGATGTTAACGTCTTATTATTTTTGTTTTCTTCTTTATTTTGTTCTAATTATCATTTTTTTGTTGTTGTTAAAGTCTAATTATCATTATTGTTAAGTTAAATTTAAATTCGGTGCCCAACATTATCGTATCTTCTCATCTCGATTATGTCACCCTAACTAACTTCATAACACACAATCATCTCCATCATATATCTTAAAGATTACGAGATCTTTATTATCGATCAAAATAATTACTCATATTTATTATAAAATCAAAAATTTTGATTTGATCAATCTACATATTTTAAAAATTCAAGATGTGAAAATAATTACTGATATTACTTACAGAATTGCGTATGTGTGTGTATAATTAGGAGTTGTTTTATAAAAATAAACATAAACGTTTTTAAATGGTCAAATTTCAAATGTTTGTTACTGTTGGAAATTGGAAGGATTTTGCTGTGTTCTTGATGCTAGAGGAATGACCTAGCTGGCTAGTCCAAGAAACAAAATTATGGGGGTGTATTGAATCGTATATTCTAAATTACTTTTAATAATTTAATTTTTGTAAAATTTTAAATTATTTTAAATGAATTTAGAGAATTTTATATGATTTGTGACAAATTTCATAAAACTCTATTTAAAATAGTCATATTTCGATTTTTGTATTTTTAATTATTGAAATATTCTAAAATATTTTAAAATCATCGTAATTATTTAAAATCGCATCCTTTATTTATTTTAATCATTTTTTTGTCAAGTCATAAATTATTATAATCTTAACGAAGTTCAGAATGCATAGTGTATAACAATAAAGTATTTACCAATTTTCAAATATTACATGCAAGAGCATTAGTCTTATAGTTTAAAAATCTCGGAATTATATGAAAAACTAAAGAGTGGAAAAGAGATTTTAGCCTAACAAAGTTCTGCTGATAAATTTGAAATGCACACCATTCCTCTAGTTGTATTATGATCTTCACAACATGTGTGCAATATGTAGCGATCTCGACCTCTCTAATTTGTAAGGATAACAAATACTCCATATCCCAATTTGTGTGTAGATGAAAAGTTTGTTGGTTTATGGGCTTATGGGCTTATGGGCCAATGAGGATGAGCCGAATGCGTGTGATGGGCTGAGGAAATAAGAATGAACATGTTCATCTCAATCAAACGCGTGTGATGTAGGGGTGTTACGGGGCGGATATCCGGCCCAATTTGGCTGATCTATATCCGTATCTGTATCCGACGGATAGTAAGATTCGTAATCCGTATCTGTATCCGAAAGAATCGGATATCCGTTTTTTTATATATATTTTCTAAATGGGCCGGATATTTCTTAAATGGGTCGGATATCCGTTCGGTATCCGGCCTATTTAGGTTTGGATCTGTATCCGTATCCTAAATGGGCCGGATATCCGCTTCGTATCCGCCCCATTATTTTATCCGATCCGTATCCGTATCCGTATCTGTCGGATATTTAAATTTTTGATCCGTATCCGTATTACGGATCAAAATTCGGATACGAATATAGATATCCGGCAGATTACGGATCATGATTAACACTTTTAGTGTGATGGGTTTGAATCGATTTATGTATTTAGAAAATAGATTAAATGGTGATGAGACAGCGAGGACAAGTATTATAATGTTCCCTTGATAATTCCAAGTAAATGTTCGACTATTAAAAAACAAATACAGTACTAGTATTATTTATTAAAATAATGACTGAAATAATGCTACTTTTTTTTCCTAAATGAGAATTTGTTTTTTTAAAAAGGTTTATAAATGATGAACAGTTGACTTCGCGTCTGAATAATTTTTCTTGTATATTTTAAAATGGTCCACCATTAATAATTCAACCGGCCATTGACAATCCTACTCGTATAGTATAAAGTACCTGGAAATATCCTTGTTTAGATCATCTCAGGTAACAAATCTAATAAGATTTGGAGATACTAAATTTGATAAAGGTAAAAATGAAGCGAAATCTAATGAAGTTACAAGGTAATTTCGAAATTGAACTGTTACAAAATAACAAAACAGTAAAAGACTGAGTAAATGAAAGGAAAGAATCACGGAGAGTAAATACTAATAATTAAGAAACTTGATTGATGGAAGAAAACTGATATAAAAGAAATGAGCATGAAGAAGAAAGGGACAGACTCAACATTACCCACTAACAAACAACTCTCTTTCTATTTCAAAACACATATATTTGATTCTCGTTGTTAATTCTTGTAAATTTCAATAAATAAATATTTTTAGGATTCCCGAAACTCCATAAATATATATATATATAGTTATCAGTTATCGCCAATCATTAGTCAAAAATTAAAATTTTCACAGATCGCTAAGAGTACTAATTTGACCAGAATATTCAATGTAATAAACCTAGCTAATTGTTCTTCGTTGTTATAGAATATACCACGTAATTATACTTTACTGTGAAATGATGAGATTCTAGACCAAAGTAAAAATAAGTCAAATAACATAATATATTCGATTATAAACATAAGAAGTGATCATGATATGGATATGGCTAATGGCTAATGGCTATATATAGATTATTGTCACAAATTCCAAAATCATATTCGTATAAAATCCATACAATTAATCAGATAACGGGGCGTCGGTTTCCGTAAAATCTTTAACTATCTAGACTAATAAATCATGAAAATTACACCAAATAAATAAGACGAATAAATGAAATAGTGGAATAATTGAACGAGGAAATATCTTATCCTCAGTCCATTACACATGGTTCGTACAAAATGTCGGCAAACACCATGCACGTAACTTCATGACCACGTGGACCCTCACACACTCCACTACGAACCAACCTGTTCCTCGTTTCCGGTGGATCTCACGTGGCACACTGTCACTGGTCAGGGTTTCCCAAGTTTTATTAACCATTCATATATTGCCACGTGTCTTTATACTTAAAACCTTTGTCAACTGTTTATATATATTCAACACCTTCGTCGCCGTTCCACTCCAAACAAAACACAAACATCCAAAAACAAACTTTGATCGAAAAAGTCATTGCAGTATGATCCATTCCAATACTGGGTCAGATCGTCGGATCCTGACCTTTCCGGCTGTGCAACCATGCGAAACCATCTCCATATTCACCTTACTCGACTCGATCATCCAACTCGCCGACGACATGCTCACGTTTAAGTACAAACACTTCTCCACCAATCAAAAAAGCTTCCGAGAAACTCTCAGGCGGATCAAAAACCTAGTTATTGTCTTCCAAGAGATACGAATCGGGACTCCGAGACGCTATTTCCACGATTCTGCTGCTGTATTGAGCCTCAAGGAGATTCATGTCATTTTCCAGAAGCTCAAGTTTCTTATAGAAGACTGTACAAGAGATGGAGCTAAACTGTGTATGATGATGAACTCGGATCAAGTGTCGGATCATCTCCGGGTCCTGACTCGATCCATTTCTACCAGCCTTAGTGATGTTGCGTCCGTTGACTTACCGAGCGAAGTTAACGAGCTAACTGACTTAGTGATACGGCAAGCTCGTAACTCTGGGATCCGATATGACTCGGATGATAAACGGTTCGTCACCTCCGTTAATCGGATCTTTGCTTTGTTCGAGAACAGAGTCGTCCCGGATCCGGATGAAATAAATCGGATACTAGATCACGTAGGGATCCGAACATGGGGAGATTGCGTTAAAGAGGTAAACTTTATCGGAGAAGAGATAGCGGCGGAGCGGTTAGAGAAGAAAGTGACCAGAAATGATGCTCGAGTCGAGCTTCTCAGTAGCTTAATGGGGTTCATTTGCTATTGCAGATGCGTTATACTTCGTCAGGCTGAGAGAAATGGTCATCGTCATGGCGATGACGATGATAGCAAGAAAGATCAAGACTTGATGCGAGGATTAAAAGTTGAGGATCTCCTATGTCCAATTTCACTAGAGATTATGACGGATCCTGTGGTTATAGAAACAGGGCACACCTATGATCGGAGCTCCATAACGAAATGGTTCAGATCTGGGAACATCACTTGCCCGAAAACTGGAAAGATTCTTGCGACTACTGATTTGATTGATAACGTTTCCGTGAGGCAAGTGATTTGTAAGCATTGCAGAACAAACAACATCATTTTGACGGGTCTTGTTGGCCGGAGACGAAAGACTCATGATGACTCGGAGCCGGAGAGTTTGGCTGCAAAAGGAGCAGGGAAACTTATCGCAAGATTTCTCACTTCAGAGTTAATCAATGGCGGTGAAGAGATGAATCATAGAGCCGTGAGGGAGATTCGTGTTTTGACAAAGACAAGTAGTTTTAATAGGTCTTGTCTGGTCAAAGCTGGAGCTGTGAGTCCGCTTTTAAAGCTTATTAGCTCCGGAGATTCCAGGATTCAAGAGAACGCAATGGCTGGGATTTTGAATCTCTCCAAGCACATCGTCGGAAAATCTAAGATTGCTGGAGAAGGGTTACAGATCATTGTAGAGATTCTCAACGAAGGAGCTAAAACAGAGACAAAATTATACGCTGCTTCTGCTCTGTTTTATCTCTCTTCCGTTGAAGATTACAACAAATTGATCGGAGAAAATCCAGACGCGATTTCAGGATTGATGAATATTGTTAAAGGAGGAGATTACAGCGATTCTGCGAAACGCAACGCGTTGCTTGCCGTTATGGGTTTGCTGGTTCAATCCGATAACCATTGGCGTGTTCTCGCCGCCGGAGCTGTTCCAATACTTCTTGATCTTTTGAGATCTGAAGAAACCGGCGGCGAGCTCACGGCGGATTGCTTAGCGACGCTGGCGAAGCTTGCTGAGTATCCCGACGGAATGATTGGGGTGATTCGCCGAGGTGGTTTAAAACTTGCGGTGAAGATATTGTCTTCGTCGGAAGTTTCGCCGGCAGTGAAGCAACATTGCGTTGATTTGATTTTGAATCTGTGTCTTAACGGCGGAAGAGACGTCGTTGGAGTTCTGGTGAAGAACTCGTTAGTTATGGGGTCGCTTTACACGGTGTTAAGTAACGGCGAATATGGAGGAAGCAAGAAGGCTAGTGCGCTTATTAGAATGATACATGAGTTTCAGGAGAAGAAAACCGGTTCGTCCGGTTCAGTTGAACCGAATCTTCAAAGAGGACGGTTCGTCCACGCTTGGTGATCTAGTGGCATAGTAACTCTTGAGTATTTTAAAGAGTTATTTACCAATTAAATTATATAGTTCAAGTGTAAATTCTTTTATTTTATTTTTTCACATAAAGTCGGTCGTGAATATTAGTAGCTCTGGTAATTTTAATAAACCAAAGAGCTAATGGGATTACGACAAGCTTTCTTCTAGTTTTTGAAGGAGAAGCTATGTCAATAATGTAATTAACTCTTTTCTTTTTCTCCTTACAATGTATTAATGAAAGCTATTACAATGATGTAATATCTATTTTTTTTCATTTATTCAAAAACAAAATTGAAGACATGAAAATACATAGCATTATCAAGTAATTTTGCGTTTATGGATAAAAAGAATATAACAAGCACCAGACTCTTTATTCGCAGCGAATACGAGAAGCAGCGAAGGATGTTTCAAGGGACCAGAATGGTTTGTCTTTCTACTCGCAACTGCATCGTATGTTGTTGATTGTGACTCAAACGAAAGCTTTTAGGATTTCTGTTTGTGTTCTGCAATTTGTTGCTGAAGCTTACTGGGCAGTGGAATCAGAGTTTGATGGTGTGACGAAGATAATGTAGTATGTGTTACGAGGATCGGTGGTTCAGTGTACCCATTGGTTCTAAATTCTGCTAAAACTTCTCCTTTCTTTGCACTTGTTTACTATGATTCTGATTCTTTGGTATGTTTTTTCTTATGGGTGTCTAATCCGTAGTCACAATTCCAATTAGGCGACATATGCGTGGTATAGAAAGGAACTCTCAAAATTTGATGTCCGCAGACTTTTAGGGGATTTTACATGAAAAATATGGTTCTCTGTTTTAAAAGGAAAAGATGAATGAATTATCTGATACAATGCCATGTGACTTTCCTTGGGTTTGACAGGATGCGGACAACGGATGTCAGATTCTGGAGCAACCAAAAAGCTCAGGTATCTTGTTGCAAGTTTCTCCCAGCTAATGATGGTGATAGTGGAAAATTTTTCTCTAACATGTGAAGTTCTTTAGATATATTTAGGCAAACGAATACAGCCTCAAAAGACACTTCTAGACAAGGGAATACGGGATCGAAAGACGTGTTTAGGTCAACATTTTGTGCTCATTCTAGTGACAATCCCAAAGTATGGTGATTATATATTCCCTGTCGTTTCAACTCTTTTAGGTGGCTGTTTCAAGATGAAACTTGATTATTCTTGTCTAACAGGTGGAAGCTCAATCAGTGAAACTAGGTACTGACAAAATCCAAGATTTGAGACGTGGAAGCTGGAAAAGCCAAGCCAATAGAGAATCAATAATAGGGAAAAGTAATGGATGGCGGTCGCTGCCAAGTTTAGGCAAGTGTCAGGTCAGTGAAAAGAACTTTTATTCTGGATCTAAGGATTTAAAAGGGAACCGAAAACCCATTGAAGCTTATGGTCAAAGAAAGCCAAAAGAATCTTCTCCTTATTTACTCGTCGATGATGATGATGATGATGACGACGAAGAAGTCATCGGCTATGAAACTCCGAGGTCCTTATCTCTTCTCTATGCTACTGCTTCATGGATTGTTTTGCATGTCTTTGCAAAATCAAGATATTGTTCAAAAGAGGTTTTGATGTACTGACATGTCTTTACCTCTTCTCATACAGGGAGTGGAGTTTGAAAGCATCGCCATCACAGAGTTGTTCAAGCTGCAGGAAGGTAGGCTATCTTCTGCCACGCAATTGTCTTCTTGTACATAACTAACATAGATCGAGCTTAGCACCTTTTCTGACACTTTTGTTATAGAAATCAGATGATAAAGTGATTAATTTGGATGAAGATGAGCCTCAGTCTCCAATGGTGGTTGAAGAAACTTTTGAAATTCCTGAAGGGTAAAAGTAGAGTTATTTCTGTTTATCTTCTTCAAGTGGCTGACTCTTTCTTGTTGGAAATAACGTAATGGTGGTAAAATCTGCAGGTTACCGGAAGAAATTTGCTACCCATCAAGGTAAAGTAGAAAAAATATTATGTAGTTGGTGTAGTTTTACTTACTGTAGTCGTCAATAAGATATGTGACCTTTTTCCTCACTTCATCTGGTAATCAAAGGGATGGCGTAGACCTTGTTCAAAAAGATCTTAAATGCCTGTTTCCTGGGGAATATCTTTCATCGGCAATTATAAATTTCTACATCAGGTGACTTTTAAGTGATAGACTTGCATATTTTACATAACCCATCGCATCTTTTGGCTTTTTATGTGTTTACTTACACTTCTGTTTGGCTAGTTTCTTGCAGCACCAGGTGTTTTCAGCGAATCAGACAGCTGCTAATTGTCATTTCTTCAATACATTTTTCTACAATAAGCTGATTGAAGCTGTCTCATACAAGGTGATTGTTTTCCTGATTTCTATGGAGAAAAGAAAACGAAGCAATGGTTCTCGGCTCATTATGCTTGGTTTGCAACTCGAAAAAATTTAGATGCTTCAAGTTTCATTTTTTATTACAAATGGCTGAATCTTAATATTTCATATGCAAGTCTAACAAGAATTAAGAAGAAAATGATAATACGACCTCTTCTTTTGTTTCAGTCTACACTGGAGCTTAGTAATAATTTGCATTCCAGACAAGGAGGATGAATCCGGATTGACTTTACTTCACTTAGATTCATTGGGACTTCACCCAAGAAGTTTGATTTTTAATAATGTTAAAAAGTGAGACCCAAGGACTCAGTATCAATGATTTCATTGCTGATTGAATTTGTGGATTAAATTACAACTTCTTGTTGCAGATTTTTGAGAGAGGAATGGGACTATCTGAATGAAGACTAGTGCAGGCTAGTCCATTTTTCTTTCTTCAGTTGCAAGTTATAGCTTTAAAAGAGAAATTATATTATTCATCTAAATTATTTCATTACCTTCTCACCAGGTTCCACAACAAAAGAATGATTTCGACTGTGGTCTGTTTGTGCTCTTCTTCATAAAACGGTTCATCGAAGACGCGCCCCAAAGGCTGAAATTGAGGGATTTGGAAATGGTGTGTGTCTTCTTCCATCTCATCGTCCTATTGAGATCTTCTAAACAATCTGTTGTTAATATAACTTGTCGTTTTGTTTCCGTCTCCAGATTCACAAGTGGTTTAGACCCGATGAAGCTTCCGCTTTGAGGATCAAAATCAGGAACATACTCATTGATCTTTTCCGCGAGGCTATCGAAAGAGATTAACATAGAATCCTTGAGTTCCGTCTCGAGTTTTGTCAGGAATCACGAAATGAAAGAAAACTTTTTGTTCACTGATCATTTTCTTCAGTTCCTGTAATAACTGGAAAAGCAGGACATACAGAGTAAATAACACAGGTTTTGCAAATCTGCCAAGTCTTACAAGCTATCTTTATAACGACTCAGCCAACATTTTCTCTCAAACATTTGAGCTTGTTTTGGTCGTCCCTCTACATAATCCATCAAAACGAGATTGTTACAACAATGTAGAATCTAAAACAAAGGATGCAAAATTCCAAGGGTCTTTGTATCCTAAAGATGCAGCATTCTGTATACCCCGGGCAAGGCCCTGATTTCTGCGCCTTCTACTACTCTCTTTCTCCGTGATGCCTCTATTCTTGTCTTAGTCCCTGTAAATGTAAACAAAACATCAGCATCAGACAGTATGACTTATGTAGCCGCGAGGTTACGACATGGTTGCATAAACTAGTAAATGGTCAGAGTCTCGGGAAAAGAGTAACTATTTTGTGAATAGAAACCACTAAAATTGAAGTACGGACTTGTTTATTTATTTGTGAACTCACTTCTCTCCCGTTGTTCAAAGTTAAATTTAATCATACGATATCTGATTCCAAAAGATTTAAGATGCATCCTACATGCAAGGCTACACAAATGACATGTTATAGCTTTGCCACAATTATCTATACCCACAGCTATATGCATCGGTACAAAGTGTTTAGCATACACCCACAGCTATATGTATCATCTAAGTTATAGCTTTGCCACAATTATCTATACCCACAACATGACAAGGCAAAGTAAGAAACGAAATAGATTGGAAGAAGGTTACTTACCAGTACTTAATCAAGCCGTCCCAACCACATGTTGCGACTTTACTCTGCTCCAGAGGATGCCACTCGGCTCCAATGCATACTCCATTGTGACATTTAAGAGTCCTAAACACTTTGCAGCTCTTCCAGTCCCAAAACCAGCACTTGCCCTCACCATCTCCTGACATTACAAACCGTCCATCTGGCGAGAAATTAACTTGGCATGCATAACCGGCGACAATGTGCCCTGCAAACCTCTTCTTTTTATTCAGCTGAAACCTTTCTCGGGTACTGTAGATCAAAATCTGGTTATCCAAACTCTGTGCAGCAAGCCAATTTCCATTCGGGTGGACAGAAATAGAAGGCATAGAGTGCATATGGGGCTCACTGATATACTTGATAACCACCGGGATCCCAAATTCCCACACACGGAGAGACTTATCATCACTCGAAGTGACAAATCTTCTGTTATTGTCCACAAATGTGATTGTGTTAACCGCACCCAAGTGTTGATCATACTCTTGCGTAATCTCCCCGGTATTAATATCCCACTGCACTATCTTTTTATCGCTCATACCGGCCAACAAAATGTTCTGCTTGTCATCATCCGGATTGAGTTTAACCACATACGGAATCTTCCCAGTTGAGAAAGTCGATATAACCTGGCCAGTTTCCGTGTCCCAATACTTAATGTTCTTATCATACCCAGCAGTTAAGAACTTAGTCCCATCATTGGAGAAGCAAATATCCCTCACAGCTTTGGCGTGACCCATGTAAGTCCTCATACATTTACCAGAGTTATACACATCCCAAATCTTAACCTTACAATCCATACCTGCAGAGAGAAGTAAATGTCCATGCTTTGGGAAGAACCGAATAGCAGAAACACCTTTCGTGTGACCACTCCATGTATGAACCAGACGTTTTGGAATGTAACAATGATCGTTGTTCGCCTTTGCATCTTTCGGAGCCTCAATCCATGACCTGCCTTGATAATCTTTCTCCTCCTTGCCATGAAACGTGCTCTTGTCTGCATAATGCTCTCCTTTAGCTTCACCTTGTTGTCCCTTCTCTTCCTTCTTCTTGGCATGGTCCTCTGCATACTTCTTCTGCTCCTCCGTCAACTCTCCCTGAACCACCTCCTTCTTCCTTGACCATGGGCTTTTTCTATTCTTCAGAAGCCAAGCTTCCGTCGCCGGATTCTCAGCCTCCGGCTCAATTTCTTCCTTTTTGTCTTCCCCATCTCTCTCCTCTTTGTTCTTCTCAATCTTCCTCCGCTTCTGCTCACTCTGAGGGATATTGTAAACCGAAACACCCTCGTTCTTCTCTAAGGCCTCCACATCGCCAACATAATTCATCCCGGACGGATCTGCAGCGTAACCGTACTTGTGAAACGTATTGTACTGTTCATCAAACACGAAAGAACCAATCGAAGCGTCTTCCACAAAACCTAGCTTGTGATTCCGCATCCCCTGTGCAATTCCGTCTTTGGCATACGGATGCGCGGGGCCGCAAATCGGAGCCCAGAGCTGTTCATAGGTAGGGTTAAACGCGACGACGTGTTGAGTCGGATTGATTGGCTTCGATTTCGATTGATGTTCGTTAGCCACAGTGAGAGCCAGCGCCGTATCGTCAACTTCCGGCGCCGAAGATTTCGCCTTTAGCATACGAGGAGGTGAAGACTCCGGCGAGGAAGAAACAGCTTCTTCTTCGTCATAGGATTGAATCAGATCCATCTCACTATTGCCAGACTTACTCACAAAGAGTGTTCTGAGTCAAAAACTTAAAAAGATCGAAACTTTGCCTCTTTTCTCTTCTACAAGGGTTTCAAAAATTCCTAAATCCAACAAAGGTTGCAATTTGTGCGAAACTTAAAATATTTTTAAATTAAACTCTCATTTTACTTTATATTTCACATTCACCCCGGTAGTATATTTGTTGACATTTACGCCCAACCTTTTTTATACTCGGTAGTGAATTTTTGTCTGTCAATGTCTTTTTCAGATCAAATAGTTTGTTCTGTCACTGAAAAACTTAGTTACTACTTAAATATGACTCTGACTTCAGATGTTGATATCTTTCAACTATACTTAATAGACTAGAAAGAGTTTATGGATCTAACAACACTCTTTTCATGTTTAGATCCATAACCAGATTCATTTCTATGGTCGAATCGCGTGAACGAATACTGAGTTTTGGCAGAGGAAACAATCCTTGAGAGCTGAGATTCTCGACTTCTCCTCCTAACAATGTTCGTTTCTTCTCATTCAAAGAATTTACCTTTTCTTTCATTTGGATCAAGTATGATGTTGCTTGGTAACTGACCAATTAAAGTAAATAATCGTAAAGGACTTAGAAAGATTATAAGAACTTCTATTCTTATTGATTTAGAAACTCTCTCAAAACTAAATATTATCTCTCAAAGTCTTAATGGAACAATTCTCCAAATACTCTTATTTATAGAACTAGGTCAACTCCATATTCTTTTAGAAAATATGCTAACTCCCTATTCTACTAGGATTTAATTTACATAAATCTTATCGTTTTATTTGATCTTATTTCTAGAAGCTAACTCATTCTAAAAATAACTTGTCCAAATTAGGAATTATCCAACAATCACATCCAATCAAATTCCAAAGTGAATTACTTGTTTTTAAGTCTAAGTGCATTATACATACATACACACAATACAAAAGATACGGAACCCTACGAGTGGGAGAAACATGAGAAGAGAGTATGAAGTAGAGATGTTTCATTCGCATTCGTCTCTCTTTCTCTCTCAGGTTTCGTTGTTTCCTTATCCACGATGATGAGCTTCCTTCTCCTTTTTCTTTATCTGATCCTCTCATCTTTTTATGATACTATGTTTCAGTCTTTTGAGATCCATATGTATAAAGATAGAGAGAGTGGCAAATCTCAATTTTGCGACATTTAAACGAAAGTGATGTCTTTTGTAAGAGTCATAGGTTTTCTCATTTCGTCCGTAACCTGACACACTAGCTAATTAATAATATATATTTACCTTCTTCTACTTATGTAATTGAAGAAACATTTCGGTTATGATTAGATATTTTTGATTTAATTGTTGATAAAAAAAAAAAATTTAATTGCTGGTTAATCAAATATAGTAGAAAATTAATATCATGGGGTAAAATAGTGGGATCATAACTCAACTGACAAAAAAATCATGACTTCTTTACAAAAGTACTGATGAATGGTAAAAATGTTTCTAAAAACATACAAAAGGATCACAATTACATGTTGAGTCAACACTACAAGAATATTGGACATTTGCGATGGAAAATAATGTCGCAATGGCATCGTAAATCGCCATTTGCTGCACCACTGCGACATCACTATTTTCGTCGCAAATGGTTAGTCGCAAACACCATTTGTCGCAGTGGTGTCGCAGATTTGCGATGTCAATGTAGTGTAGCAGTGGTGTCGCAATCCTGCGACGAATCTGGGACGCCCACGTCCATCGCAGGTATGCGACACAACTACGACACCACAATGACGTTGCAAGTTTGCGACTGCCTTGGGACGCCCGTTTTAAAAAATATTTATTTATTTTAAAATATAATTAATTTGAAAATAAATTATATTTTAAAATTTAATAAATTATGAAAATAGAAATTAAAATAATATATATTTAAATTTAAAATTTTTACAAAATATTTAAAATTATTTAAAAAATAATAATCTAAAAGTCTTCTGAAACGTCCTGGTTTTGTTCCGCACTCTGGTTTGCGTTCGCCGAACTCGATATGGGCTCATCGAGGTGCAAATCCTTCAGCTTAGAAGCTATTTGTTCGTCTTTTGCGGGCAAAATAGAAAACAGCTGATCGTATTACAATATCTTTTGCTGCTGCAACGAGATCAAACTTGTTGCTTTTTCTAACTTATTCTTCATCTCCGCTATTTCAGAGGAATCCCCAGAGCCTTGAGATTGAGATCCTTGCGGCGTAAGACACTGCGACATCCTAGAACCGAGCGAGCGACCACCCCATAGAGTCTTCATCTTTTACGGGGAGCGACCTGATAAGGAAAAAGTATATTAATATGTTACTGTAACTAATTTAAACGAAAAGTACATGAAATAAATTAGAACAATCTTACCTCGGCGTATATTTGGTTTTTTTTGTGCGGTAAAAAGCACGACATATCCATTACTCTCATCACTGCAATTTTGAGTCAGGTTCTGTATTTTCGCAGTGACCTCGTTGTAGATCCTCTCGGCCCTCTTGTCGACAAAGACTCCGACCTTGTTCTGTTTCGTCTGGTAGAGAGTCTCTACCAGATCAGGGTGAGGATCTTCCGTTTCTTCTTGCTGAAAGTATTGAAAAAGTATATGTAATTGAATAAAACTTTATATAATGTATTGATAATATATTAAACGAAATACTTATTGTCTTGCAATGCTTGTGTGGACTGTCACCATAAGGATCAACTAAGCGTGCCGTCCGCGTACTTGTGCTCTTCTTCTCAGACTTTGGATCTTGCCAATAGCTGACAAGACCGCCCCAAACATTTGTATCGAACCATCTGGGCATTGCTTTGTTGCCGTGTGTACTCCATTTAGCCTTCCAACTGCCAACCTGGTCGCACAAGCGACCATTCAACACCTCCTCAAACTTGTTACAGACGTTACCCGTAATCAAGGGACTCCAGTGGTAATGTTCCTATGAACGAAAATAATATGTGACTCATAAACGGTGATAAAAAAAATGAAACAACACGAAAAACTCACAACAAAAGTTTTGAGCCATCTATCGACGATGTGGTTTGGAACTTGCGTAAAATTCATGTGCAGTTCCTTTAAATCCCTTTCAAAGATTTCTCCTAAGACAGTCGCAAGTTCCCTGTCATCATTGAACCTACCATTTTAAACCAAACAAAACATTAAATTTTTTTTTACTAAACTACAAAATAAATAAATTTATAAGTTCATAAACATACGAAAGAGTTTTTGGCAGACGTTCTGTTCATACGGTAGCCGGTTTTGTGTTCGGGGTAAAGTTTAGGTTCAACGGTTTTACATTCACCGTTTTCAGTGTTTTGCTACACCAATGTGACATCTTAGGCCTCGATGTCGCAAGAGTGTAGCAAACTTGCGAAACCACTGCGACATCTTAGGCCTCGAAGTCGCAAGAGTGTAGCAAACTTGCGACATCATTGCGACGTCATGTTGCAACAGTGCATAGATACGTGATTTAATACACTTATATAACATTGACGATTTTTTGGAGTCTTAAACGCATATAATGAGATTGATATGTACTGAATCACAAAACACTTAAACAAAATGCGTTGCACATATACATGATCGAAAATAATTATACAACATGTTCGAGATTGATTCCAAGAATTAAACGTAGCGAATCTAATCGACATACGATTATCGATGTACTTTCAGCATATTCTAATTACACTTTTCTACGTTCATACGGTAGCCGGTTTTGTGTTCGGGGTAAGGTTGGAGTTTAACATCTACATCGTAATTTCATCGCAAACGTCTTGCAATTTTGCTAGGGAGAACACACATTGCCACAACGTCGCAATATTGTTAGGCTCTTGCGATAGCAATATATGTCTCACAAACATCACGCATAAACATCGTAATCGTGTCGCAAAATTGCGATGTCGTTGTGCGTCGCAATTTTACGACACAGTTGCGATGTATATTATTTACTTGCAAGGATGTTGCAACGACGTCGCAATGTTGCGACGTTATTTTTTCCATCGCAAATGAACTATTTTCTTGTAAAATGTAATAAGGTGTACATATTCATTATATGAAGTACATGACATAAGGTAATAAGATTATTTAACAATATATTATTAGGGAATAATTTTCTCTAATATATATCATTATCGGACATCCCACATGGGATGTTTTGTAATTTTCTTGTTGGGGAGGGAGGATAACCATGTTGACAAACTACTATGGTTTGATGTATCAAATGAAATATGTAGATTGAATGAAAATATGAGTTCTTGACAATAAACTTTATAGAAGAGATTCGGGGTTATAATTCTATATACGTAACGGTAAGAAAAGAAAAAGACAAAGCGATACCAAACATCGTGGGGAAGTGCATGTGGTCCACTGGTTGCATATACTGTTTTCTTCACCATAATTCAATTCATGCGGTCGCAAAAGTTTCAAAAGATGTTAGAAGTTTTAAGAAATGGATTTATCTTACAAATCAAGAATTGTCGATCTAATTATTAATATAAAAGACAAGAAAAATTCCATACTTAAGGAAACTTATGGTCATTCTTTTTATCCAGACATTGGTCAGTTTCTTTATACTACCAAAATAATAAGAAAAATTCCTACAAGGTCTACTGGAATTTCGATAGTTTTATATTATAAATCAAAAATCAAATCTCAAATCTGTAGAATTCCGATGTATTATGAAACCATCAAAAATTCATTGAAAAATCCGTAGAATATTTTCTGTACAAACTATGAAGCTAAGCTGAAATTTTGATAGTTAGGTTTCATAATTTAATATACCAAAAAATTTCTATGGACTTTCAAATGAATTTTTAATGGTTTCATAATATATCGCAATTCTGACATATTCGATTTCACTTTTTAATTTCTTTAACTTACCTGATGAATTTTTATGCCAGATTTTAAATTCTAACTGCCAAAAATTAATAAAATTTATTATCAAAAAAGAAAAAGAATTATTAAAATTTGATCACCAAAATCTTTAAAATTTTAAAATAAAATAGACGAATGCAACAAAATTTTACATTTAAAACTTAGAAAATAGAATAAATAAACTTTAAAACCTAACACACAAAATTGATCAGAAATGTAGTTTCTATTGAAAATTGATTGTCGATCAAAATGTTGACAAAAAAAAAATGATTGTTGTTTGTAGCAAACATAAATATAATTCAAAGAAGGAACACATTATACTTGTTGAGGAAAAAACTATAAAAGTAGCAACCAACTAGCATAGAATAGTTATAATTTAGGTTTAACAATGCTTAAAAATAAATTAACATGAAATTATATCCTTAACTCTCTTTTCTATCCTTGATGGATCAATCCCGATTCGACATATGATAGCCTGCACATATTCATTTAATTAGGTGATGATCATTAATCTTACATAATAATCAATCAAATTTAGTTTTCAAACTAATGTTCAAAAGATCCTATATATGATTACACAAACATACCTGGGCTATGATTGTATAAAAGATCCTACCATTCAAGTTCTGAAGATTAGCACTCATAACTTGAGCTCCTTCTTCTTCAAAAGCTCTAAGAAGCTCGTGTAACAATACTCTTTTCATGTTTAGATCCACAACCAGATTCATTTCTATGGTCGAATCACGCGAACGAATACTGAGTTTAGGAAGAAGAAACGACCCTTGATCAGACCGATTCTCGAGTTCTCCTCCTCCTAACATTAATGTCTGTTTCTTCTCATTCAAATACTTTACCTTTTCTTTCAATCGGATCATGTATGATGTTGCTTGATCTATAAGCTGAGGCACTTGTAACTGAATTGCACAACCAATAAATTCACAAGCTAGTTATATATATATATCAATGTTTCTTAAAATTGGTTAGTTAGTATATATTAACCAAAACCTAAAAGACCTAAAGTCTATGTAAATCTTTTGTCTTCAACACTTCATATATTGGTTGTCTAAAACTATATATGTACTAATACTGTAAACCCTAGCTCTAGATGTTGCATTTACTAGAGTGTGAAACTGTTCTTTAGCGTTAACTATCGAAAGCTTCATATATGATTGGTGATTAGGTTAAAATCAAGATGCCTATATGTTTTGAGGAGAGGTCGAGCCACGTATGCCATAAACATTAGTTAGGTCATCCTAACCAGTTTTTGGTGCTTGGACGACATCAATGTGTGCACCTAAGAAAATTGTGTAGTTATGTTTGTTCTAAATGCATATAAAAAAACACAGTAATGAACTATATACATACATAGAGATAGAGATTGAAAAAGGAAAAGAGAAAGAGACGAACCCTACGAGAGGGAGAAATAAGAGAAGAGAGTATAGAGAAGAGATGTTTAATTCGCATTCGTCTCTCTTTCTCTCTTAGGTTTCGTTGTTCCCTCAATAAAGACGAGCTTCCTTTACCCATCTCCATTAGATCTTCTTGTTTCTGTTTTTGTACACTATGTTTCCCTCTTTTCGGATCCTCCATATATATATATATGTATATATGAGGAAATAGCTAGAGAAGAGAGTGTAGTATCTCAAATGAGAGAGAGCCGCGTAATTGCAGAGAAAAGACGTGATATATAATTTGGAAGAAAGTCAATACTTTTCCTTTTATTGCGTCCGTGTGCTTACACACTTGATCCAGTACCTTAGATTTGTTGATCCGGTTAGACACATTTTTTTCTAAGATCTATTGTTCAGATTCAGAGATTCAATTTTACTTTACTCGAGGTTTAGGGCAAGCTCGTGTAATTTTTGTTTATTGTAATCATTTCAGGGGAACATATATAGTAATTAATTAAGTGAATATCTCAGAATAGTATAATACTGTGTTAACATTGACAAAAATGAAGGACAAAATTGATATTTAGCCGTAAAAGGAGATCCACCAATAAATCAAACAATACACTCAACCTATATTCCTATGGAAACATTTTTACCAAAAATAAAATAAAATAAGTCAACATGAACATGCTCTAATTCTAAGCGTCCACAAAAAATGTGTAGAAAAATAAAAAATAAAAACTAATCATGCACCGAATTGCTCTGTGATTAGGATAATTCAGCTAATGACTTAGCACCAGGGTTCAATTCCTACCCGATGCATTATGATAGCTTAAAAAAGAGATTATTGGGAGTAAACTTTAGGCTATGGATCGAGCCTTGTCGATCCAATGTTGAAAAAAAAAAAAGGACTAATCATGCCAAAGCCAAATATTGTTTTTTTTGTTGTCGAGAAACGGGGCTGAGCCCCAATTTAAGAGCCAAATGTTGATTGATACGAGCTCTTAGATCAATACAGATTAATTGGTGTTTGGGATTCACACAGTAATTATATAATAAAACTTTAAATTAATAAAATTTGAAAATAATGTCTCAAGTATATTTAAATTTTAAATAAGTACGAGTATGATTTAGAATTTTTTTTCTCGCAATTATGAGGATATTTTTCTCCGCAAATCAAAGTTAGAATCATTTTTGTTGAAAATGAGAATGAAAATAATATTAAACACTTTTTGACTTCTTTTTTTGACTCAAAACTGTAATATTTCAAGAATGAACTTTAGTATTTATTAAATTGATTTGTATGTTTAGTATGTTTAATATTTTATTATATATATAATAATACACATATGTTAATTTAATGGATATGTAATTTTAATTTTACATTAATTAGTATATATTTTCAGGCATATAGTAGATTTACGAATTCTAAAAGAAATGCATAGTTTAAATATGTGCTAACAAGTCATACAATAAATATTTTTTTTACTGACTAAGAAGTTTTGGGTCGAAAACCGTAGAATAAGATCCAAATTATTTAATATAATTCTGATTTAAAGAGTAAATCTCTCCTAAATATATTTAAATTCATAACATTTTTATTAGAGAAAACTAGTAGATGAAAACCATTTGGTTAGGAAAACATCAAATTGACAATAGTTAAATGAACATGTGAACTACTATATACTCTATATATATACATAATTATATATACCAAGAAGAAAAAGAAGAGGACGCATTTAGCACATGTTTTTTCCTATTTTTGTCAACTCGCACATGATTAATTATTCCTATTTTGTCAATTATTTGAACCTTCTTATATACAACAATGAAAAGACTGGCCATTTAGTCATTAGTATAACCATGGCCATAATTAAGACTTGTGCATCTTAGTATTTACTTTAAGAATGCCAAAGTTGAACAAACTTTTTTTCTTTCTTTTTTTCTAATCAGTTTAGTAGTCTTTAATCCCTCTATCCAACTATAGGAAAAGAGTTAGAACCTTAATGCCTAGAAAAATTTGTAAAGAAAGCATTGTCACTAACCTATCTGTAATCGATAAGTTGAACAATTTTAATTTGCCAAAAAACAGGTACCCTAGTTGGCTTGTCCTTGATTTAGCTAGGCACGAGATGGTGAGTTCAAATTTCACCATGCTCCATCTGGAAAACTTAAGCTATGGATTATGTCTTATTGTCGATCTAATGGTTACTTGTTAACAAGAAGGAATAATTTTAATTTATTAGTTTTGAATTAAAAAAACTATAGATAAAAGATAATATATATATATATATATATGAATGTTAAGATTTATTTGTCCTCTTACTCATGTTGTGTCTTAAGCACTCTTTTAATCTCCATAATCCCACGAGTGTTTGAACTCGATGGTGACATTAAAAAGATTAGATCATTGATAATCAACTCAAGTCCATACTTATGCCGAAATGTTATATTAAATTAGTTTATTATTTAATTGATTATCAAAATCCAACATAGTTTACATCTATTAATTTATAATATATTGTAAACCAAAAACTTGTAATCTAGTGGTTTATACTATTATACTTTTGACGTGTTTTAATGAAGAACTAACATAGGAAGTTGTTTCTCTCTCCTCAACATTATTGAGATATGTATTTAAATGAAATTAGAACATATGTATTTAAATAAATTTAGAACAAACATAAAGATGATGTCATCAACCAAGAAAATAATAAACTCTATGATTAGGATTGAGATATATAGATTACTAATAGATACCATATTTTTTATAACAATACTTATTTAATATCTTAAATTTATAATTTGAATCTAGTTACTTATCACTTAACAGAATAGTTAATAACTTATTGTTAACCTTATATATGTAAGATTTCAAAAGCATTTATTGTAAGTTTTCATGTAAAGCAAAATAATATAATTAAAATAAACAGATTTTCAATTTGCCGAGTTACTCTCAGTCTGGTGATTAGGATGATCCAGCTAATAACTTGGCACCCGGATTCGATTCCTACATGCTGCATTATGGTAGCTTAAAAAATTCAATGTTGACCAAAAAAAACAGATTTTCAATCCATAAATGCTTCAAAATCTTTGAATATGGTTTTATTATGTATGAAATTATAATTAATTAACTATAAATAAGAAGTCTATAATATTTTTAAATAACTTTTTCACTCAACTATAAATATCTTCTTTCTCTACCCTCATTTCATCTCCTCTCAAGTCATCGATCGAACTTTGTTTTCTGCAACTTAAAAATTTAACCATGAAGATGAAGCTTGTGGTCGTACAATTCTTCATCATCTCTTCTCAATGTATGAAGCTTTTGTTATCTTTAATCCGATTCTAAATACATCAAGAACATTTCTCAGCCTTAAATTCATTGGACATCAACATTTCTCAGCTTTATTTTCATACGAGACCAAGTAAAACTAGTGCACTTTAGCGCCTTTCATCGATTAATGCAAATTGGATGGTAGATCTGATGTAAGCAACTTCATTGGTAGAACATCACAAAGGTCAACTTGACTATTCATTATGGTATGCCTTTAAAATGAAAACTAAAACTAAAACAAGAGGAAGATCCCATCATATTTAAATAGAATCTTAATCTACAAAAAACGGCAACCTGATTTATCAAAACAAGACCGGTAAATCAGAGGCAAGCCGGGATAATACATAAGACTCGAAACCACCTGCAAATTCTGATAGCAAAAACTCAAACCAAAGAGGCTTTTGCTTTTGCTTCCCCAACTATAACAAAATAAGTCTTTTAAGTCGCTCTGCTTTCCGTTTTTGGTGGAACCATATCAAGCTTCTACGCTCACAAGCTCATACTCAATCAGCGAAAGATTGTTATCATCCTTCACGGTGATGTCTGTGGGCTCTTCCGCGACTTCGACACGTCCCCATCTGTCAACTGCAAGCCTCATAGATCCCTTGTACATGTCAATCTTTGCATTGCGTAGAGTCACTATACTTCCCTCTTTCATCACATCCACTGATCAAAAATAAATTATACCATCAACTCATACATCTCTAAATCATCTGAGAAACACCCAAAATCTTCAAACGACAAACAATTTCCATAGAAGCTACAATCTGCCTTTTCATAATCTATTTTCAAACTTGCAACGAGGTAAAGATTTAGGCATAGCAAAATACATTCCTGTTCCAATTTGATTCAAAAGTTCACAACCAGCGAGCATAGGCATTCTTAATTCTAATAATGTTGACAAATATGGAGTGTAAAATCACAAAAGCATGTAGTCTCTCACCTTGGTCGTTTCTTGCAGTAAAGATTATGATTCCAGTCTCATCTCCAACTAAACATTCGGCAATCCGCATCTGTCGTGCCTGAGGACCACTGGGACGACCTCCTCCTCCTCTCTGCATCACCATCTTCGTGCTGACAACTTTGACGTTCAGTGAGTGACCATTAGTTCCTGGTCTCAGCTCATTAACCTTGGTGAACACAGGCTTCCTCAAAGCAGACGTTGCCTCGGCCATTTTTATAACAAACCCTGGAAATTAGACATATACAAGTACCACTTCTGTAGATCAGCAAAACGGCAATTCAATTCACAAGCAAGAACAACAATTTCAACATAAACAGCTCCAAAACCAACATGCGATCAAACAGTTTTAAGTCATCCTGATTTCTCACTCGAACTCAGGAAAAAAGATAATAGTCGGAAAGCCAAAACGAGTTACAGTGATAAAGGTGAAGCATTTAGATAACCCACGAACAATTTCATTCTTCAAACTCAGCTCAACCATTATAATGCAGAATAAGATCCGTAAAACAGCTACATCGAAACAAGTCGATTACCACACGTCCAAAAAAACGATAATCAAAGCTAATCTTACACTTTGACCACAGAAATTCAAGGAAATCTAAGATTGGACAAACGAAATTGACGAGAAGAAAAGTACATACACGCTAATAAGATCGAATTAAAACAACAAAAGAGCTAGGGTTTTTGGAACTTACGTACGTTTTCTATTTGGGAGAAGAGAAGACGACGACTTTGGCGATTAGATCTGTACGAGGCGATCGATATACACAAAGACGCGGCGGACTTTATAAGTCTAAACTCACATGATGTTCATACTCTATTACTATCCGTCGATCATATTCTCTGGACACGTGTCGCGTTATAAACAGATCTCATTAAAAACTATCTACATATTTGAGATTGTCCATAAATCTTTTAGTGAAAATTGGCAAAAATGCCATCAATGCAAAAACATCGTCGAATTTTTTTTTATGCGTTTATGCCACTTATGAAGGCATTAGTGGCATGTCCATTGAACGAAAAGACCCTTGAACATGAAGCAGGAAAAGCAATTCTGTAGCAGAGTGAGGGAAAAATCGTTGTCGCGTAAGAGGCACACTTGAACGGGAAGGTGTCATTTGGCAATGTGAAACCGAATCACATTTCTGCTACGTGACTATCTTTCAATTTAAATGTCAAATCCAAACAAAGCTTGTTCCTCTTCATTTGAAAATGTGAGTTTATTGCTTCTTTTATTCAAAGAGAACAACCCAATTCGTGCTCGTTTTGTACAATTGCCAGATCGTTCATTTTGAGAGACGACATTAGTCCTTATCAAACCAAATTCTGTTGGAGGAACAAAATCTAGGATGTCCACAAGAATGTCTTTTATTGCTATAGGCAAGGCTTGTAAAACTGGTGACATTAGCTTTAGCATTTTTGCTTTTGAAGTATGCAAAATGAGAGGGTCCAAAACCTCAATACACGAGTCTTGTAAATGAATAATGACTGTGATCCAATGGCTCTTTTCCCAATTCATTAAGCAATAAATGTAGTCGACATTAACATACCACTTAAGGTTACTGCCACGGTTGTGAACATTGCCCTTGATGTAGTTCTTAATCAATTGGTTCTAGTCAGTTGTGGAAGGTTGTTTCATATTCCTCATAGTCGAAAAATCTTAGAGCAGTAAACTAAGGAACAATGAGTTGAAGACACAATTCTGCTTTGGGCAAGTAGGTTACCTTTTTTCCTCTATAGTAGGCTTAACAGGGATTAAAGATGCTACGAAATTTTTTTTTAACACAGTTTAACATACCGAATAGAAGAGAATATGCACACAGGCAAACATACTAGCATATCAATCCAATGTTGAGGTATGTAGATGTCTTTGAAAAAGGTCTTCTTCACATACTGGCCTTCCACGATAAATGTCCTTCATTCGGAAAGAAATGACATAATGTGAGTATACCGAAAGTTAATTATATAGTCGTAATGAAGACATATGTAGTGTAGATATACTTATTCCAAAAAGATTGGAGGATTGAGAGGAATTTGGCAGTTTTGGCCGGATCAGAACCTAGCTTTGCCAATTTTTTAAGCGAGGGACTAGTGGTAGTATCTTTTTTGGCCTTTTTGGATGGTGTGGCGGCCAAATCTTGACCAAACCTGGAAGGGGCTGCCCTTGACCGCTTTGATGTCCTCTTCGTTACAGTCTTCTCGTTGACCGTATCATCATATATGGAATGTCCCTCGGGGATGTCTTCTTCCTAAGAAATTATCGACATCGTGAGTGGAAGAGAAAAGTTAAAAAAAATTATGATGACCAGAAAGACGTACCGCATCGGAGACGTCTTCATCATTATGTTCTTGTTCCTTTGTACTGTCAGCGCTGCTTACCTGCTAAATATATGGGAATAAATGAATTGAATATGGAGGTCCTCATCATTATGTTCTTGTTTCTTTGTGGTATTCAAGTGGGAAAAAACGTTGTAATTAAATGTCACCAAAATCTCCTCAGTTTTGATGAGGTCCTTCTCGGAAGAATGTTTGCTTCCTTGATCAACAGGAAGAGGAGCTGGCATTGGGAGTTCAGTCTTGGTGAAAGAATCATGATTAGACTACTCATCCTAATGTTTAGTTTTCAAGAATTAGTTTAGTGATAGAAATGTCCATTGTAAGAACATAAATTAACATACCGTAGGTGGTTGTTCATTTGTGGCATCACCATGTTTGCTTCCTTCATCAGTAGGCAGAAGTGGGGAAATTTGGGGCCCGTTCTGAAAATCTCGTTCTGAACCAGATTTAAAACCATCTTTGCTGGCAGTTTCATTGACACTTTCATTGTTTTCTTGTTCTCTTGTGGCATCACCATGTCCGATGGCAGGTTGTTCCTCTACATTCGCCACATTTTGAGAGGTATGCTAGTGGGTAGTGAAGGACGTTGATATCAGGAACTGCATTTGAAAAACAATAAATTGTAAGAGAGAGTTAGCTAACCTGAATGGACGTCTGTGGATGAAGACCAAATTTGGGTGGTTAAGATTCCAATCTAAGCAGTCCCTTGCCCTTATCAATATGTTGCTGAGAAGTACTGCAAGGCATCTCAACATCTTGGTATTTCTTGTTGGTTTCGGATTCCTTTCCCCTCTTGTCCTAGAGTAAAATATAGATTAGAAAGTAAAACATCAGGGAAAAGGATGCAATTTGGTGATGGATTTTTACCAGGTCATTCAAATTCACCAAGGACCCTGGGAATTCCTTTGTAGTCTTTCCAAATGTCTCATCTAAGTCTTTGACTTTAGGACCCGCAGACGTACCAGGATGTTGATATGGAAGGGTATTTGTAAATCTAGACAGAATGCCCATTTTATCCAACTTTTTCATTATGTTTGTTTCAACTGTTTGGGCTATAGATATTGATTCGTCTTGAAGGACATCCTTGAGTTTTATATCCACCAACTCTTTGACTTTGATGTCCACTAATTCTAGAACATCAGCGACATCAACTTTCGTTGTGTTTTGTTCTTCATCCTCATCTTCTACCACTTTTTTGGAAAAAGGGCATTTAAGTACTCGTCCTTGTTTATGCTTCCCATGATTAGTGTTATCCATTTTAACAGCTCTAAGGCTAGGACGCTTTGCATATTCACCTTGCCATATATCCTGAGTGAATCAGACCATTTTTTTAATTAGACTTTGGACATATACAACAACGTCGTCGTCCACTTCATCTGTGAAGTTGATAACTTCTATGACGTCTCCTGTCAATATGGATGTCACCAAAACCTGGCAGGGAGCTTGAAAAAAGGGTCATTAACATAAAGATGAAATGTGTATAGTACATATGTGTATTAACAAAAATTTTATCACCTTGGAGTCATACTCAACGTCAAGGATGTTCTCATTATGGAAGCATCATAGAAGCCCATCTTTGGAATATGGCATATCACATATCACATATCATCTTATCAACTTGGACATGTATAATGCCAGCTATCATAAGGACAACTTGGAACAAACAAAACTGGAACGAAATGGGGAAGCCATGGAATGTTCGGTGAGACTGCAGTAGTTTGTCAATGAGAACGTCGCCATTGGTTCCCATTTTGACCATTTTAATAGTGAGTAAAAAATTATCCCTTCCCCACGAATATTGCTCAAACATATCAAGATCTCTCACCCTTTCTACCGCTTTATGCGATACCTTGATCGGGGTAGCTTTAGCAACAAGAATACCGTCGACAATAACAGCCATAACAAGCCTCAAAGCCCTTTATCTCTATCCATTTTTTCATTTTCTGGTAAAAGCTTGTCAACTTTCAACAAGCCTAAAATCTCTTCAACACGCACCGATTTCTTGTCTCCAATAAGTGAATTCTAATGAGCATCCTCTCCTTGTGGCGGAGAGAGCATTCGATCGAGAACCTTCTTAGGTGGGTAAGGTCCACATGGTAAACCAGTAATCAAAGCAAATTCTCTTAGGGAAAATCGCAGGGACGTCCAACAAAGACAAACCACATCTCATTCTATTTCTTTGTCACCAGAGATCTACAGAGAATGATGTGAACAAGTTTGCCAGATAATCAACATTGGTGGACGGGCAAATGGAAAAGTGGTCCAAAAATGGAGTTTTTCAAGATTTCCATTTCTTCAGTTCCGTGGAAGATATCTGTAATGTCAATCAAAAAGTTAGTCTTAGAAGCTGAGTTGATGCGGTCATCACGCGGGTATCTATCAGTTGCAAATAGCCTTTTTGGTAGCCTCTGGACATCTACAACAGATTTGGTTGGGGGCAGAAGACGTCCCTTCGGTTTGCCTACCTCGTTTATTCGCCGAATTGGCTGCAACAACGGTCACAAACATACCTCTCAATGACCTCCTAGGCATTGGAAACCCTAAACAGATGAAAAACAGAAATTGAAAGTTATATGTTTACGGAAGATATCCATGAAGCAGAAAATGTGTTGCAATTAGCAAAGCCCTAAAGAGCAAAGTTGCAATGTGGAAAGAAAAGCACTAAGAAAATTAAAAAATTGGGAAAAACCAAACCCTAAACCAACACGAAAAGGTAAAGACATGAAAAAACCTACGGGTACTACTGGATATTGAAAAATTGGACAACAAAATCCGTAAATTGGACACAATGAGTCGGGAAAACATGAAAAATGGTTTCTTGAAAGGACATCCCAAAATGGGAAAGGAAAATAGATGAGAAATCGTCAAGTTCCGAAAATGAATTTTCTTTGGAGAATGAAATTAGTATCATGATTTCGGGAAAAAAAAACAAGATGAAAGAGCGAAATCTACTATTCAAGTATCAAACTTTGACGTGATATGGGGAAAATCTGTTGGGGAAGTTTGTATACATGCAATCTGGAAAAAGAATTTGGACTTACTTGAATAAATCGTGTGTGCTTCTTCTTCGTGACAGTGAAGAGAAAGATGCTTGTTTGGAGAGATTTTTAAGAAAGATGGAAGAGTAAAAGTGAGCAGTTGCAGAGTGTTTAAATAATAAGAACGTTGGTGATTTAAGAAGATAGAAACAAAAAGTAATTTCTTGAATGAATTAAGTGTCAACGGTCAATCTCGGAGTATAATTGTCATTTTGTGTTTTCCTAAGTGGCAGAATTGCAAAGACCCTGGATTTGTGGTATTTTTGCTTATTTAGAAACTAAATGAGGTGTTGGAACCAATTTTCTGAAACTTTTATTTGTACAAACTAAACCTTCAAAACCGATTTTATTGGACCGGTTATCTAGACCCGGTTTACTGTGGTCGGCAAGATTTTTGTTCTTCTATGGATTCGTCTTCCACTCATCGAGCTCTCCCACTAAAGGCGATGATCCTGCTTCTGCGTTTGCTTCCATGGTAACGCTCTCATCTCCATCTCCATCGCTCTCTTTCGTAGAGAGTGGGACATGTAAATCATCTCACGTTTCTCGTGTCTTAGTATCTGGTTCCGATAATAATCATGGCGAATCGTCGGAACCCAAGATACTGAGAGATGTTCATATTGTAAGTTTTCTTTTTTCGAAAACAGTTCTTTGTGAATTTGGTAGGAATGATTATCGATTTCGGATTTAGTTTAACGTTGTTGTGTTTGTTCTTCTTAGTCTGAAAGGTTGATGGAAGATTTCACTGAGCTTGCGAGAGAGAACACTGAGAAGGACCTCGAGACTTGTGGGACTCTCGCTGCCTTTCTTGTAAGATCCTTTTGCTTTCTGCTTATTCAAGATGAATACTTTGGGTGAAAAGGAGTATCTGGGTGGTGAGAAAGTGAAGGAACATTCTAAAAAGTCTCTGATTTTGTTGTTCCTAATTAGAACTTCTAACTTAGGTTATTGGAAAATTGAACTTTTTGGTGCTTATCGGTACCATCAATTACTTCAGGCGATTCATGAGTTTGATTTTACTTGGAGGAGATGTTTTGATGGACCTGATATTATAGTTATGTCTATTATGCTCTGAAACTCAATCTATGAGTTCAAGTGATGCTGTTGTTGATACTTGAAAGGTTAAGACTTCTTTTATGATCATGATTCATAGTTGCTTTTGCTTCTCTATTTTAGGATTCAACTATTCTTCGATTTTCATTGTCCTGATATGCTAATCACTTAACTATTTCTGATTGCGCTTTAGGAAAGAGGAATTTTTTATGTAACCACTCTGATTATTCCGGAGCAGGAATCAACTTCTAATTCTGTGAGTTATCTTACAATGATCTTCTCGACCAGTTCGTGGTGTATTCAATGTGTAAAAAGGTGCTAACTCGGTGGTCAAATATGGCAGTGTCAAGCTATGAATGAAGTGGAAGTGTTCTCCATACAAAATGAAAGGAAACTTTACCCCGTAGGATGGATTCATGTATATCTCTCTCTTGATCCTCCCTGTTTTGATAAGATGTTTGTGATCTGTTTGTTTGCTTTGTCTTGATGTTTATGCGTCTTTTACAGACTCATCCTTCTCATGGTTGTTTCATGTCATCAGTAGATCTGCATACTCATTACTCATATCAGGTACTCGAATTTCTGAGTGATAAATTTCTGATTAATTGTAAACTCTCCCAACATGACACATCTCTGATGTATTTATATGGACCATATTCAAGCCTAAATCTGTAACTAAGATTTCTGTTTTCTTCTTTCCCCTTATGCAATATACACAAAGTTTGAATTCACATCATGTCCTTTTCAGGTAATGGTGCCAGAGGCTTTTGCAATCGTTGTGGCTCCAACCGATAGCTCTAGGTATGTACTTCCAATGCTATCTTAACCCATTACAGTGGAGTCACGTAACAGACTCAACCTCTTACCTTGATGGACTTTCAAACTGAGCATTTTCAGGAGTTACGGGATATTTAAGCTAACAGATCCGACAGGAATGGAGGTACTTCGAGGCTGCTCCGAGACTGGATTCCACCTGCACAAAGAACCAGAAGATGGGAACTCGGTTTATGAGCATTGCTCAAACGTCTACAAGAACTCAAACCTTAGGTTCGAGATATTTGATCTGCGTTAGGATAAATGCCCCTTCTAGTTACCTTGTCAGTAAAAAGGTTCAAAGCTTCATCGATTCACAGTGGGCTAAGGATGTTAACAACTACCATTACCGTAATGCTAACACTCCATACTTAGTCTGAGAAGACTGTCGGACTATGAATACAACTCATTTTATATTGAGCTTAGAAATGTTAATAAATTAATAAATAAATCATAGATTGTTGTCCTCGTATGTTAAACATATATAATGCTTAATTGTATGTATATTTGAATATTTTAGTTCTTTTTTGTTGTGAAGACATATTCAAAATACCTTTGTTCACATGGAACAAGAGTACGAAACCAAAAAAAATCCAAACTTTTCTTTGGAAAGTAATAAAGCTATCCAAAGCTCATTCCTTCTTAAAGTAAACAAATAGTATGGCTTCATCAAACGAAGAAACAAAATACTTTGATCATTTCATATTGTTAAGTGTTGCTATCAAAACCATACAGTCCTTTTTTTTTTTATCTTTTGTTTGCTTCAAATTCCTTTATGGCCGTTTTCAAGCACATGATAACTTTCTTCGTACAGTCAGAGTAAAAACTCTCTCCTCTCTCTCTACAGATGTCAGTCACCTCTGTCACGGATTTGGGTACAGAGTCTTCGACGATTCACTCTTTCTTTTTCTCTCTCTGGGTTTTAATTCAAAAAGCGAAATTGGTTACCATAGTCTTGTACTATCGTATATTCCCAATATGGTTTGTTTTTGACAGAGTATCTCCTGTGTCTATATGCCAAACAACTCTCTCTCTCTCTCTCTCTCTCTCTCTTTCCTTACATCAATTTATAAGTAAGACCAAAAGAAGATCACAAAGATTCAGGCTTTTTGTTTGGCTTTCCTTGTTGTTGCAGAAGAGAGTGAGTGAGTGAGACATGATGATGATGAGAGGTGGTGAGAGAGTGAAAGAGTTCCTTCGACCTTTTGTCGATTCCAGGGCTTGGGACTTGTGCGTTATCTGGAAACTTGGTGAAGATCCTTCTAGGTACACACTCTTCATTCTGAGTTTCTTTGTTCCTTTTTCACGTAGCAAGTTTTCATTTCTTACGTATACTGATCGGTGTTCATGTTTTCCGTTAGATTAATGGATTGGGACTTTTCTGTTTTTGGCTCTGTTATTGGTTTTCTTAATCGTTTTACTCTCAAAGTTTCCAGTTTTACATGGGTCCCTAATCATTTCTAACTCTGTTCTACTAAATCTCTCTGGTTTCTGAGTCTTTTGCCTCATTTCGTTTCTGAGATTCCATGGTAGTTTACTAGTTTGTGTTACCAGTAACACAAACTTGACATATTGTAAGATTTACACAGTTCTTCTTTATCTGTCCTTTTTTGGTTGTTTCAGAAACCGTTTGATGAAAGCATGGTTGATATGATCATATCGCGTTGTAACACCTTCTTTGAACCATACCCTGAACAAACACTTCAGTTCAGGATCATTCCTAGAGGAGAGGAATCTATGAGTAGTGGTGTGAATCTCAGCTTTGAGGGTGGCGGATCATCAAGCGTTTCCAACCCCTCAAGTGAAACTCAGAATCTTTTTGGAAGTTACTCGAATGCTCGCTCTGAGAAAGTTTTTAGAGAGGAACAAGCACCGTGCTTGGTAATGAACAAAGAAGAGGCTTTTAAGGTGGAAAACACCGTCGAGTTGAAATCTACTAATAAAAAGCTTCCTAAGGAAAACTTCAAATCGAAGAATCTTCATTCAGAGAGAAAAAGAAGAGACAGAATCAATCAGGGGATTAATGCTTTAAGAATCGTTGTCCCTAAAATCACAAAGGTTTCTTTTGACACTCATTTTGGTTGCTTGATCAGCACTTTTTTTAAAGATTATATCATCTGTTTCTTTATGCTATATGCAGATGAACAAGATTGGAACTCTCGGTGATGCGGTTGATTACATCAAGGAACTGTTAGTGGAGAAGCAGAAGCTTGAAGATGAGCTGAAAGGACTCGACGAGATGGAATGCAGTGAAATCGCTGCAGATGAAGAATCTGCAATACCTAATCCAGTAGCTGCAAATGTTTCCTCTAAAGTCCACAAGAAAGTGAAGAAAAACGAGGTTTTTTGAATACAGAGCCTCAAGATTCTCTATATTTGACCTGTAAAATCTCACAAACTCTGGTTATTTTCAGGTGAATCTTGATGTCCACGAGACGGGTGAGCGAGATTTTATGATTCTGCTTGTGGAGGAACATAAACGAGATGGATTCAAGAGGTTGATAGAAGCTGTAGATTCTTGTGGACTTGAGATCATCGATGTCAACTTCACCAGACTTGATCTCATAGTCATGACCGTTCTCAATGTAAAGGTAGTAACTTAATCACATATCATTTAATCACAGACGAAAGTGTTGAAATCACAGACTCTTGAAACCTGATAAAACTTTTGGTTCTCTAGGCGAACAAAGACGGAATTGCATCAGGAAATCTCAGAGAATTCTGCTCAAGATGATGATAACTTCAGATAATCGATATGAAATGTCCGTAAAACAGAGTACATAATGAATAAGAAAGAAAAAAACGAAAAAGGTCAAATGTTATGTGTTGCTTAAGCCACAAGTTAAAGTTACTACTACTGAGATTTGATTTCTCACAAGCTCTTTGGTGATAAATCTACATGTTGAAAAAGTGATAACTATACTTCCTTTAGGTATTTTTGACTTTTAAGCTCGTTACCAGATCTTCCCAGAAATAATTTTTAAAAAGTCCCAAAGAACATAAACAATAACAACACCTTGCGTAAATTCTTGAATCAGTGATTCTGGTGACTTGTGTTGAAGGCCCGGCTTTCAGATTCATGGCTCGGGTAGTAGCTATAATTACTACCTAGATCCGCAGAATCTTCAGAAGCTCGTCTAAAAATTCGAATCTCATTGCTGTATTGACCAGAGTTATAGACCGTACTTTGACCGACTTTAACTCCATTAGTCAGATCTGACATGTCGTCTCTAGTGTCCAGAGCTCTTACAACCTGTGAAAAGACAAGACTTTTGGCTCAGTCAAAGGGTCCTGTATCCAGCTATTAGGTCTAGTGAGTTATTATTTTTCATAAGTCTGACCTGAACCATACGAGGTCGTTTTTGAGCTGAGTGTCTAACACAAGACGCAGCTGTTTCAATCATTCTAAAGACTTCACCTTCAATGTAATGATTCTCTAGCCTTGGATCTACAACTTCGCTGATGTGACCTTTTTCAATGGCCTCGATTAGTCTTGGACGTGCCTGCCAAAAAGAACAACTCTCAGAATTCATTTTGTGTACTCTGGGACCCAAAAAGATACCATAAATGCAAAAGTAACAAAAGTAAAAATAAAAAAAATTTACCCATTCAACAAGACTTTCTTCACCCAAAGGTTGAGATGTATCAACAGGTTTGCGACCAGTAATGAGTTCGAGAAGTACAACTCCAAACGAAAACACATCTGATCTGTCTGTTAGTTTCCCACTTGATGCATATTCTGGTGCTAAATATCTGCATTCATATGTTAATTTTTTTATAAAATACTAGGATTCTTTGACAAAAAAGAAAAAAATAAAAATAAAATATTAAGATTATACCCACGCTATAGAGTGAGATTTGATTGTTTCTTTCAACTCATGTTCATTTGGTTTTTTCGAGATATTGTTTTAGAGACTCAAAACCTGAACCGAAATCAATTCCAATTAGAATAGCCGAACCTGACAATAATATTTCAATGAGACCTAAATCTATATATTAAAAAAACGGTATCCAAATATGAACCGGAACGAAATTAAAACCTAAATTTTAGAGTTTTCTATTAATTATTTTTTAATTTTAAATTTTTATATAAAAATAACCAACCCAACTCAATCAATATATGTAAACATCTGTATTTTTTGCTAGTTATTAATATTTCAATTATATTCATATATTTGTTGGGGAATATATATAAGAAAAGTACCCAAATGTGCCCATAACACGCGTCGATATGTGAGACTGTGCAGTATCATTCAGTCTAGCAAGTCCGAAATCTGCAACCTGTACGGAACAAATCAAATTCTAATGTGAATGATTTCTAGGGATTTAACACTAATAATTAAAACACAACAATTGATAAATAATTTTAAAAAAAATATGGACTTGCCTGAGCTTCGAATTCATCATCCAATAGAATGTTTGACGATTTGATGTCTCTATGGATAATCTTTGGGTGACCTATGACATTTACAAAATCCCGAAATTAGTGTAAAGAATTATTATATACCAAAAATGAATACATTTCACATTAAATTTTCATCAAATAATACTACTCACAATCTTCATGTAGATAAGCAAGTCCTTTAGCTGCACCTATTGCAATCTTCACTCGTTTAGTCCACGCCAATACCGGTAAGCCTTTGCCTGAAAACAACAGATAAATATATTTTGACCACAATTGTAATAACTAAGACATGGCTGATTCAATGAAGAAGAAGAAGAAGTACCATGTAAATGATGATCTAAAGTATCGTTTGGGACAAATTCATAGATGAGGAACCTATGATTTTCAGACATGCAATAACCAACAAGAGAAACCAAATGTCTATGATGCACTCTGCTTATGATCTCTACTTCAGCTTTAAACTCTTTATATGCTTCTGCACTGATTGATTTTAGCTGTTTGATAGCAACTGATTTTCCTTCAAATAGAATTCCTTTGTAGACACAACCAAAACCACCTTCTCCAACCACATAGCTCTTGCAGAATCCTTCAGTTATTTGGCTTAGCTCTTCGTATGTGAATTGGATCTTTGAAGTCCCTAATACCGTCGAGTCAGGGGTTGCTCTTTGATTCCCTAGACTGTTGTTTGTATCTGGTACTGATGAGTTCTGAGTCGAGCTGTTTCCGTTTCCGAGGTTTTGCCTATAGTTAATGAATCCTTCTGCCCCAAGAACAAGGTCAGAGGTTAAGAACACATTGAACCAATTTTAGGACCAGAACAGAAGTAGATGTCGTGGTACCTGTATCTACAGAGACATTAGCCGGTGGCAAATATTGGTTAGACCGAGTCGAAGAAGCACCTTTTTTGTTTTTCCTCTTAACGATGAAAAAGGCAGCGATAAACATAATGATCAATACACCTGAGATGCCGATTCCGAGAGTTGTCTTCTCGGTGTAATTAGGTTCATTACCACCATTTCCGTTATTAGAGCCTTCAGATTGGTTATTGGAGCCGGAGAGGGAAGGAGGATAAGACGAGGAGGTTACACCTCTGGGATCCAACTGTTGTAAAGGGTTAGGGTTTTGCGGGATCACAGGAGGCAATAAATATGAAAATTGAGGAGCCCCTGGGCTACCTGAAGCTTGTGGAGACGGTGGTGAAAAAGGAATTAAAGGCGGAGGTGGAGAAGGAACAGGGTCGTTGTTGGGTTGTTGTGAGCCACCATCATTAGGGTTTGTCTCTGATTGTTGAGTAGCTGAGGTTGGAGGAGGAGATTGAGGGTTTGGAGAAGGAATCACCTCCTGTGATTCTCCGTTTGGGGTGGATGGAGGTGGAGACTGAGCCTGAGGAGGTGAAGGAGGTGGAGTTGTTAAAGGTGGAGGCGACGTTGGCTGATTAGACGGTGGAGAAGCAGCTATTACCGGTGGCGAAGATGATTGTGAAGCGTCTGCAGGAGAAGGTGGTGAGGTGGCTGGAGGTGGTGATGTTTGGGAATTGGCGGTGGTTTTCTGATCATTAAATTGCTTTGAAGGTACAAAGGGAGATATCGTCTTCCCGATTAAATTTGCTTGTTGCTGTACCTGGTCCATTTGTATTCATTCACCTTGTTTCTTTCTTTTACATGTTTGAATTTGCTCTCAAAGAGGTTCCTTGCGGAACAAGAAAGGATCTAGCTATATTAAGATCCAATCGAAAAGGGTTTATTTCCTTCTAAATTCAAGAAATTTAAAACATTGCAACAGTTTTTCGATAAACTGTGTTTATGAGATCATCAAAAATTTGGAAATTAAAGAAAGAGATAATGAAAATAAAACCCAGGCCTACAAGGTTTCGTAAGACCCAAGGAAAGATACGAAAAAGAGAAATTTTTGATTAAGTAGATTCAGATTTTGTTTATTGATGAATTTTCGTTTCCTTAGATTTTTGTTTTCTGTCCTTCGTTTTTTTTTTCTGGGTGTAAAAATAGAAAGGGTCCCAAATCTCAACAATAAAATTCTAAATATTACTGAGAAAATAGGCTAAAAATTAATTTGATTTTGTTAGTACCAATATCGTGAATATTTACCATTTAGCTTCATTGTCGGAATGCCGCCTATATTATTCTTTCTAATATATTATTCTCCCACTAAATTTTCTGAAAAGAAAAATTCATAAAATTTGGTTACAACATTTATTTTAAGCTCTTTCCATGATATTACAAACTTCCATTTATTATAAGTTTATAACTTTACTTGAGTTAGGTTTGAATTTCAAATTAAGTATTGTTGGTAATAAAACTATGTAATTGAAAACCTTAATTTCTCTCCATGTAAAACCAGGTTACTAGGCTCTATCTAATATAGACATCGATCGAATCTCAAGTTTAATTCTTTTAATTGGACAAATAAAGTACCAAGTCAGAAATGTTACTACCCAAAATAAGAATATAAGGTTAACGATCTATTTCACTCTCAAAGTTTCTATATAGCACTAAAGAGGATGATGTAAATCTTCTCGAAGTTATACTACTTATATTTATGTTGTCTTAAGACTTGTGTAAACGTTGAGATCAATAGCTTCTTCTGTGCATCCAAAGAAGGATCATCTATAGCGTAAAACTCAGGTGAAGAGACCAGAAAAGCCTGAAAACTTGTGTAATCACAGGCCCATGCGCTAGGTTTTCGACCATACTTTCTTCAGGGAGCCACGATATTAGACATGATGGCTCATCATCACAGAAGGTTTTTATGTGTTATTTTCAAACTCATGGGAAACAAAACAAAAAATCGATCAATGTTTTTAAGCCTAAAAGAATTCAAACATTCAAGAAGAGAAACGCAAAAAAAAGAAAAAAATGATGACCATTCAACAAGAAACAAAATGACTTTTAAAAAATATCAAACAAATATGACTCCAAGAAAGTTGACTCCGAAGTAGAAGTTTTCAATCTTCTCACAAAAAATTATCTGGTCGAGATCACCTCAAGCCTGCGAATCAAATCAACATGTAAACATCTAAATACCAAAGCCTAAGATCGCTACTTGACCTGAATCAAATAAGACTACTTAAATCAAAAAGTCTTACTTTGTTAGCAATGTTGTTGGAGAGCCAATCCAGACCTTCATAGAGCCCTTCGCCGCTGGTTGCGCATGTGCTTTGGATGTACCTGAAAAAGAGACCACGCAATGTCTTTTCAAGTGTACATCTATGCAATAGTAATAACAAATCTTGGCTGGGATTAGTTTATAGATTACCAGTGGCGTTGCCTGAGAGAGTGCAGGCCAAGCTTATCAGTTATCTCAGCAGCATTCATTGCGTTTGGAAGATCTTGTTTGTTGGCAAACACAAGCAGTACTGCATCCCGAAGCTCATCCTACAGTTACAAAGCGTCAATAAGACAAATTTCTTAGGGATTAACAAGTGAAATTATCATAATCATGTAGCAACAAAGAAACATACTTCATTCAGCATCCTGTGCAGTTCATCTCTCGCTTCAACAACACGGTCTCTGTCATTGCTATCAACCACAAATATCAGACCTTGCGTGTTTTGGAAATAGTGCCTCCACAACGGGCGGATCTGTAAGAGAGGATAAGCAGATGAATTTTAGTCTCTCTTTTCTCAACTTTTCAGCTATGTGACTGAGAGAGCCATAATATAGAACAAACCTTGTCCTGACCCCCGACATCCCAGACCGTGAAACTGATGTTTTTGTACTCCACTGTCTCCACATTAAACCCTGTGAAAACAAATTATTTATCAAGTTACATTCACATTGTCTAACTACTAAGTTCAATTCCAATCACCAGTTAAATCTCATATGTAATCCAACCAGCTCACATGGTTTCAAAAAGATGCATTCTAAGTCAAATGGAACATTTAGTGAGAAAATTTTGTTCCTTCTCATTAAGAATTTCACCAGAAAGCCAATTCGCAGAATTAGAAAAGTACAAGAAACATCTGTGGTGGAGTTAACATGTAAAGAGACAAACTGAAACAGGCACCTAAACTAAAGATGTAATGTTCATCAGCCTAAACTGTTAAGCTGGTCTAGTAGCAGTCATAAGGAGAAATCTTATGCAATGCCTAAGCCAACATGTCTGTTTGAAGACTTACCAATGGTCGGGATAGTGGTTACAATCTCACCAAGCTTGAGTTTGTACAAAATGGTCGTCTTACCAGCAGCATCAAGACCTACCATAAGGATTCGCATCTCCTTCTTAGCGAAAAGCCGGCTGAAAAGCTTTGCAAATGAAAGCCCCATTTTCCTTTATCTGTTGATCATCAAGACCCAAAAGAGAACAGAATCACACATCAAAAACAATTGAATCACCCTGTCTCTTAGCAAACTCACATTTTTCATCCATTATTAATGTTGTTTCTTTTAGATGTTTTTACGCCAAATTTATAACACGACAAACATTCATAACATTTTCGATGGGAAAATGCAACACACCCAAATAATCACATTATTAGATTCAACATGTCATGATTCTTGGATCCACGCCATAATATAGATCATTAGTCATTACAAAAAGAACAGAGGTGAAACGAAAAAGAAAAGAAAATATCAATGCAAAAAGATACAGACGAATTAATCGATCCCGATTTCACATATTTCATGATGAATTGTAACAGAAGATCAGGAAGCAAAGCAAAACCTATCCCCCAAACAAAACGAAATCTACAGCTCAAGATACACGAGAATGGTGTACAATCTAATAACGATAACTCAGATCACAACTACAGTAAAACCAGGAAAAGAAAAAGGAAAAACAAAAAGACGAAAGGAGATTCATTTTCTATAATATCAAAAGTCCGATACTTTGGATCAGTTCATCAAAGAAATCTTCATGGAATTCGAATGCAGATCCAGAAAACCAGAAAGAAGAACGACGAATCTGAAAACTTTTGGAGCTTACCTTTCGAAAATTGAAGGGATCTGAAGTGAAAAGAGAGATGCTTCAAATCAGCACAAGACGTGATTTGTTAATCAAATTGTGATTTGTGATTTGTGATTTGTGATTTGTGAATGCGAAGTTTCACTAACACCCTCTGATTATTATATAGTATGAAAATATACCCCAAAGAAAACTTTTTATATCAGAAAACTCCCCTCATATTTGTAATGTTGTTGTAATGTCCTTAAATTAATCTTTGATTTAACATCTTAGCATCCTCCAAGCTACTAAGGTCCATTTAATTGGTTTCTGGTATCAATGTATCCATTTTATTTCTAATATAACATATCTTTTTTGGTTCTGGTTAATAAAATAAAGTGAAGCAATCAAGTAGCAAAGAGAAATATAAAAAAGACATATAACTTGAAACAAAACCGTAATTCGTATGATGTAATAATACTACTAGTAGGATTTAAGGCTAAAGAAAGAGATATACATTGATTCAGATTTATATATATATGCAGAATCCGTCAACAGAAATCGTGATCAGACTGAACCTTGTTTTGTGCTGGTTTCCCAATCTGTAAACAATCAATAGGAGGAAGAGTAGGAGTGTTGAGCTCACCAAATGTTTGCCAGCAAAAAGCATCAGACATATGATACTTTTCCTGAACTGGTTTAAGCTCAATTCCAGATAATTGCACATCTACACAAGGGTAATTATCACTGCAAGCGAAATGCACTGGTTTCACTGTATATGTGCCTTTGATTCTCTCATAAGTCACTCCTTCCACTGCAACTGCTGATGTCTGGTTCTTGCATTTGCTATGGTCACAATAGAATTGATCTATTACTATTGGAAGTTGGACTTCATTTAGTTGAATGTTTGAGAAGAGAATCCCTTTCACTGATCCTACTCCTCCTTGCCATGTCTTTATTCGAACACCTGTCATTGTGTTGTGCATATTCACATCTCGCACTGTTATGTTCGAGACGCATGCTTTTGTGCTGTCTTTACCCAAACTACCTATGCTTATCCCGTGACCTGGTCCACAATTCACATTGTGTACGTATACGTTTGAGCAACCCGTTTGGATTGAGATACAATCATCTCCTGCACACACACAACATTAATGATTAAGCGAAAATTCAACATCATTGTAGATTCAAGACTCGAGATTCCTACCGCAAGCAAGTGTTGTGCTATGAATAAGAACATCTCTAGTGTTCTGAAGGTGAATCCCATCGGTGTTTGGACTATCTCCTGGTGAAGAAACGGACATGTCGTGCACTGAAACTCCTACGCAGTTATCGAATTTGAGGTGACACTGAGGACTGTTTTGGATCGTTATACCCGACACTTCCACGCCAAAACTCCCATAGAATCTCAATGCCTATACAAAACCAAAAACACATATCACTAAACCAAACCAAAGCTTACAATCTCACGACAATTCCAAACTCTTTTCTTTTGTTTTCCATTTACTCACCGTTGGTTTCATGCTTGATATTCCATTAAGCTCATCTCCTATGTTCTGTCAAATGTGATATATAACCAGAGTTTGATCTTAGGCAAATGTATTGTGAATGAGACAATTAAGGAAGAAGAGCTACGATTAGTTTTACCGGCATTGGAGGTTGTTGATGAACAGAATTGTTCAAAGGGATAATGAGTTTGGTTTCACCATCAATGAAAGGATAATCTTGTTGCCACCAACCAGAGCCTCTTCCATCAATCACACCTTTCCCTTGTACCTTAATTCCTTTCAGCTTTGTGAACTCAATCCACCAAAATAAACCTTTTCCCCATGACTCAAAATCCGTTGGAGCTATAATCGTACCATCAAGCTGCAATTTGCACAAGAAAGTTTTGATTTTTGTTTCATCACGGTAAAAGATACAATTTTTATATCTTAAAAGATCAATTCTCACCTGAAACACAATGTTAGCTTGACAATAAGGACCAGAGAATGAGATTGGACCAACAAGGAAAGTGTATTCAGACGGTACAATCATCATTGATGCTTCAATTTTACAAGCTGATGCCCAAGCCGCTTCAAACGCCTGCAAACGTTATCATACTCTGTTTGTTATTTCTATTCATTAAGGAAACTTTTAATAAACCCTAATCATCATTAAGGCTTCTAAATTGTGGTGGTCCCATTTGTAATTTGTTATTTCTGTTGTCACTTTTTATTCGTTTGTTTTTTTCTGCAAAATTTAACATTTGAGATAGAACTAAAAAGAAAAAAAGAAAAGAAAAAAGAGAGACCTCTGTTTTTTATCGTTATGTATCGTGTTCTGTCTCAACTGTAATGTGTCTTTTTTTTAATTCTAGTTGAAAACGAAATATAAAATGCTCTAATCAATCAAATACAATCACTAGGATTTAATAAAAAGTACGGATAACGAAATTTAGTGAATTTGGTTATGAAATTTTAATTAGTAGTATACCTTAGTGTCATCACATTTACCATCACCTTTTGCTCCAAAATCCATCACATTGAAAACTTTAGATCCCTTTTGCGGCTGAATTGGCGGTGGTTGGAATTTCGGTGGCCGTGAAACCACCGGAGAGTTATTGTTGTCAGCTTTTGGCGGTATTTTCAGCTTCGGTTTCGGTTTAGGCTTAGACTTGTGATAATGATTGTTGTTGTGGTGGTTGTGAGAGCTGTGGTGACTGTTTCCATGGCTCTTAGGTTTCTTGCTTGACAAGGAATCAGACAAATCAGAAGAGCTTAGGTGTTTATGTCTCCAATGTCTTCCTCTTCTAGCAATGCAGGTCTCTAGAGTTACAGACCAAACCAAAACCACTATTAACATCATCATCGTGATGCGTCTAAGACTTAGACCACTTCTCATTATCACTGTGGTGGTTTTGGTTTGTTTTGTTTGTTGGTTTAGGTTGAAGAAAGAGATGGATTTATATAAAGAAGCAGTCCAAGAATTTAGAGAGGCTCACGGGTATTCACTTTGGAATTATATTTTAAATAATTATATGAAACCAATATGATTCAATAATGTCGTTTTGTTTTCCAAATTGTTGATTAGAGAAACTTATTAATAAAAACAAATTACTAACACAAACGAATAAGTGTAAGCTTCCTATGTATAATAAGAACATATATAATGTTTGATTTTAGTTGGATTTTTGTAAAATTATGATGACATTGGTAGTGATATAAAGTAATTACTCGTGAATTAGTATTTGGAGGTTTATGAATGGAAATATGCCCCAAAAAAAAAGTAAAATTTAATAAAAATGGGTAATAATTTAAGGCTTAGCCAATATGCCAAAACCTGAAATGCATGTGAAGTAAAATATGAGTCAGAGGTTACAAGTGAATGCCACGTGGAGAGTTATGGTTGGTGAAGAGCTAATGTAATTAGGTTTCACATAATCACATATATACAAAACACATGTATGTGCATATGATTGATGTGTATATGCACCATTGAAGTGGGGATACCTAAATTGAGGTGTATATTCGATTTTAGGCACTTTCTATTTGTTTTTAGTTTTGGATTATTACTTAATAGATTTTATATATTTACATAAATTGGAGAATTTAATTCATATATATATATATATATATATATATATATATAAATGTATAAAGGGAAAGAGACTCGTGAGTGGGTCTATATGTTGTCAATGGGGCACTGATTATAACATCTCTTTTAGTACTCACATGCATTTCTTCACGGGCTTTGCTTTTATATTCACAATCTTTCCAAATATTATTTCATTTATAAAAAAAAATTGTTTATCTTATTTTTAATATTTTAGTATTTTATGTTGAATCCATTCTGTATTAAATCTCATTTATTATTCATGAAAAAAGTCTGCTATTAAAGGAAAGAGCAGAAACAGAAAACAGAAAGTAACTGAACCTTTGTTTCTTTTAGGTCCTCATATTTTTCTTTTTTTTTCTTCTCAATTTTATATAACTAACTATAATGAAAGATTTGACAAAAAAAAAAAAAAAACTATAATGAAAGATTCGAAAGAAATTGTTTTCTTTTTTTTTTGGTTTTCAATCGAAAGAAATTATTGTCGGCATTGTTTTTATTTTTTTGCTTCACGAGCTGTCGGCATTGTTTGTGAATGATAATTTGTTTCTTATTTAGCTAAAGACTTTGATCACCAAAATTCTGCAATATATGGTAATCGTAAAATTATTGAGCGAAACATTTATATACTTTATTTTATCAACAATTATGCTCTATCATTTTATAAAATCATCTAATAATTTATAAACTGTAGTGAAGAAAAATCGAACATCTAACTAGTCTTTGAATTAAAAACCAAACAGATTTGTCCGAACCGAACCGAACTAAAATTTGAACAAATTAATTAAATTGTTTCTAGTTTAATCATGTAATTCGACAAAAGTTTGGGAGATTTCGGTTATTAGTTCGGATCAGTTCAGTTGGAATAACTGAATGGTTAACAGTTAACCAAAATTATCTAACCTAAATTACCCTAATCCATCTTCTTCTCTTTCAATCTTCCGAAGTTTTCTTCATCTTCTTCTTCAGTCTTCTTTATTCCTCATTCTTCTTCATTTTCTACATTACTCAATCTTCTTCATTTTCTTCTTCTTTGGTCTTCTTCATTCAATTTTCTTTATTCCTCCGTCTTCTTCATCTTCATCTTCGTGTTCCTCACTTTTCTTCTTCCTCATTTTAAATCCAAATTTTGGTCGAAATTTTTTTGTAAGTTCAGGTCGATTCGGCAGCCATAGTTACTACCCGATACCCGACCCGATCCAATTTTTTAAGAATTTTGGTTATTTTTGGTTCGATTTGATAATTTGGTAAATAACCGAAAATCGAGTTATCCGATCCGAGTTGAACCATATTACCCAAAGTCGCAGAGCTACTTCTAATGTTAGAGTTATTAGCTGGATCATGTTACTAAAAAATTTGGCAAATTGAGTGAATCATATTAAATAATGAAATTGTTTTTTACGTTATGTTATTAGAATTAATATTCGATACGTTACCATATTTTGTCTTAAACAACATTAACAGTTTCGTTTCAACAAGAATTAGCTATCAATGAGAGACAATAATCGTAGCCAGCTAAAATAAAAATGAATAAATTAAGACCAATTGTAGAAACTATTTGGAACTACAGAAATGTTTATTTGCAATTATGCAGTCTTGTACGGATAAGCATAAACCGTTTTGGGATTCAGAAAAAAAACCTTTGTGCGCTCATAGTTTTAAACAATTTGTCTGTCAAATAAAACAAAAAAATTAAGAAATAAATACAAATAACGTTCACTTAAATTGTTGTTAGGGAAAATAAAGTATATACTTATTTTTTGCTAACAAAAAGAAAAAAAACAACGAATATGGAACATTAATTGGAACTATTATCTAAAATCAATTAACAATAAAAAAAAGTCCATTCTTGATTTTTCGTAACTATAGTTGTAGAAAATAAATGATCAATAAATAATTTACTATTCGGAAATAGTAAAGTATCATGTGATGAAGAAACAATATTTGCGATTTGACAGATTCATCTTCATGATCTTGACACCAAAAACTTGTTGGCTATTAGCCATTCAATTTTAAAATAACAAAAAATATATATATTTGTAACAAGAATATGATCACATGAAATAGTTGGTGTTGGTAGGTTGATAAACAAATACCCCTATTATTTTCAAATGGATTTTTCTCTATATACCTAAATTACATTATGTTGCTTGTTGATATAGATTAATATTTGTTTGATAAGAATCTAATATTTTTAGAATCTAATAAGATCATATTTTTTTTTTGGTTAGGGTTTTATTTTCCAATAATATTGTGAAAACTTGGAACAATCTTTTGTGTTGCTTTTGCTCAAATATAATCTTGCGTGCACACATGATTGCTACAATACATTTTTTTTGTCAGTCACGATTTAATGTTATTTTATAATGTCACAATGGATCACGGAACACGAGAAATCAAAAAAGTTAAAATCGTTTACATTAGGTAAAATTAAATACTCGTACGTGAAGATATATAGTCAGAGATCAGAGACATGTTGAGTACTTTACTCACATTACAGGTAGTTTCAGTTTTACAAACGCATCATAGAGATATGTAGGTCCAAATAGAGGCCTCTAAATGACTCTCTAGTTCATTAAAATTATCGAATTTGCCACTATTCATTGTTGCACGAGACAAATAAGTACAAAATAACCCTTATTTATTTCTTTTCTTTTTTTTGTTATAAGGAAAGAATCCTGAAGAATCGAGATATGTGTCAGTGAAATCATTTATTAAAACAAAGCCTAAAGCTAACGTTACATTTATCAAATCGAAGATTTATAGGTGGACAAAACATGTTGCCTATCTTTCTTGTTGAGCTCTAACTTACACACTTTAAACACCCAATATTCAAAACCTTATTACATACATATCAATCCTTTGATAATATATGTTCCACCATAATATATATATATATATGATGTGATAAATAATTCATTCTAATCTTTTTTTTTGTCAACTCATAGATATATTAAAAATTCACCCAAGATGAAAAGACAAAGTTACAACACTAAACCATTACCCGACTCCCTTATAGTACGAGTGAGAACATCAACTTTATGGTTTAGACATCTCAGGATTACATAAAGAGATAGAGAACGAAAAAGAGACTTCAACCTGAAAAAATCATCCTTGTATAGTTGGAAAGCAGGCCAATTATCTGGATTCGTCATTATCTTCAAAACATCTGCACAATCTGTCTATATCCACTTCTAACAAGTTGATAGATAGAAGAGAATCCATAACCCAAAGTAAAGCTTCCACCTCATAATGCAAGACTGATAGGCTTCTTCGAATTCTACGGACTCCCATACATCCACCCTCCACCGAATCAGGAAAGCACACCCATCCTAGTCCTGTATAAAAATCAGAACTCTTCCACGAGCCATCAACAAAGCATCTGTAGCTAGTGAAACTTGGGTGACTTATAGAGGGGATAGCCACCTCTGACCACATTGATGCTGAGTTGATAGTCCCAATATGAGAAACAACAAAGTCTTTATGTCTGGCATTGAACCACTCGAAGCGGCAATCTTAGCTTGTAAGATTATATGAGGTTTATGTTCGTCCCTAAAAAACATTTATCATTACGTGCTTTCGAGATGTGCCAAATTATCCATGGGAAAATTAGTATCTTCTTGGTCCGGGATTCTCCAGGACAAGTAATCAAAATTATACCAACATGAGTTTCTTGGAAAAATATCAACATGAGAGGGGATGGACGATAGAACCCAAGATTGAATTGCATGAGGACATTCAAAAAGAGCATGATTTATTGTCTCCATATCAACACCACAACTACTACATCTAGAATCACAATTAATTCCACGATTATTCAGGTTCTGTTTTACTATAGTGCAACCTGATAATGATTGCCACATAAAATGTTTAATTTTATTGGGGCAGTTAATCTTCCATATTTTGGCTTGTAGGGCTGAAAATTTTGGACCTAGCCTCCCCACTTCCAATAAGGAATTTGTTTCCTCGGTATGGTACCCAGATTTTACTGTGTATCGACCCATCTTTGTGTCATGCCAAACCCCAATAGTCAGATCTTGTTCTTCAAGGAATACCAATTCCTAGAATTAATTGAACATCTGCAGGGTTGAAATATTGTCGCAATAGTGATTCTCGCCAAGTTTTCGCTTGGGAATCAATCTCCTGACAATAACCAGTCGACGCTCTAGGATAAACATCTGGTATCCAAGGATCCCTCCACACTGTTGTAGATCTCACGTCTCTTATATTGCGAATAATACCTTTATTTACCAAAGGTCTGGCAGAAAAAATACTTCTCCAACCATAATAAGGATTAGAAGTTGAAATGGTCGTCATGGGGCACTTGTTCTTGTAATATCTGCCTTTCATTACTTTTACAAATAATGAGTCAGGATAATCAATCAGTCTCCAGATTTATTTTACTAGGAGAACCGAATTAAATTTTTCTAGGGCCCGGAACCCCAAACCTCCCTCTAATAGTTCATTCTAATCTAATAAATAATAAATCCTGCTTTTGAATTGAAAATTTATAATCTGGAATATGATATCAAAATGTAAAGTTGGCAACAATATAAACTAAAAAAAATATTGTATTTTTCGATGGAATTTATGACAAGATTTTCAACAAAAAATATATGTTGAGAGTATTTAGATGGCAAAAATGACGAGCAACGATGAAAAACGAAAAAATCCAAAAAAATTTTGGAAACAGTTAGAAATTTCTGACTGCAACATACCCTTCAGACACCGTCCAATATATAAAACGTTTTCACCTATATTTAGAGACATTTTATATCGTAAATTAAGATTATTTGAATATATGATAACATATTTATGAGCTACTCTATTGATAGCCAATTCCTTTAGAGATTGATACTTATAAATCTTGTTCTTTTTTATAGTTTTACGTATACAACAACTCATACGTAGAATAATTTAAGAATTGGTGGGACCGTAGGACTATATATTATAATTGTAAAATTTATTGATCAACAGAAAAAATTATAGAATTAGGTCAAATAGATTTTTTTAAAAATATAAAAAATATAAAAAATTATGACGGATGTAACTCGAATCATCTTCGTAAAAAAATTTCAATCGATGAGGGGAAAATAGCTCAAAGAAATTATTCGAAATATTTTTGTCAATAATGCGAATGAGAACAGCAATACTTTTACACGGTTGGTTGTGTATTCGAGCATTGTGTTCTCTCTATAGCTTGTATATTGTTTGGAACAACATCCTTTGAAGCACTCTCTGTCTGTGCGGCAGACTGTATATTATAATTGAGAATAATATGGACGAATCTTTAAGGTGCACGAGAGTTTTGTAATTACTGGAAATGTAATAATTCCAAATTGGTTTGCCCTTTGACTTCACAGCTCAACTCTTTATGATCTCGTGCCAATCTGTGTGCACTTTTTTTTCTTTCTCTTTTTGTTGATAAAGCAAAACTTATATTTTTTGGACCGTACCATTTCTTTGATCGATACGCCAAAAACCTATATATCATAAGTTACCTGTCTTCTACGTTTTTGGATCAAATTCAAGAATTTGATAAAACAAAACAAATCATGCACATTATTTCATGTATATTATAATAATGACAATTATTACACGTAATCACTAAGTGGGAGTAAATCATATATTCGAAAGATCGACAAAAATATGTTGATAAGATTTGATAATAATGAATAAAAACTAGGACTACAATTTTCTTTTTTCGATATCAGATCTAGTCATATTTTATATTAATTATTTTAAATTAATTATCATTGTTTCCTCAATATTTGATGGAGAAAATCTAGCCAAGTTATCCAGTGTTAATTAACACAAGAGTTTTTTTTTTATTTTTGAATAAATTAAGTTTAATCCAGGAGTTTATACATTTCCAAAATAAATTGCATTATTACTGTCACATATTATTTTCTTCAAGTGGGTACAGTTTCTTTGGTTTTGGATGAATTAATTTTTGTTTTATCTATTGGATTTACGAAATTAAAAAGTGAGGTCTATATGGCGTCTTCAAGCGCAAATTAAATTGGCTCGTGAACCTTTTTTCTCGTTATGTTTATTTATTCTTTTATTGGCTCCCCGTGAACTTCATGCATTGCAACTTTACCGTTATATCCTTCCATGAATTCATGGTCGTTCCTATAATTCTCTCAATCACCAAAGCAAAAGCGAATATATTCGAGAATAATCTTTACGATCTAAATTATATGTTTTGCTATTGGCAATACTCTAAATCATATAGATAGAAAAAAACTAAAAAAAATCTAATTCTTGGGCACCTATTTAGATATGCAAAAGTATAGACCACTCATTTGATGATGACACCATTTTTACTAATTCAGAGCTATTTTTTGTAAAATGTACTTCCGATTTTGTATTGGTCAGTCTCGTGTTACTAATTAATGTAAAAGTTGATGTTCCATAAAATGACAACAAGCTGATTTTTAACGTTGAAACAAAAACCATATATTCTTTGCAAAGAAGTTGTAGCGATTTTGTGGGTAGTGACATGCCTAATTTCCTTATAGAAATGGCAATCAGTTGTGCAAAATCCTTAGAGATGTCTGATCCAGAAAATTGGCTGGGTGTTCTTACTGAAAAGAGTTTCAGGTGTTTAATTTTAATCTTATTTTTTATTTGTTGATGAATTATAAAATAGATTTTTTTGTTTTGAGGTGGTTTATATTCGAATTTTATAAACTCTTTTTCGCTTAGATGGAATTCTCCTTGATGAATCTTGAAGTGGACAAAAAACAAAAGTAAACATCTAAAAGTTAGCTATATGCATGACCTTTTAATTTTCTAAAGGAAGTGTAAACTAAATGAAGAGACACAAACTAAGATAATGCTACAGTGTATGGATTGTATTTGTGGAAAATAACCTATATAGTTTTTATAGAAGTAAATGGTGTATACTCTTTTTGTTATTATTGAAGAAAAGGAGCCGACCTCACCACATTTACTGTTATGTTGCTTCATAAATTCATTAAGACAAAATTTGTCTCTTTTCTCACTCTCTTGTCCAAATCAATTTGTTCTCATTACAGTACTACCCCATTATCCAATAACTGTCGAACACTTGGATGGTAAATACATATATATAGATAGTACATAATACGGTATGTCAAATTAAATTCATATGTCAGCGATGATCACATGTGCATTGATTAATTTTCCAAGGCAATAAATTTTAACAACTTTCGAATTGAAACCTCCACCTAAACTGCACTATGATCAATTTCTTACCAAACCCCATAGCTAATGATGGTTATATCAGTGGGCCGCTCAATCTAAGTAGATAAACCAAATATGAGCTTTTCTTAACTGTTTGAGCCCATTTAGAAACAGTTAAGATAAATTGTTCTCAAATCTATTTGTGAACTCATCCGTCACAGTGTTAATTAGAGTTGTTAGCGAACGTGAGCTACAATTTTAGATTCATTTATTAAGTTAAATAAGCTAAGTCTAATTTCACTCGCGAGTTATGTGAGTGAGTTTTAATGAGTATAAGATAGCTTATGAGCTCCATTTTTTTATAATTTAAATAGAAATTATTATTTTATTTTGTCTATAAAAAATTTTCTTTTACAAAATAAAAACTATCTATTTAGAAAATAGAAATTATTTTTTTAGAAAATAAAAACTATCATATAAAAAACAGAAATTATACTATTTGGTATAAATTCGGTTAGTGGGTATAGGAAAAAACCGGAACTGTTAATGATTGAAAGTTTTGATATAAATCTCGATTATCCTAATTGTTTTTATTTTGTTTTATTTTAATTTCGAAATCTATTCATATAAAATAGTAAAAGATTAGTTTTATTTGGATATGTTTTTAATTTTTAAGTTTAAAGTTACACTTATTAGATTCTATAAAATAATTTTAAATCTATATAATAATAACAATCTCAATAAAGGCAATGTACGGTTGTGTCTTTTCAATCGTATTTTTTCATGTATAGATATATATATTATGTATCATCAAAATTATTATGGTTTTTTTTTTTTATGGTTGTGACTATTCATTCTTAACTTTTCATTGTGTCTTTTTATTATACAGATGCAATATACGATTGTAAATTTTCATAATATATTTTCAACTGCACCTTTTGGAATCTATTTATATCCACTTTTGAAAACTTTTTTCACAATTGGTTTTGTTGAATCTAAAATGTTGTTTTACTTAGTATCGTTATTCTATCCTTTTAGTTTTGATGAATTCAGAATTGAGTTATGTCGAGTGTCGTTATTCTAACCTTTCAAAATCATCAATTTAACCAAATATATCTAGAGTGATAATGTCATTTCTGAATTTTTAAATATATATATATATATATATATATATAAAGTTAATGAAAAATTCATAAATATTTTCTTTTGCTAAAATAAATTTGCATATAGTGATTTTTTTTGAAATTATATATAGAATAATATTTATTATTTGAAAGCAGATTATATGGATTGCATGGAACAAAATTAGATGTTACATAAGCAATACTACTAGATCATAATATGAAGAATCATTCTCAAGCAATATGGCTATCTACTATATATATATTTTTAATATTCAGTGGATAATTTAGAAGTGTCTATCATCAAATCAAATGAATAATTTTAAATAGTATTGTAATCCTGAAATTCTTTAATCAGTTAGGAAAAAAAGCAATAGTTCTCATTCGTTATATGAAATTTTAAAGACAAGAGTTTTTCCAAAAACCAAAAGTTATTCTTATAAATACAATTTTATATCATCTTGTTAATGTTTGTTTGTTATAATTGTAATTTAAAACATCAAATCTTGTATTTTTATAAATATATAAAAAAGTTACAAGTAATTATTATTTTAACTATATTTCATATGATTATCTTAATTATAACTGTTTTTACAGTAATATTTTTATTGTTACTTTTTATTGTCTCATTTAATCAAACGTCATGAAACATTTTTAATATCCACTTGATGGAAAAAAAGAAATCAAAAAATCTACCATTAACAGGAAAAATAAAATTTCTATATCTATTTTTTTACTCATTTTGAATATTTTATAATTGTGTTTTTTTGGAAATATTTATATCTCTGGTTAAACATATTATTTAAAATTTATTGAAATACAAATACAGTAAGTACCGAGATGTTTTCTGTTATTGTGTCTTTTCATAGTAACTTCTCATTTATAGAATTTTTTACCTCTTTTTATTTTTGTGGTTAATTTAAAAGTTAGAAATTTTTTTTTGTCAGAAGTTACATTTGAAAAAATATCATTTTTTCTATGGTTGTGTTTTTTCATTGTAACTTTACATATATGAGAAGACATCTTCTACAATTGTATCTTTTCATTATAACTTGTCTTTTGTAAATCTTTTTCCAAAAAGAACAATAAATCTGAATTTTATTTCTCTTTTGTTGGAAGTTACATTTGAAAAATATCATTTTTTCTATGGTTGTGTTTTTTAGATTCGTGAATGGATTTTCACCATATATCCAAACTCTTCATTGTGTTTGAGTATTTCAACATGGATTTTAAAATTTATATTTAAGGATGTATGATGCTCGTATGTGTTTTGAGCAGTTTAATTTATTTATTGTTGTAGTCTCGAATGTTTAATTCAATAGCAACAGTTTGTTTGACCAAAGACAAAGACCAAAAATTGTCTTTTGTAATTATATCTTTTCATTATAGTTTTTCTCTGTGATTTGTTTATTCAAATAAACTATAAGTATTAATTCCATTTCAAAAAATTAAAACTATCTTAATTCTATTTTAACATATTAAAATTTTTATCTAGAAATAATTACAGAAAAAACTAATTTTTTTAATTTAATTTTTCTTAATAATTATATAAGTGTGAAAAATAATCTATTATATAAGTGTAATTTTTTTAACTGATTGGTTTTCTTTTCATAATTAAATTATTGTTTTCTTTTAACTTGTGCTCATATTGTTTTATTGGTTTTGTATTTTTCACTATAAATATTTAGAATAATAATCTCTTGTTCTTTTAATTCATAGAAGTTATTATAACAGGAATACATAATAGCATATTTATATGTTAATAGAAAATTTATATTTAAAAAGCAATTAAAAACACACTTTTTAATATTAACTTCATTTACAAACTACTTTTACTAATTGTAAACTAACACTTATCTTTTTTTTTTTTGCAGTTAAGTTTTAATTTTTTTTTATTTAGTGTCTTTTCACAAAAAAACACTAACCACGAAATAGTTATTTTTCTAATTCTTGGAAGTTTTTTCTAATATTTCATGAAAATTATAATAAATTTTTTAGTATTATTTCTTTAAACTTTTATATAATATTTTTTTTGAAAAGACACATTTTTAATATTAATTTTCATGACAAAAATATCTTTTACTATTGCTAAATATGATATAATTTTTAAGCGTAACTATAAAACTTGTTAGTTTTCTTCACTCTTTAACAAATCAAACAATTTATTTTATTTTATTTGTAAATTGTGTCTTTTCATAATATTTTTAGTTTAATTTTATTTTAAAAAAAATTGTAACTGTAGTTTTATTAATTTCAGATAAAGATTTACTATATAAATTTTATAGTATTATAACAAAAACTAAAATTAACTATATAATGTAAACTTATGTGCATTATCACGTGTGTTCAATTCGTAAAAAACATCTTTCTATATATAAAATATGTCATTTTTTTTGTAAAATTTAAAAATTTAAATTTGTTAAAAGTCATTATCGTTTGTTGGATTAATCTTTGCATCGTACAACATATAAATTATTATATAATCATATTTGTTTAAAACCAATTGTGTTCAAATTAATTATTTAAATTTTATTGTAAATTAAACTATATAAACAGCGAATCAAAAAATATATATTAGTTTATATCGAATAAATCTACAATAATATGAGTATCAATTATCCATCATATATTATATAAAAAATAAAATGATATAGTTAAATAATTTATAGATCAATTGTTAAGAATTAAAAATATTTCCTTCTTTTTATTTAAGTTTGTAAGAAAAATTAATTACATATGTTAAGAAAACCAAAATAATAATTACATAAAGACATACGATCGAATCTATTTATATATTTTTGTTGTCAATTACAATTCAATAAATATAAATAAAATAAAATTGCAAGTTACTAAAATTATGTAAAAGTGATTTGATTTTAATAACTGTAACTATAACTATTAAAAAGTAATCTTGTTATGTTATAAAACTAATATAATAAAGACTAAGATCAGTATAAAATATAATTAGCTGGTGAGACACTTGAATTAAGATAAAATAGATCAATATCAGAATAAAATTTTACTTTATTTAATTTTGATATGAATTATAACTATTATATCTCAATCATATATATATAGTAGAAGAAGAGGAGCCACACATTACAATGTTATATTGAAAACTCATCATATTTGATGAAGCTGGTGGACACAAGTCAAATTATAACACACCCCTTAGACACCGGCATCATATTTGATGAAGCTGGTGGACAAAAGTCATTATTGCATTTTGCGTAGTAGTAGTTGTTATTATTATTATTATTTTATTAAATAGTTTGCGAACTAAATCATTTAGTGTATTTAGTGCACGATCTAAATGATTTGAAAGTGAATTTATATATTGAAACTCATTTAATAAATTAGCTAAGCTGAACTAATTCACTAAATATCCGAGTTTATGGTAAGCTGAGCTGAGTTGATCGAGCTAACTCATATTGACACGCCTGCTCATCCCCAACACGTAGATCACGTAACCGGTGGTTGCGTGCACTACAAGGTACTCTCTTTTCATCTTCCAAAGGCTACAGAATGTATCGACTGAATGAGCCAAAGCAAACAACGACTAGGTGACTTTGGAATATAGACAAAGTTTGTGATATTTGTTAGAAGACCACTTGATTGGTTGTTTAAATCTTTATATATGTTTTCTTTTTAGTGTTGTAATAATGTATCACTGATATTTTTAGGTTGGTAACTAATAATATCATGATCATTATAGCAAGTGGCAATAATTGAAGCTCAGAATTGGCATTACAAAGCAAAGTACAATGAGTCTGGTTAATGTCTGAGAAATGTAAGGAGTGAGCATGTTATTGTTTGTTGACCAACAAAAAAAATAGAGGAACGATGTAGCTATTTTTTTTTCTTCATCTCAATATATTAATAAAACGCAGAACAAATACATCATTTGAATAGACATGCTGGCAGATAACAAAAATATCCCGAAAACTGAAATCCATAAGTGAGAAGCAACTAGAATACGCAAACTAGAAATTAGTTTTGAGAACTAGAAAGGATAAAATTCAAAAATAACTTAAACACAAAATATTACAATGTATAAAGTATGCATAATTATTTTGTTGGAAGTTCAGAAACTCAATAGCAGATGACAAATATTTTATATAACATAACTGATTTTAAGAAGTTTAATGACTTATATAATTGATCATTTTTTTTTCCTTCTTCTTTTCTTTTGTTCCGTTTAATCACAAAATTCACGAAAAGAAGACCTGAACGCTAGAAGTTTTCAAAGACTTGCATACAGGACAAATTTTAGTGAATACATCACAATCTTTACACAAACTCAAGTGTCGACATGGCACAAGCAACACCGATACTTCCTTTGCATTGCACATTTTGCATCCCAACCTCTGAATCCCACAGTTGTTTTTGTTTGGATCAATGTATGATGAAGCTGCTTCGTCTATCTTACTATCTCCAAACCCTTCTTTGCATTGATCTGCAGCAATCATATTGTTCTTGTTTTGTGACATTGCTTGTTGGAGATTTGTCTTTAAGACATTAACCACAGACTCGTTGTACTTTGCTTGGTAGTGCCAATTTTGAGCTTCCATTGCCACTTGCTTTATCCGCTCCATGAGCTCTTTATTCTTCTTGTTCATGTCATTGATTTCTCGATCTTTCTCTTGAATCTTCTTGCTCACTCCTTTCTCTAATGTACTGAGAAAAGACATAATGTGTCTCTGTTTCAAATCCCTCACACCTTTCGCCATTTGAGCTGCCTGAACCACAAAAAGTAAAAACATTACAAATCTAAGAGCCTAAAGAGCGTGAACACAAAGCACACGCAGAGATAAACATACCTGAATTTTAACGAACTGGTCAAGCTCATCTTTTTGTCTTTGGAAGTCAATCCTAAGACTATCATCAAGCGACTGCAAGATTGGAGAAGCAGCTACAATGCTCCCACTAGCAGAAGTCACAGAGGAATTGCGTTCATCGTCGTCATAAGATAGTCTAAGGCCAGTTGAGACTAAATTCTCCTTTGGGACATCTTCTCTAACACTAATGGTATTATGATTGTAGTTCAATGACATCTGAAGCTTCTGTTGTCTTTGCATGTTACTAAAGCTTTCGGTTTCTCTTCCTCGTTTGTTCGCCCGAATCATAGGCACAAGACTATCGTTGGCAAAATAGTTTACCGGATCCACAGTGCATCCACCTCCCACTGCACAAAAGAAAAACAGAGATAAGATTCTAAATTTCTCGAGTGAATGATGTCTACTCTGAGATAAGTACAATAAGAGATAACGAAACTTACTGGTTCCGAGCAAGTGAACCTGATTCGATTGAGTGTTTGTCTGGTATTGCAACTGGTTCTCGTTCATGAAAACCGGTGGTACAGTGTTTCCGTTGTTTCCACTTAGCATCTTCCTCAAAAGTATTAACAAATGTGTAAGAAGAAAATCAAGTTTTCGCCTCTTGTGGTGGAATTAGAGCACTAACAGAGGTACAAAGCCTGAAGTAATTAAGGAAGAAGTCATTATCAGAGACAAATCAAGATGACTAATCTAAGGAAAATTCTCCAATGAAAACATAAATCATAGAAATTTTGGAACTTTGTCTCCAAATACCAACCAGAGAGTTACAGAGCTAGCTAGTAAACGAGACAATGCTGGATCATAGAAACAGATTAGATGTGAAAATCTATAATCAGCCACAATCAAAACACAGACTTCAGAAGAATTATATAACCTTTTGTATCTAACAATTAGATTTTGAAGAGTTTGCCTCACAAACCGAGATATAAAAGAGAATGAATTGAGTGATTAAAAAAGTCAAAGTTCCATATAAATCTTTAACAGATTGATATAAAATCTCTGGAAACATGGAAAGATAACATAAGTGCAAAGAACGAGTCATAACCCAGAAACAGAAACCCTAAAAATATTGTAATTTTCTAAACAAAAGAGAATCAGAATAAAAGTGATACCTTTTTCAGAGATTTCTCATCAGATTTAACCAAAAACTAGTTTCCTTTCAGATCCTGCATGAGATAAAAATAAAATCATCACCCACCGACTGAGAAAAAATATATAAAAAAAAGTTTGATTCTTTTAATAGAGAGGAGAAGAAGATTTAAGGAATCGAGAGAGACAAACCGATGAATCAGGATCTTGACAGAAAAAAAGATGCCTTAGTAGAGATGAAACGGCTAAAGAAGAACAAGACCCAATAAATGAAAGCCCCAAAAAAAGGTTTTTTTTTTTTGGGTTAAAAAGGAAGAAGACAAAAGAAAGAGGCAAAAGAAACGGAAGAAGAAGAAAAAATGAATGATGGATTGTGAGCAATGAAGCGGGTGCGATGGAGCGGGACAGTGATGAAGAAGTGGGGGAAGTTGGGTTCGCGATATTGAGAATTCAATTTAACTAATTAAACAAAAAAATTTAAAAAAATGGTTGATAGTAAATGTAAACACCAAAGAAGAACCGATGGTGTTGCTTTCTCGTCTTTTCTTATAATCGTGAGTTGTGTGTCTCTTTTTCATTACGCCAACTTTTCCATTATTATTACCTTCTATTTTCTTTTTTGTTCAATCCTAAAAAGTAATATATTTGACTGATTTATCTAACCTATTAATTGCTTTTCCCATACTAGAATTATGACAATACCAAATACTAGAAGAGTTGAATTTTGATTATAAATAAATAATTGAATAAAGTTGCGGTGGTACCGATTAGTTTGGGTTATGAATTGATTTGTTGATCCGATTGATAAAAAAAATAGTTGAATAAAATTTCATAAAAGTCCGAAAAAGAAAAGTTTCATAAATTTTTTATACAAATCTGTTTACATTATATAGTAGTTTTATGAGATATTTAAATAAAAATAGCAAAATCATAATTCTTAAAATTATACGATATTATGTGAGTTTTTTTTTAAATTAGTGGTTATAATGATCTAGTGAATAATTAAGGTATTAGAGGTTCGATTTTTTCACTACATGAAATAAATTATAAGATGTTTTAGATTATAAATATAGTTTTTTTGATCTATTTAAAAAAAAATCTATATGACGTTATTTAGCAACAACATTACTAAACATTATTGTTATTTGTTAACTATATGGGAGGATATAACTAATTTAAGTTCTGTTTACTTATTTTCTCTATGGTTATTGGTACAAAACGTGACACATTAGTAAACATATTTATACTCTTAAAAATACATTGAATTGTAAACAGAGAATTATGGCGATTTTAAATGTAGAATATGATAAATTTCATCAATTATATAGTGTGCACCCACATGACTAAAACAACATAATTATCATATATTGCACTGTACACTAAAGTTTTTTTTTCAACAAAAATTGAATTAAAAATGTCTGATTCATAACTAAACTGAATATGGATGAGATTTCAATTTACTATTTGGTGTCAAACTACATCAACTAATGTTAGAAAAACTCATTTCATGATTCCATATGCATCTAATTATGACTAGAAAACCTTAATTCATGATTTCACATGTATCTATTTAAAACTATAAAACTTTTATGTTATGATTCACATGTATCTAGGTGAAAACGTGAATTTCAAATACGATGAAATTTAGTCGTTTTAAAAGGTATTCAAAAATATTGAAATATTTTCCTGTTGAATCGTATAATATTTGTTATATATCTAGATTTGAATTCATTGGAGGTCAATATCACGATCACGAGGACGTTATATGACAATTCAAATGATTCAACCGATTAATAAAATACAACGAAAGACCAAAACAAATTTGCTATATATAAACATAGAAAACGCATTTTGTTTATAAAGATAATCAAACTCTTTTACCAATATTTTATAACGACCATCAGCAGTCATTGACGTCAAATTCAAAGTCAGGACACGGAATCCACAGCGTGGGAGTTATGACAGTAGAAGAAGGAAAGAGATGGTCAACTAAACACGTAGGGGTGTTTTCGTCTTTTTGTATTCAATTTAACCAGAAATCATGCGACGGTAACGGAGAAGGTGTATTCACGAGAACGTGTTTCGCCGTGATCTCGGTTAAAGGAGCCGTTTAATTTGCGACTGGGACCTACGCGCCTGGGTCGTTGGGGCAAATATGGCGGGTAAGTTTTTGGCGCGGAAGGCTTTTATTACTTACCGTGACTTTCTGGAAAACGTGGGTCCTATCCTGACCAAACCGTCGCACGCCAGATTTGCCGGACGAGAATTATAGTTACTTGTCAATTTTGAATTAATTAATCCTATGATTATTAACTTTACTTAAATTAGGAATATAGTTAATCCAAAAAGAAACAATGAAAAAAAATGAGAGAATATCATCTAGAATATTTTGTAAATGAAAAAAAAAGTAAAAAGGATTAATTTGCTAGAAGTAGAGATAGTAACAGATTATGCAAATATGCTAAAAATTATGTTGAATCTAGAAGAGTAGCTTGATTTCCAGCCATATCAAAAAGATTTTTTCATGTTGAAGTCTCTTTTTTGCTTTCTATCTTTCCATGTAATGCTGATATTTTTGTCCGTGATATTAGAGAGGCGGCTAATGGTTTAGTGTGGTAATTTTACTTTTTACTTTTGATGATTCATATATATTATTGAGTTGACACAAAAAAAAAAGCAAAAGGGTTTCACGCAATCAATTTATTATTATGTGTTTTAGAGAGACCAACTGTTTGGCGAATGGTCTAGCTAATCACGTTTTTTATTATCGTTTGATTTTCGTAGTTATGATGTAGTTCCGGAGTTTGTTATTTTGATTTTGAAGGAGAATTTGGCTGGTTTGGCTAGTTTTCGGTGGATTAGAGACGTTTTGTAATTTTTTGATTATTGATTAATAATATGGGGCTTCACCCCGTTTCCAGACCAAGTTTTTATTATTATGTGTACTATTTTTTTTTTTCTTTTGTGTAATGATACACGATTTCCAACTAATATTTGGTTGAAGATTTGTTGTTGCGTACACAATTTAGCTTTTGACTATGCCCGAGTGCGTCTTATTTGCTTTACTTCCAAGTTGTTAACATAGTCTTTTCTAGACTGAAAAGATCTCTAATTAATTTCACTTTTGGCGGTCTAATCGAATGTAAAATCCGTTGAACATTATGTAAGAAAGAAATTGAATTTATACAAACCAAAAAGAAAGGAAATGCAAGTTCATCAGAGCCTGCTATAGGGTCTCAAGACCAGAGAGGATTAGGTAACATAGGAAGAAAGGTGAATTTTCATAATCCACTGCATCTTGCTCCTTCAAAATTGTGAGTTGGAACTGTCAAGGTTTAGGAAATTTCTTGACAGTTCGACGTCTAAAAAGTCTAAATTCCAAACATAAACCAGATTTAATTTTCCTAATGGAGACTAAAAATCCTAATATTATTGTACTAAAGAAAGTAGAAAGTCTTCAGTTCAATAATCATGTAATTGTTTCACCACAAGGTCATGGTGGGGAGGTTTGATTCTCCTATGGTCTAACAGAGTTAAAGTATACCAGTTCAGAATGCAAATCAAGACTACATTGATACTCAAATCTTAGTGGAAGATAAGAGATTTAATGCCATTTTCACATATTGTAGCACTGATAAACAGCATAGGAAATGGCTATGGAATCATTTGATGGAGCTGACAAGTGTAAGGAACTCACTTTGGATGATAGTGGGTGATTTTAACAATGGTTTATCTAATGAGGAGAAGGTGGGAGGTCATGTCAGACATGAAAGTTCATTTACAGATTTCAGAGAGTTTGTTTCGGAAGCCGGACTCTTTGATCTCAAATATTCAGGAGATTTGCTGTCATGGAGAGGAAATAGACATCATAACACTGTCAGATGTCGCTTAGATAGGGCTATGGCGGATAAGAAATGGTTTGATTTCTTGATAGAGATAATATTTTTTAAAATTATTTTATTTTACTTTTAATATATAAATACGAATAATTTTTTGATCGTTGGATTGTTGGATTTGACACGTGAAAGAATTCTGTTAATTAGTAAATTTGAAAAATCATACTTTATATAATAAGATATTTTCACTTTTCACTGGTCACTCAAATATTAGCAAATTAATTTAATTTACTAGACTATGATACATTATATTTATACGAGTTTTTCCCTTTCAAACCAATGCAATGCATTAAAATATTATTTACAACAGTATTAAATGTTTGTATGATTGGTTGTGACTTGTGAGATTTTGGCTAAACTGATCAATCTGGGCCTGGCTTGACAACTATGAAAAGTAGAAATCCAATCATGCATGTTTTTTTGAAACCGTTGATTATTTAATCTATATGGCACCTTCTTTGTACGAGTTTGAGTTCCATGTGTTGATCTGGCAATTTTGTGTATGTAACGACATTGGTGTCGGTTAATAAAATCAGATATTTGTGTTTCTTCCATATATAAACCAGAACTATTCATTCTTACATAGTGGAAGAAACGAATTATAGTATTAACTAATAGCAAATCTCCTCATTCCCATTAGGCCATTAGGGTTGGTGATCTATTTTTCTCTTAACTATCAATACCAGGAACATTTGAAATTTAATTCTCTTATTAATTTCACACAAAATTAAAATCAAAACTCTAATTCCACATAATTTTAAATTTTTATAAAAAATATTAAAATAAGTCTTAAATTAAGAATTAATTATGAAAATGCCACTATTAGTGTAGCATTCTTTGAAAAAATGACATTTTCATAAGTTATGAATCATAACCCTTATGAAAAGACCATCACTTATTGTATGAAATGTCGAAATTACTCTCATTTTCTTCATCTCTTCCATTGATGAAGAGGATTTTTTTTAACTATGATTTCTCAATTTTTATACTTTATCTTGAGTTTAGGTTTTCCAAGGGGGTTTAGGGTATAGTTTTGATAATTTATATAGTATTAAATGCATTGAATTTGAAAATTTTGAAGAAAGAAGAGATCCAAAATTGGAGAAGAAGAAGATGAAGGCAAAAGAAATTTTAATACTTTTTCTTGTGTTTAGGTTTCCTAAGGGGTTTAGGGTATAGTTTTGATAATTTTATATAGTATTAAATGTATTGAATTTGAAAATTTTGAATAAGCAGAAGAAGAGATAAAAAATAGGAGAAGAAGAAAAATGAGGGCAATTTCGGTATTTTATGCATAAAGTGATAGTTTTTTCATAAGACACTCACAAAAGGTCCTAAACAAAAGTTTGACTAGAAAAATGTCTTCTCTCTATAATAATATCCTTAAATCAATATAACTAAAAACCTGAAAAGATCCAACCCGAAAATGGCTCTGATGACGAACCAACTTCATCCTTCTAGTGTTTCTGGTGCTATATGTGATAGTTTGGCTATAATTAGAGTTTAACTTCAGTTTTATGTGTAATTAAGAAAGATAACAAATTCTGGATGTTTCCAGTATTTCGTGTAGAATTAGAGTTTTAACTTAAAATTTTGTGTGCAATTAAAAAGATGAGCAAACTTGGGGTGTTCCTGATTCAATTGTTCTCATACATGCTTTGATTGGCTAAACCTGCAATTTTAGTGTGATGCATGAAGATCAAAACTCAAAAGCTGTATATATACTTCCGGTTCAATCTATACAGACATTTACAAGAACACATAATAGCAGCAAATCACTAAAGTGAGGCTGCGTAAGTTATTCTTGGGGTCGTGAGATCATTGTTTGGTTTAGTATCCTAACCATATCTGAAACCAGATTGTGCATATTGTTGTTCAAGATGTGGACGATAATGATGACTCAGCTTGACATATCTTTACGATAACTTTTGTCCACAACCACAAAACAAAAACCTCATTGATATAAAAACCTCTAGGAACTTTTATTTAAATTAATCTCAATTAGGCAATAATGTAAAAACCCAAATTGCATTTGTTAACGCATCTGCAGTTTGCAGTTAAGGAAACTGCAGAAGAGTTTAAAGTTTGGTAGGTAGAATTTTAAGGGCCATTGAAGTCACAGAGATACTCACAAGCCACAAGAAACATACACTAATCTTCTAAATACTTCGAGAGCCTCATACAAAAAAACTTGTCGTGTATTGATGATTCAAGTGGCATTTGATTGGCCACAGAATTCAAAAGGTAACGTTTACAATTAAGGGACCATTCACTTTTGTGATATGTTCGAAAGCTGATAGAGATCGAAGGTTTTGGCACTCTTAGATAACCAATTTACTCATACATACCAATACCAAATAAAAGTATATTAAATCATGAACGTGTTACTAATTTTTATTAATCTTCAATTAATTAAATTTGGTCTGCAGTCGGTTTTCTTGCACTAAGATCGTAGGACCGAAAAAAATACATGAAAGTGAAGCTTAAAATTGAATTAGTTGGTTTTGCCAGAATATTCTCAGTCCGGTGATTAGGATGATACAACTAATTATTTGGCATCAAGGATTTGATTTCTCCCGCTACATTATACTAGATTAAAAAAGCGTAATTTGTTCGACCAGACCACGTCTTGCAACTCTTCTGGCATCAGGGTTGCGGGAACCTGTGCTTCTTGGTTGAAATTAAAGAACAACAAGTATTTTAGGGGTGAGTTTTAGGCTATGGATCGAGTATTGTCGATACAATTGTTTTTTGTTAATGACAACCAAATTATGACCAAATTATTGACAATTTTTTTTTGAATTGGTTCAAATTTAAATATGAGTTCTATTGAATTAGAAGGAGTTGAACCGATTCAATGAATGTTGCAAAATGTATTTCGTCAGGTAATTAGTCATTCAAATCCCCTTTGCCTATTTGAATAAACCAACAAAAAACCCTAATTTTAAGTTTGGTTGAGAATCTCTATATTCCAGAAAGTTACAAAAAAAACACTGTGAAGTGTGAAGTCATAGTCAAAAGACAAGTTAGTCATTCCAATTCAAAAAGAAAAGCAAAAAAAATGTGATGAAGTTGAAAAAGTGACAGATAGATAATCTATCCTTTGGATCCTCTCCTCTATTTTGAGCCCTTCACTTAGATCTCTCTTGGATAACACATTAAATGATACTATCCATATTATACCCACATGTGTATCTGCGTATGTATATCTATAGTTAGAAGCTTCCTTCTTTTTTTGTCACAAAATAAAAAAAAAATATATCTTCATGTTTTGTTCCTTTTATTCTCTTCCAAAGTTCTTGGATTTGTTCCCAATTCTATTGGAGATCTAAGAAGAAGAAGAAGGAACATGTGTACTCATCATGATGATAATTCACAACACAATCTTCCTTGTCTTCATTGCCAACCACATTCATACATTCGCATGGTACATATATTATGTCTACGAATTTGTATTTTGGTGTAAGTTTAATTAAGAATCTTTATAGCTAATGGTTGATTATTGTTAGGTTCAACATATGATAGAGAGATGCATTCTACTTCGTATGACTCGTGATGAATGCGTCAAGGCATTAGACCATCACGCAAGCATTCTACCACTCGTGACGCTCACTGGTTAGTCTTCATGCTACAAGAAAGTGTTTATAGATTCTAAATGGCAAAATCTGTCTGGATTCCGTCTGGAAAGGATCTTCCTTACGGATTTTCTATCATAACATTAAACATATTGCATATATATATATATTTTTCTTCACAGTTTGGAGAGGCCTTCAAAGAGAAAATAAGGACTTTTTTGAAACGTATGGGCATTTCGTCTCTCCTAGGCCTTTCTTAAGTAAGATTGTGTGGATCAGATTTGTTTGTTAATTATTAACAAATTTCAATTCTACTTCTCAGCCAACATATAGACCATCAAAACTATTATGTTGTTTAATTCGATAGTAATGAAGAATGTTTTTTTTTTCTTTCTTTTTTGTGAATTTTGATTAGGTGACTATGTTCGGATATCACCGAGGTTTGCAAACAGGAAATAATGAAGACTGAGCTTTAGGTTCTAGCTAGATATACAGAACAAAAAACCTTGAACTTTATATGTAGACCTTCTAATATATAAAGTTTCATTGTTAGATTAAGGAGAGAAACTGTTCTTGTGTAAACTACTTTTGATGAAGTTTACTTATTTAGCTGCAACTATTAGGGAATATTATCTCACGTTGGAAGAGATATTTTTTAGTATATATAAGATATGAGTCTCTCCACATATTGCCAATTAGTTTGAGTTGGAAGCCCATAATCTAATATGGTATCAGAGTCTACGATGCACGCTGTCCAACCCGATCCGATTCAAAGTGGTCCCATTACCCAAAATTGATGTCGTCGATCCATCCTCGAACATATCAAGATTAATGGCCAAAGAACCATCATCTCGAAAGGAAATAATATCCCACATCGGAAGTGGGAAGAGATCCTCTCTAATATATATAAGATATGAGTCTCTCCACACATTGTCAATTGGTTTTAAATTGGAAGGCATAATCTAATAGCAGCGTATATATATATATATATAGCTCCTATGTTGAAATCAACATACTTAAAATCAAAACCATGATGATCGCTTTCATTAGAAGCTATTCTAAGACACAAACACAACAAATTGTGAAGCCAAACTAAAACACAGTAGTATCGTTTAGGAAAGCACGAGTACATGACTTTTGTTTTGGTGTCATTAATAAAGTGTATATATATATATATTAAAAATTGCTTAGCTCTGCTTTTAAAAGTAGAATGATTGAAGTTGAAATGTTGGTTCATAAGTTAGGTGGCATGCATACACTGAAATTGAATGAAGAATTTAACAACGCAATGCTGCGGTGTGCTACAGCAAATCCGGATGAATGCATAATCGAATAAAAGAACGGACAAGAGTTTAGACCATTCAATAACAATAATAGTTAAGGATGTTGTTGTTGCTGCTGAAGACTGATAAGTTTAGAGTAAGGACCATTCTTGTTCTCAACGAGACTGTTGTGGCTGCCTTGCTCTATCATCTTGCCTTCTTGTATTACACTTATCATATCTGAGTTCCTGATCGTTGATAGCCTGTGAGCTACCACCACCGTAGTCCGGTTCTTCATTAGCCAATCCAATGCTTGTTGTACCACACGCTCTGATTCAACGTCCAAGGCGCTTGTGGCTTCGTCAAGGAGTAGAATCTCTGGATTCTTGAGGATGGCTCTAGCGATAGCAATCCTCTGTCGCTGGCCTCCTGACATTTGACTGCCACGTTCACCCACTTTGGTTGAATACCTTCCGGGAGAGAGCTGATGAAGCTATGAGCGTTTGCAAGCTTAGCTGCTTCCATGACTTCTGATTCAGAAGCTCCATCTTTACCGTACAAGATATTCTCGTACATTGTCGTTGCAAAAAGAGCCGGTTGTTGTTGAACCAGACCTATGTGTCTTCGCAGCGACTTCAACTTCAGTCTCTTGATGTTTTGTCCTGTAATAATTGTGGGTCGCAAATAAAATATTTAGTTTGCTCAACGAAATAACTTATATCTTGTGATGCAAGAAACTTATGGTCAAATTTACTTTTGAAGGAAGTTAATTATTCTGTTAACAGTTGGTACTCACCGTCTATCATAATTGTTCCGGCTGTAGGATCATAAAATCGGAGAATGAGCGAAAGGACAGAACTTTTCCAGACCCACTTTGTCCCACGAGCGCCATGCTTTTGCCGGAAGGAACTTTTTGGTTGAAATCACTGAAAATAGTCACATCTGGCCGTGAAGGATAGCTGAAAGAGACACCTTTGAACTCAAATGTGCCCTTCACATTATTCAGCTCCTCGCCTATATCCCCAGCGACCTGAGATCTTCGGTCCAATAGCTCGAAATGGAAGAAACCATATGGTTTCCTTTGAGCAAATCAGGGGCTAGAGCCAGCACTTCACCCATCACCAACGCGGTGTGAATGTTCTCATCACCGAAACTTGATAATCCTGAAAACATCATTTGCCTGAGTCGCAGAGTGAGACGCTCACCCATAATGCCGAAGCTGGTATGCTCAATGGTGTGAGCAATGACGGTGATGAATGAGGCGCAACAAAAGAGGATAGAGATCCTCTTGACTTCGCTTTGAGTCGTGTCCCAATCCATATAATAAAGAAACTAAAGCCTATGAGATTCCAAGCGCAAAAAGCGGCATCTGAGATATTTAGGAGTATATTGTAATTAAGAGTTAATGTTGTATAGTTTGGTAATTACTATGCCTATCTCTAGGTTTAACTCTTTGTATAAAAGGTGATTGCCACCGTTTATGATCAATAAGAAAACTTTTCTACAAAACTAGGTTTCTTGACATGAGATCCCGAGAATAAGGCACCTAACGCCCCACAGATTCCATACTTCCAGTCCTAACGAATTATAGAGTATAGACGTCCGAACGTTACTTTGACTTGATTGGTCTTTTCTGGTTGATCCACTGGTTGATGAATGGAGCAGTAGCTGCTCTTTGGTGTTGGTAGTTCCAGTAAAGATTCTAAACTGCAGAAATGAAAGAAAGAAAATTTTCATGAGGATGTTTACGAGAAAGACGATCAGAGTGGTGCTAAGTACGCGTATATTCAATACGGTATCCAGATTGATTTTTGGCTTTTCTATTCAACTTCGGATCAGATTGAAATGGCATTAAGTGTTGTTACCTGATTGATATAGTTGGAGTATGGTTCAAGTTAGGGTTGGCAGTTTCTTGGATGCGAAGGAGAGACGAGTAAGCTCCATCCGGATTGGAGCTCAGTTCATCGTGGCTTCCAGACTCGATGATTCTTCCTCCTCCAACAACGGCTATGATGTCCGCGTTTCTTACAGTGGAGAGTCTATGAGCCACCACGATCGCCGTCCTTCCAACCATCACTCTGTCCAAAGCTTTCTGCACACTTTTCTCTGACTCTACGTCTAGCACACTTGTTGCCTCGTCAAGTAAGAGTATCGACTGATTCTTCACTATTGCTCTTGAAATCGTGATCCTCTGCTTCTGTCCACCGGATAGTTGAACCCCTCTCTCACCCACCTTTAAACCAGAACAAGCAAAATTTAGGGTTTATAATTATTTTCTTGTAATATAAGCTACCTTATTTCTGACCTACCTGAGTTTCAAATCCTTCAGGGAAATTGTTGATGAATGAAATGGCCTCTGAGAGCTTTGCTGCACAGGTAATTTCCTCAGTGGTAGCATCCTCTTTGCCGTAAAAAATATTCTCGCGAATCGTTGGTTGCAAACAAGGCAGGCTCTTGAGTAACCAGACCAATATGTCCTCTAAGCCACTTAAGGTCTAAGTCTCTAGTATCATTCCGGTCTAGCATCACTGCCCCATTAGTAGGCTCGTAGAACCGTTCGATTAAAGATATAATGTTGCTTTTCCCAGAACCGCTTCATCCAACAAGAGCCACACCTTTCCCCGCAGGGATCAATAGGTTTAGCTTGTCAAAGATCACCACGTCAGGGCGAGATGGGTAGGTGAAAGTCACGTCCTTGAATTGAATGTCTCCCTCTACTTTCTTGAGTTTCCGACCTATTTTCACCTTCTTGTTCCGTTCAATCATCTGAATAATCGGATACGCAGCAGCTCTCGCTCTTACGAATGTGGAAATATCCGGAGCTGCTTGTCCAAGAGACCTACACAACATCCCAAAAACCAGAGACTTATCAACAAAAAATGAATAAGAAAAACGTGTTATGAAACCAATCAAGTAAACGATGAAAATAAAACATATAATTTACAAGCCAGCGATGACGACGTTGAGCATGGTCGTGAAAGATTTACCGCCATTAGCGATTCCCTTGTGAACAACGATGCTTATGAACCAAACGAGCAAAGCCCAAGACAAAAACAGGACACAGTGCATCGAACCGAGTCCCAGTCCTCTGGTTAAACCGGCTTTTCTTCCGTAATTGTAAGTGTTCTTCAAAGCTTCTCCGTACGAAATCACCGCTTTTTCCTCTCCCGTGAATGCTTGTACGGTCCTCACATTTCCAATCACCTGAAACAAAACGAGGACATAATACATATGAAATTCTATACACAACAGAGACATCATAATACAAATAGTTTTCTTGTCGGACAAGTTACCGACCTCTTCAGCAATCTCGTTGGCCTTGATGTATGATTTCCGGACACGGGCAATAAGTCCGGTCCCCACGAAAGCATAGATTCCGCCGGCGAGAGCGATAAGTGGGACTATGGAGAGAGTGACGAGACTTATTTGCCATACACTCGTGAATCCAATTACAGAACCGGCTATAAACCGGCTTATACAGTGCAAAAAATTCCCTACCTGCAACGAAAATACCCTTCATATTAATTGAATTACATACATTCATTGCACATAATCTCTATATATATTTTTCAAATTAAGTTTTATTTTATGTTTAGAAAAATTGTACTCTAATGGAATATCAATGAAATTTTATTTGTTACTATAATTGACCTAAAGCGAAATAAATTCAGAAGCGGTTTTGATTTCGATTTAGAGTACCTTCTCGGAGATGGCGTCTTGGACGACAAGGATATCGGAGGTGATGGCGGAGATAACTTCTCCTGTGGAAGATTTAGTGTCGAATAAGCTTATGTCTTACTTAACATTGACCGGAGGTAAGCTTTTCTCATCTTCGCCGCTTGTCTCTCTCCCGTATGCATCCAACATGCAACCTCTGTTTCCATTCATTAATATTTATAATTATTTCATCAAAATCCAAAATTGTTTGATTTTAGATGTTTTTTTTTTTTAGTTATGTCATTTACCTATCCATGATGAGAAGAGTATCACCACACTTAGGTATACAAAATCCAACGAGGACTGCATAATAAAAAATTATGAACTTATATGTTCACTCAGATTATAGATTTTCGAATTAACAAACCCTAAAACATTAACCTTGGCGACTTTGTGAGAAGCTTCTTGAGGGAAGAGATAAGCAAGACCAATGATATTGATGAGTTTGCCGAAGAAGATGAAGAAAACTGGAACCGAGGCTCCGTGAATGGAAGCACCAATGGATCCAAGAGCCATTAGAACGCAATCAAAGAAATCAGCAAAGGAGAAGAGCTTAAGCAGTGACACATTTGATCGCTCTTTCTTCTTCTTGGACACTGCAACGTCTACTGTTGCTGCGTCCTGCATTTTCAATTTTGGATGGAGATAGAGAGAAATGACTAGAAGAATTAAAGAGTTTGGTGGAGAAACGGACTATGGCCCTATTCTTTTTGTGGTCGTATAATAGAGAGAATGCAATCTATTTATATAGGAGGAAGTTCAAGGGAACTTTTGGAAGAGTCCAAATCTATCTATATGACAATGATTTGATTGTATAGATACAATAAAAAATTCATTTGTTTTTGATATTATACCGAATTATTTATATTACTAAAATGAAATATGAGAAAAATAAGAAAACACTTGTTCTCTGAAAAAATATATGCCACAAACTGAAATACACAAAAAAGTTATCAAATAAACAATTCGAGTAAATTTTTTTTCTTTCTATCCTCATTGAAAACGTATAGAAATTCTATTGAATGTGAACAGAGATATATGTAAATAATTTTGTAGTAGGAAAATTTACAATTTTAAATGCTGGCTTCACAGGTGTCACTTTATATATTCTCAAGGCACCAAGGTTCGAACCTCCTACCTGCAGTATAAAGGAGGGGATTAAAGGCCATTAGGCCAGTTGACAAAAAAAAATGCTGGCTTCTTTCATACAAAAGGTGTCAATTAATGTGAAATTCTATAAATGAATAAACTGCTGTGTATATCAGATTCTATAGAAAAACATTTTAGAATATTGAAAAAAATGAATGACAGATAATACAAACAAAAAGTTTTGATATTGTAATTTAGATATCCATTTTCTTTTGGTAAAAAGATTATTCCATTTAAAATAGTACACAAAATTCAATTTATAAATTCATTCAGCAAAAAATTTATAAATTCATTCAGCAAAAACTTTATAAATGACGATCCATATGTAATCGCGATCTCGCTATGGACAGACGATTATGGTAGCTTCAAAAAGTTTTGAGTGCAGGACGCATACGTGTGAGTGTGTAAAGCTCTAGTAGTCCATTTTATTCAGAATTCTTCTTTCTTTTTGCAGTTTTCTGTTTTGTTTTGTACCGTTAATATTTTAATTGCACAGTTGGTTATATCTGGATTTAATTAGGTGTATTCCAATATACATTTATCAACTTTAATGTTTGGGTGTCTCTTTTTTATTTGTTTTTATTACTTGAGATTAATCATTAATAAACCAGGGGAGAATTGTGTCAACAAAAAAAAAACTCTAGCAAGCCCATTAATATTTTGAACTAGAGAATCTCTTGTATGATTCAAAACACGAGCAATCAAATTAACCGAAACATAGATAAAAGATTTCTAAATCTTCTGGAATCTTCGAGATATAGCGAAAGGGATGACATATTAATATCATAGGTTTTAACCCTAAAAAACTATTGCAAGTGACTAATATTCAGGGATCAAATCCACGATAACCAAATAACTACACTATTAATCCTTAAACCAAATTAGAGCTAAGACAAAAATGAAGGTGTTTGGAAACTTGATATCAATTACTAATAACGAAATAGACTTCAACAAATTAAAACATCAAGCTTACCGAAATTATGGAGAAATTGGGAATCCAACCAGGACATTATTCAAGGTGCAATTTAATATTCATTCTCAAACTCAGAACACTAATTTATAGCAAACTCACTATCGTGGTGTCGAATACTATGTCTAGCAACCTAGAATCCTAAACTATCGTTTGAACCTAGAGTTCTAACCATGCATTATGGTTCGAGTCTGATATGTTCACGGAATTGCCTTAACATCAGCTTTCGTTGGTTAAGAACAATTTGCTCACCTATGTTTTTTCAGACATTTAATCAAACACTTTTGGTGCATTAAACTTCCTATGATCATAGATTAGGTGGTCAATCTGAACTAAGCAATGAACCCAACAATAGATGAAGAATTCTAATGATAGACACCATATTTGTTCCTAATTCATCGATTCCCTAAATCCTTAGAAAACCTTAAACTTGATTTGGGAACTACTCAGACATCGTAGAAGAAAAACAAACAAAACTTTCATAGAAGACATAATTGAAAACTGAATTGAAATTAAAAGGGAGTTCAGAAATTTTCTCCAAAGTGTAGAAGTGAATCCAATCTCCTTGTTAGAGATCTACAGTTGTTGCTCGAATATAAAATTACAATTTATGTCTAAAAGTATCCGAAAAATCTAATTCAAAAGGGCAGAAAATGCGCCTGGTAAAAAATAAGGAAAATCTAAAAATCTCGTGCAGGCTCATGGATCTATCGATCCACTGTAGAATGCTCGATCCTGATCCTGGTTGGTCGTTCCACAGGTCAAGCGCAAATTACTCATCAGTGGTTGGAACGATCAACCCGAGGTAGCATGTCGATCTGAAGTCGTGCGCAGCTTCAGGTGGCGTGGAGATCGATCGATTCAAGAGGCAGCTGATTGATCCTAAGGTCGTGCGCAATTTCTAATGTTGTGGAGATTGATCGATCCTAGTCTCCTGAAAACGTCTGAAATGCTCCTTTTTGCTCCAATTCAAGTTTTGAGTGTTTTGTTTTATCCTAACTCATTTTGCACTTTAAAAGACTAACAAAAACTCGAAAAACATATGAATAATTATTAAGTGAAAATCGATAAAAATGAGATACATCACATACCGTCTTGGTTGGGTGTCTCTATGCCAAACAAATGATTTATAGGAACATGAGCTTTTTTTTTTAGTTTATTTTGGTTAAAAGGAAAAATTAATGCTTGCATATGATTTAGATGTCTTTTTTTAATCTACGATTGAAGCTTTAATTTATGTCATATAAATGATTGATTGAGATTGTAAAATGACTTTATAAAATTACATAAAAAGTTTGGGACGGTCAAGATTTTTCGAGACGAAACACAAGTTTCATGAAAGATAATAAAGAGAAATGAGCAAACATAGTCCATTAAGTAATTATTATCCCCAAAAAACAGGAAAATAGAAACACACAATACAAGACGATCTACATTATAAATGATCTTTCACATTAATTGCTGATTAAAAATTAAAAGATGATTTTGTTCAGTAGCAATCGAATCTTATAAAGATTGATAAATACAACGGAAACAAAATCAAAAGAGAACTCGAAAAACACGAGCCTGATGCCGATATATGACTTGCCGGTTTGCCATTACCATAAGACCCAAGATCGAGCTAAACAAACTGATGTTCTTCTTCTGTCTCCTTTTCCTTGAATGGCTTTGTCTGCATTTTCTCTGCTGCTTTCATACCTGTCGAGTTTTTTTTAATTTTTTTTGGTTGAGGGATTTGAATTTGTGGATGAAATCTCTAATCTAAATGGGCTATTTATACATAAAGAGAGGCTGATTTTTTTTGTTTTTTTTTGAAGGTGGGGGTTAGTCCTAGGTAAGAGATCCGAAATTAGGATCCGAACTCGAATCCGACCCAATAAAGCTGATTCGGATCAGGTTCGGGTCTAAGCAAATACTCGATTGGATATAGCTATTAGAGTACTTCGGGTTTTGGGTAAAATCCGAAGTAAACCAAAAATAACCGAATATTTTATGTGTTGGTTTAGGTGTACCATACATTAAACACATAACCGGAGCCGAACCGAATACATAAATACATTTTGGATTTGGGTTTTGAAAATATCTGAACCGGACAGAAACCGGATCTTAACTGGACACATAAACACATTTTTGGTTTGAGTTTTGAAAATATCCGAACCGGATTCGGAATTTATATATGTTCGGATATTAATTGAGTTTTCTTTACGAACTCGAATTTGATCCAAATCCGAAATATACCGATCTAAATTTTCAAAATATCCGATCAGATTTTTCATATCTAAACTTGAAATATTCGAAATCCAAAAAATTTGATCCAATCGAATTTGGATACCCAAATACGCATAGGGCTGATAAGTGATAACTATTAATGGATAATGATACAAAAGTCTCGTTTTATGTTTGGTCGAAGTCATAGTCCAACTCAAAGTTTCCCACTTTCTTCGTTTTTTTGAGAAAAAAAGTATAAAATCAAATGAAATAAAGTAAACAGTGTAGCCGTTAAATGTCTGTTGCTGCATCAGCGCATTTGTGGGAAATAACATCATCTCCAATTTATTCTTTTTTCCTTTTTTTTTTAATCTATTATTTTATTTTCTACTCCAAAAATAATATTTCAAACATATTTTCTTTTTATTTTATTGTAAATTTTCAATAAAAACCCTTGACAGATATAAATTTCACCCATTAATTTTTTTGAACAATAGTTTAAAAAATTATAACTATTATCTAAAAATAAATAATAAATAGAGTAATAAAAATGGAGAGATGAATAATGTTACTCCAAATTTAGAATAATATTATTTATTCCTAAAATTTGGAGTTGAGTTGGAAATGGTTTTACTCCATAAATAAGTATTAGATGGGAAAATAGAATTGAGTTGGAGATGTCCTAAAAATGTTTAATTCTCATGTATATTGAAAATGACATTTTTGCCTTCTTTGTAATGATTAAAAACCTATATATATATTTGTAACTGTAGCTAATCAAATTGCTTAGTAAATAAGTCATTTGGGGATTAGCTAGACTTACTTTTTTTTTCTAGTAAGAATGTACTATGGTTCCTTTCATATATTAGAATATCCGGATTTCTCATGAGTATTATAAGAAGATAAATCGTTATGCAGATAGGTAGCAAATTATGTATTTAGTTTAGCTTTAAATTTTTATATGTGGATAACAAATTATGTATTTAGTTTACCTTTAAATTTTCATATCGGATAAAATATTGTTGCTACTCTAGTCTTTGAGGATGTTGCAGGTTTCACACATCATCCTCTTATTTGCTTGTAATAATTTGTTTTATTATTGAATAAAACTTGGGAGTTTGTCCCTTTTCTTTTTTCCGACCAAAAAAAGAAAACATAATTTTTGGGAACGTCTGATAAAAAACAAGTTTAATAAAAAAATTATGGACGCAGAAACTCAACAATATTGATCTAGATCTTATGTAGGACTTTGACTTGTTCTTACTAATATCGAACTGGACGAATACAATAAGTAAAGAGTTACAATTCTAAGCATATGCTTTCTCTCTTATAATGTTGTGTCCTACTTCTCTTATTTTCCTAGGCCTGGCAGCAACATGAATCATATGGAAAGCTGATTATAGCAAAATCTTTAGTTATGTATATCTGCTCAGACTATGCAATTTTGAGTTTTCAACGTACTCGTTTACATTTAAGTTGAAACCACTCGTTATTGGATAAACTCAAACCTCTAATTCTTCTTTTAGCCCCTCAAAATTTTTTAAAGTTAAGGATTGCGTACAAGTTGCAAATAAGTTGTTTTAATTATTAAAGATTTGACTATATTTTAGAAAAGCAAGTAAATTTTTAAGTAAAATAACTTGTTTGGTGAGCAATGAATATTCTCCCACTAGCAAGTCGCTCAAGAATTCGTCACCTCCAATTTCTCATTCTAATTCAGCAATAATATAGTTTTTGTAGTAATATAAATAATTAAGAAAGAAACAAAAGAAAGTGCCAAGAAACAGATCCAAAATTATAGTTGTGTCAATTCAAAAATGATGTAAACAAATAAAATAAATGATATAATAAATAGGATTTTTTGTAAGGATTATGAAAATATGTCCAAAAATATTTATTTTATTTAGAGAGTTCAATTCAATTTTCATGATCATTTTCCAATTTTTCTAATTAGATATTTTTTAACATATCAATATAAATTTTAGAACTGGATCATTATTTTTATTATCAATTAGGTAAATGCCTGCAGATGTGTGCAGGATAATGAGATATAAAAGTGTTGGAAATATTCATTTTCATATATCACCATATGATTAAAATCATAATAAAACTATTCTATTAAACTTTGTAGAGAAAAGCAAAACCATTATACAAATGAGCTAAACAAAATGTGAAAAGTAACTCATTTCCTTGAAGAATACACGTTATGTGCAAGCCATTTGCATTGTGTCATATCCTTTTGGAATTCTGTTAGCTGCTTCGACCATTCTTCTCGAGTACTCCACTCCAATAGTTTTTGTAGTAATATAAATAATTAAGAAAAGAAGAATAGAGAGTACCAAAAAATATAGTGGTAGAGTTGGTTTGTCTCTGATTTAATACCAAAAAATATAGTGGTAGAGTTAGTTTGTCTCTGATTTAATTAGATATGAGGTGGTGAATTTGAATTTTATTTACTCCATTTTAAAATTTTAGACTATAGATCAAATTTTATTATTGATCCAATAGTTATTTATTGAAAAAAAAAAAAACTCATTCGATAAGTGCATGGTAAGTTGTTTATTTAATATTTTTCTCGGCTTCTGTATTATTATTGATAAGCCAAAAGGCCGAGATTACATTGGTAAAACAAAGCAAGGTGGGCTAAAGCCCAAATTGTAAAATGAGGAAAACACGTGGACAACAACAGGTTGTGATGAGGCAATGAAGCCAGGAACCTACGCGAAGGAGGTCACGCGTCAGACGCCGGTAGACAAACGTACGACGAATTAAGGAAATGAAGCACCAGAGACCCAACGCGCTTGTATTCTCGATTCAGTCTTCCCGCCCAACAATGATCTGCTCCATAGATGCCTAAACCACTGTAATCACCACCGGCAAGACCTAAGTTTGAAGAAACTCCAACGCCTCGGAAAACAACTTGTGATTCCGAAATTGATCCACCTTTTTCCTTCGCCTGGATGAACGGTGGTAGGCAACCAGAGAATCGCAAATGGCTGTAATCTGTTGTTTATTTAATCAATTGTGCGTTTCTTGTCTGTTTTCCACAAATTTGTTTTGTCCATGCACTCTACTTCTTTATTCATTTCCAAACACTCAATTTTCAGTATCTCATACAATATTATCAATAGACCATTGTCACGTCTACGAACACGTGTCTACGAACACTTACCAAGTGTCAAATCTGCACCGAATTTATTTTTACTCATCAATTTAATTCAAATATCGAACGATATTTCTTTCTGGCAATTACTAAATTAAATACATAAATATTTTGAAAGATGAGATTAAATTAATTAGTCTCGTCACTTCCAAGTACAACGCACCGTGATTGCCAAATTATGGGATCTGAAACCATGTGGAGTCCAATAATTACCAACTTTTTTATAAAAAAAGTTATATGAAGGTGACGCAACCTTCACACAATTGGTCTTTTAGGTTATAAATAATTGTAAAGATAATCTATAATATTTGTTCAGTCAACAAGTTAAAAGTAATATACAAAAATTGCATATATTTATGGAGTAGTACTTACGAGCACTAATCCCAATTTACTTTTAGAAACTAGTTGGTCATGTTGATTGGACTTTTCTTTCTTTGACATTGTTTTGGTGAGATTTCTTATCTATTAGAAAATATATATAAATCCTTAAGTTTCATGTTTAATGAGTTGGATAAGATTTTCTTTTTCATGAGAAAACACTTTTCTTTTCTTTTTTTACAAAATAGCTTACCATTACAAAATAGTTTACCAATACAATGTAGGAGCATATACTATAATTAGAAAATCATCAGTTGTGCAAAGATATTTTTCATGAAAAATAAATATACATTTGTAGTTATTTATAATATTTATATATGATTTTGTTTATTTTTTCTTATTTCATGGTTTGATTTGTATATACAAATTTATTCATTTTATATATATTTAATAAACTAAAATCAATTTATAATAATGACTTGTGTTGTACACAAAATATATTATTTTATTTCTGTTTATTAAGATTTTGATGCATTACAATGTTTGTATATAATTTTTTTTACGCGGCGTAAGTTTTTTAACTAGTGTTCATTAAATTTATAGACTCGTGTTCATTTAGGTTGTAAGATTCATGTTCATTTAGTTTTTCAACTCATATTTATTTAAGTTTTAGATCTGTTTTTATTTAGGTTTTAAGACTCATATTCATTTTAGTTTATAAAAACTGTGTTTATTTAAAGTTTTAGATATTGTTCATTTAGATTTATATATCTATTATCATAAAATATTGTTATTGTTTTATATATATTATAAATTATTTCTTTTTAAATTAAATACAAAAAAAACTGTTTTGTAATTTAAAATATAAATTAATTCGTTGGAGAAAAATGGCGAAATTAATTTTACCAATAAATAAACAATTAAAAAATTATATTTATTGTAAGTTAATATATTATTAAGTACAAATCAAATTTTTATATATTTTAAGTAATATCATGAGATAATAAAAAGATAAAATGAAAATCATGAAAAATATAAATATGTATTTTCACACATAAAAATATATAGTTATATTAATTAATATGTATATATATGTATATTCTAGATATTTATACCCATATCTAATTCGCTGTTATTAGATCAATATGAAATTTTGAAAATTTGGTAAGACTATTAAATAGTATAATATATCTGCCATTAAACTCTATTATTTAGGTAACAAGTTAGAATTACATATGTTTTATGGTATATTCGAATATTTCTTTTCTATTATAAGTTTCTTAAAATATATATTTATACATATTTATATATAATTTATTAGGTTTGTTAATAATTTGACGATTTCCAAAATGGAGATGAATAAGTAATGAATTTAAAGTATGTTTGTTTGACATAATATGGTCATTTCTTAAATGTGAAATCACAAAATATAAAAACATCAAAATTTAAAAGATATATAAGGTAATCACGTCTGATTTGATTTGTCAAGATTTAATAAATTGATACAATAAACAGATAAGTTTTTAAACAATAAAAAAATATTTCTTTATTGTAAACAATAAATTTGTAATATTCGATTACTCTAAATGCTATTTTAGAGTAAATTTACTTCAATCTATCTTTATTTTTGACTCTAAAATAGATAAATGCTATTTTTTCTTCTATATTTAGGGGAATGCTATTTTTTTTCTATTTTAGAGGTGACAACTTTAGAATAAAAATAGAATATTTTATTTTAGAAAAAAAATTGAAGAATACATTGGAGATGGTATAAATTAGAGAAAAAATATTATTTCCCTATATATAGAGAAAAATAGCATTTCACTATTTTAGAGTGAAAAATATAGGTCGGCTGGAATGAATTTACTATAAAATAATATTAAAAGTTAAAAATATAGGTGGGTTAGATATGCTCTATTTAAAAAAAAAGGAGTATATCCAACTCATTACTCTATTTTTTACTCTATAATAGAATTGAATTTTACTCCAACCATACACTCTATTTTTCACTCTAAAAAGAATATTCCTAAAATATACTTTTTCTCCATATTTATTATTTTCTTAAAATATCTATTATTTATCAAAATGACCAATTTAACCCAATTAATTTATAATTAAGTTAATCAATAATAAAAATACAGATTTTTAAACATCACTATTAATATATTTCTTTTAATTTTATCCTATATTCTTAATGAATTATTTTATTCCGAATATGAAAAGATAAAAACAAATCTGTTACAGTACAAATAAATATGTTATATTATAAATAAATCTATTATACTACGATATTTACAAAAATGGCTTGAACAACAACAAGCTTAACAAACTCTTTCTGCATCCACATCGTTTGGACAATATTTTAATAATATTGGTGAAGCCAGAAACGGTTTACTAAATATTTAGGTTATTAACTTTTGTTATGTTTAATTTATCTAGTTTATTTTTAATGTTGGTACTCATTAAAATTTTACTTATGTTATTGTAATTTTTATTAATTGTTGTTGTATTCTAAAATTTTAATTAATTATTTAAATATTTTTATGAAATAAATTATCTACAATTTATTATTTTATTAAAGTGTCTATAGATGCTTTATATACTATTAGTTAAATGTAAAGTAATAAGATTTAAGAGTTAAAGGATATTTTGAAAATATAAAAAGTTTAACTCTATTATAGAGTAATAAATAGTGTAATATTATTCATGATTTTACTTTATTATAGAGTTTAGAAAAGAAAATATAGTGGGATTAAAGATGCTCAAAGATAACAATATTAAAAACACAAATATAAAGTTAAATCGAGTCGAGAATATGTGGTCAATGTTTTCTTTACAAAGCTTTATGCACAAAAATTAGAATCTCTGTTGTAAAATGATGAGATAAAAACACTAAATCAGTTGACAAAAAAAGTCTGAATCTTGGAAATTTTGATGCAATGAGAACATAACCTTAACTTTTTGGCGTATTCATTTCTCGGATTCCACTTTGATAAATTATTTAAATATTAATTACATATATTTTTGTGCATATAGTTACATATATTTTCAATACAAACAACCCACCAAATAAGTGTTCAAGGAAAGAACAATTAAAACTAACAATATTTTGTACCGTAATTTGTAGCATCTTAATCAATTTAACATTCAAAAAAAAAAACGTAAATCAGTAGCATGTAGAAGGAAAGAGATTTTTGCATTCTTTGAAATTTCCAAAGATTGGAAAAATAAAAATCATGGCAGTTAACAATTACTTAAATAGTAACCAGATCAAGAAATTCAGAAAAATTGTAAATGAGTAAAGCTAAAATTCATATAGAATATTAGAAATATCTTATTTATTGACTCTACGGAAAGAGAAGACAAATGTACATAAACATGAAAACACTTCCTATTCACTAACCTTAGTTAATGTCCTAACATTAATACCGCTTAGGAACTAAATCGAGTTAATTTAGTTCAAAGCTAAACAAAAGTACTGTACCAGAATCGATAATTAAATCTATAAAGATGATTGAACTTAAAAACCCTAAAGAGCGTTAAACAGAGAGAGTAAAGAGTTGTGAAAACAGAGTTTCAACTAGCTCTTTGAATGAAAACAGTTTCAAGGTCCGGTGGATAAAAGAAATTTCTAGCCTCAACGCCGTTACTACATTTCGACGACGGCTTTCGCTTCTTTGGCGCCGCTGGACACGGTAGGGTCCTTGGAATTCTGAAGGAAACCGCCGTAGGTGTCGTCGGAGGCTGGTTTTGATCCTCTGTTTCGGTGACTGCGATGCCGGAAGATAGATTAATAGGCTTGAGTGGTCGACGTGGTGAGACTCCTGTCATGACCCATTTTTTATCGTCGGTGGTTTCTCGTATCTCGCCGTCAAGTTTGTGGTGAGGTTTACCGGAAAACGCCATGATTTGGTGGATGTGAAGGAAGAGAAAACAGAGAAAGTTTTGTTTTTTTTAATGAAGATCAAAGAATCAAAAGGTTAGCTTTTTTAGGTTTTTGGAATTTTTAGGGATTGATGTGTGGGGGACACGAATATGACGTTTTGTTCTCTCGTTACAATAAATTGTTTGATTGTGGTTAAATTGGTTCCGAATGTTAACAAGTGAAGGATGGTTTTTATATAGTCAACAACACTCAGGACACAAGTCTTAAATATGTCAAGATCTGAGTGGATTTAGTTGGGTAATTTTTTTTTTTTTGTCTACATTAGATCACAACTGGCTGGTTCATTAGCCAAATTTCTAATTGTGCAAGTGTGCTGTCTTTAGTGGACTTACCGCCTGCCACTAGACTAAATGCCACTTACATTTTTCCTTTTATTTCTGAATTCTTAAAATAATAGTATGAAAATAAAAGGTTTGTTCCTTCGTTTCCGACTCACAAGGCTTGTTTCCTATAATTTAAATTTGATTAATATGTAGATTGAGTTGTCGTATTTTGATTTATTTTGTCAACTGGATTACAACCCATCACTCAAATTTAATTCATTTGTTTAACCTTGATATTTGTTAACGAATTAGAGTCTATCTCGTTGAGGGAAGACTTCATATTAACAAAAACTGAAATGATGTCATACATGAAACAGATCGTCCAAGGCATAGTTACAACTTCAAAGTGTTTGAATTCCTTGCAAGCTCCACCTATGGAGTTTAGGAAGCAAAACCATCCTAGCTTGTTTCTTTTGTTAGTTATGTTTGTATTTTCTTCTAAACTACAATTTTCGTAAATAATTGTTTGAGTCCACAAATCAAATTATGTTGTAATGTCATTTTAAGTGACGTTATAGCAGCCTCTTATTTACTAATTTAGTAGTAGTTGAGAAATGAAACTTCTAAATTCTAATGTTTTTAGTTTCAACAGGCGCGTGTACCTGCCCAGTTATGTTCTTTTTAAACCGGAAAATAACCGAATATCTCGATCGACATTCTAACTTAACCGTCTTACTTCGGTTTATATTGAAACTTCAGGTTAGTGCAATCCGAACCGGCTGATATTCGATTTTGGTATAGGGAACATATTCAGGTTGGACCAAATGGTTAGCTAAATTAGTCCAATCAAACCGAAACCAATAAGGAATCCAACATCTTCATAACGTGTCCATTTGACAGGTAGGGGCATTTATGGCAATTACTATATATTACGCCACATGGCAGAATCGTTATTTAAACGAAAAAATCGGTATTTTAATTTTGACGATATCCGCCGGGAAATTTGTAATTTTGACCCTTCGTTTTCGGAAATGACGGCTGTTTCTCCGGCCACTGCAACCACCGCAGCTTCACTCTATCTGCCTCATTTTAGCTCTTCTTCTCTTTCTTCATCTTCGTCTCCACAATTTCTTAATTTGAAAACTGCGACTGTCGGTAATCGCTGCGTAAAGTGCGGAGTCAGAAGCTTAGAAAACCAGTCGGGTCACCGGAGTCTCGATTTCTTGTCCAACAGAGATCCGTTGAGCTTAATTAATCCGAATCCATCTATATCTATGGCCGCGGCGGCGTCGGAATCCGGTGCGAAGTGCTCGAAGCGCGTCTGTCTCTTTCACAGTGATGAGACTAGAGATCTCGCAGAGAGAATTGTATCACAATCTGATTGCATCGAACTACGAAGCATCAATTGGAAGTAAAACCCCTCGTCCCTCTTTATCTATTTGATGACTTTTCTTAACATTTCTCTTCTTCGTGTGATGATCCTATGTGAAAATGAAGAGTGCTATCGAATTGTTCTCTTGAATTATTTTAGATTCGAGATTTTGATAGAAATTCGATGACATTTTACTATATCTCGCTTCTTAACGAATTGAAATTTCACATGTGAGTTTTGGTCAATGGTCTTAGTCCAGAGTCAAAGTCGAGACCTTGAAATGAGATAGCTCTGTCAATCAAGCTTACTGCTTTTGCTGCTGTCTAAATCATATTTATGCCGAGGATAATTGGGTTTCATGTTTATAACAAAAGTGTGGATAGTTTTTGAGGTTCCTGTTAATAATCACAATCAGTGTTCTTGTTCAGGAAATTTGACGATGGTTTCCCTAATTTGTTCATACAAAATGCTCAAGGCATTCGTGGACAGCACGTCGCCTTCTTGGCTTCATTCAGTTCACCAGCTGTGATCTTCGAGCAGCTTTCGGTTATTTATGCTCTGCCTAAGCTATTCGTTTCGTCATTTACACTTGTACTTCCATTTTTTCCCACTGGAACTTCCGAAAGAATGGAAGATGAAGGAGATGTGGCGACTGCTTTCACTCTGGCTAGGATACTTTCAAACATACCTACTTCGAGAGGAGGACCAACTAGCTTAGTTACCTTTGATATACATGCCTTGCAGGTTCTTAATTTACAACTTTGATCGGTGCAGATGACTCTTCTCTTGTTTGTTGTTCTCTTTGTTGATGGTTTCATCTAGATTTTGTGTATGTCTCATATTTGGATTGTAGGAAAGATTCTATTTTGGTGATACTATACTTCCATGCTTTGAGAGTGGTATACCATTGCTCAAGAGCAGACTACAGAGTCTACCTGATTCCGATAATGCAAGTCTCTAACCCTCTGATTGTCACATTTCTATCAGTTCCATCGTGTAGAGGTTCACAAGATTCAATTAATTTTGGGTTTCTGCTCTTCATTTATTCCAGATATCTATTGCATTCCCGGATGATGGAGCATGGAAACGTTTCCACAAACAACTCCAACATTATCCAACGGTACTATGATTTCTAATGCACTGTCTCTATATCGCTTTTGCACCTTACAGTGAATCTGTGTGAACTGTTATAGGATTTAGCAACCTTGGTTTAGGCATCAAGAGCTTATTCTTCAAAACCAAATTAGATATAACTCCAAACAAGCATTGTATCATCCAATCTTGAATAGAAAATCTAGACATTAACCCTCGACTAGTAATCCCCTTTGTCATTCAGATTGTTTGCAACAAAGTAAGAATGGGAGACAAACGAATAGTGCGTATCAAAGAGGGAGACGCTGAAGGAAGGCACGTCGTGATTGTTGATGATTTGGTTCAGTCCGGTGGCACACTAATTGAATGCCAGGTTCTGTAGTCAATGCAACTCTCAAAACTATACCTCTGTTTTCATTGCTCTATAACTCACCATAAGTTCTTGTTTCCTTCAGAAAGTCTTAGCTGCACATGGAGCAGCGAAAATAAGTGCATATGTAACACACGGCATATTCCCGAACAGTTCATGGAAACGTTTCAAGCTTGACACCATAGGTTACAATCATAATACAAATGTTTTGATTCAGTCTAAACTGAGTCATGACTGTTTCTAGTGACATTGTATTGTCTTTTCCGTGATGCAGGTGATCCCGCGGAAGGTCTGAGCTATTTCTGGATCACAGACTCATGTGGATTGACTGTGAAAGAGGTGATGAATAAAGCTCCCTTTGAAGTTCTAAGCCTCGCTGGCTCCATAGCCTCTGCTCTTCAAGTTTAAGCTTCTGTGATTAGGGTAAAAATCAGCCGCAAGTAATTTTTGAGTTCTGGACAATTTGATTTATCAACTTTGGTGTATAGTCTCAATCGAAACTGTCATTTTAGAGGTTGTTTTTATTTAGGAAAAATCAATAATGTAATAATGTTTTCATTTCACTTCTTTTTGTGCTTGATACAAAGAAAATTGCTTTGGAAAATAAAGTTTGTTGGCAAAAGTAATTCAGAATGACAATGCATTGTTTGAATTTTTCATATTTCACATTTAATTAAATAATTAAGAAAAAATAAAAAATCATATTTTATTTGTAGTGTCTCCGTAAAATTATTGATCTAATTTAGGAAGATGCGAGGACAAATAGATAAGTGATAATGTTTTTTTTACAAATCCTTCTACATCAAAATTTGAACTTCCTACATAAAGTAGTAAGAGTGAGACTAAAAACACTAGTAGTCTAGCACCGTTGACAAAAAAATATATATTGGAAGATACCGAATTTTAAAAATATATGTCGGACAATTCACTAATATGTAAATATGAGGTGGTGAGTTCGAATCTCACCATGCTCCATTTGGATTAGGTCTTGTTGATCCAATAGTTATTTGTTGACAAAAAAGTATGAGTCCACATCATTGTCAATTTCAATAACAAATAAATCAATTAACATATATATTTTGGAAAATTGACTCATATCTTTGAAATCAAGAGATTTTATGTATCTCGAATTAATGTTTTTTCCAATTATATTTCAACAATAAAAGATTTAAGTTTAACTTTGACCAAAAAGAATGAAATTACTTTTTTCTCAAAGATGTATCTTTCATATATGTATATATATTGTGTTGTATGTAGAAATTACAACAACAAGAATCACACTTCAACATCTTTTTTTTGATAAATACACTTCAACATTTTGTGATAACCAAAGTGCCAAACCATGAAATCATCACACATATCTCTAATCTGCATATTCATGTTTTCCCTCGTCGCTCTACATGAATGTACTGTATAAAATTTCCCTATATATATATATATACATCCCAATCTCTCTTTAATTCAGCCTTAAACTTTTGTGTTTAATATTAGATTGATGTGTAGGTGTGAGGAGGAATGTTAGAGAGCTCGAGAGTCCGATCTCCGAAAACGCTGCAGAAACGTGTTACCATGGTCCATGCCATGCTTTGGTATCTGATTGTTGGTGTTGCCCACATTTACACCATTGTTGGTCTGGCAAAAATGGTCAAAGCTATTGCAACGACCAATGTAAAACCTAAACGAAAGTTTTTCAGTTTAAGCTTTTGATAATATAGAAAACAAGATACTCCTCCTTATTTACTCAAATTCAACATTTTTTCCGATCAATCTTATAACTTATAATGCTTGCTTGTTGTACTAGTTTTCTTCGCCAGTAATCTGCTCGTTGAGGATCCATGTGTCGACGTAAGATGCAAATCGACATACACGGAAACTCATTCTTTTTCTCTGAAAGATAGTGATTAGAGAAGAGAAAATGAACTATATTGGATATAGAAAGTCTGAGCTTAACCGTAATTCGATATCCGGATTGGTAATCGGATGAGACCAAAATCAAAATTTGAAAAAAGAAAAAGAACTTTGTGGTTGTTTGAATGGTTACCGGAGAGAAACGCTGTCTCAAAAGAGAGAGCTACTATTTTGTTTAACAAAATAAACAAACGTTTTACTTTATTTTATTTTTTAACCCTACACATATATAGCACGTAATAATAATATTATTAAAATTTGAGAGATAGTTTTCTCCCAAAATTTTCCGGCGATTTCCTTGATTAATTTCCTTTATTCTCTGAATCCTATCTTTCAGAAAAGAGATTATATCATCATCGCCATGTAGATAACGGTACGGCTGAAGCCGTGAATAAGCTACCGGAACTTTCCTCCGGTCTCTTTTTACCGGTATTTATGCCGGTTTTCCCGTGGCTTTTGGCCATTTCGCGGTGGTTCGTTGTTGTACTCTTTCGATCCTTCTATCCAGAACCTTCAACCTTCAGAAATTGCATGTCCCAACACCGCTTCTTGCTGGTTTAAGCTTCGAGAGTAAGTCTCGGATCGCTTCCACCGCTTCACGAGGAGAGCTTGATAGTGGGTTAGCGTAAGGCCAATAGATTGGGCCTTTGCGGCACCGGTGTATCTTGGAGGTTAAATCGACGGCGAGGTTGCGGCGAGCTCTATTTCTGAACCCGTTTTTCTGAAAGCTTCTTTTTGCGGAGGAAATCAAGCAGCTGGATTAAACATGGAGGAAAAGAAAAGCATCAGGCGTTTCAGGCGGAAATTCCTCGATGACCACTGGCGATCTACATGCCGGAGTAATTACTGGGAAGACACGTGGTGCCACGTGGATTGCTTCTTCAACAGAGGCGGCGAGTTAGCTTTTAGGACAATTTGTAACTTGGGCCTATGTCTACAGTCCATTAAGCTTTTTTCTTCATGTATTTTAGTTCATTTGCAATATTAGCCCTTTGGGCAAATCAATGAAAATGAGTCCATTAAGGGCCTGACAGAAAAAATAATATTGTAAAATATCTCATAAATGAAATAAATAATATCTGATATTATATAAGAAACACATAATAATCTACTTACTCTTGACAAGAATAAAAAAAATCTACTTACTCTCTATATAATTTAAAAGAAAAACCCCACCATATATTAAATCAGAGGGATTGGGCCTTTAAATTGAAGATATAGATGTTGCGCTCGGGCGATTGAGCCCATATTTAATATGAGCACTGAGCAGTACGACTCTGATAATTTAAAATTTCGCACAGTACGCTTTTCAAATTTCGTTCGTAACAGAAACAAAAAAAGGATTAAAGAAACTTCTGTCTTCTAAAGGGTAAAAATATCTTAAAGAAGATGGCGGGATCTCTAACAACATCGAAACACTACCGTGGAAACGCGGAGGCAGCTTCAGAAGTTTCCCGATGGCTGATCGGTTTTGCTCGTTTTGTTCAGTATTCGTCTTCTCCTTCTCCGTGTCCACGTCTGATTCCTCTCGGAAAGAGAGAGCTGAATATGCAGCCCCACGGGACGTGGTTGTCGACGTCTTCTTCGGCGGCGTCTGTTCAGATGGTGGATGAAGTGAACGGAACCGATGTGATTCTATCCGTTGAACTTTGGGGAAAAGTCCTGGTGCGTTGGGTTTTGCTATTGTTTCTATACATCGGATGTGCGTTTTGTTTAGATTGATGTTCGCGATGGTTTTTTTGCTTAATTATATTGTATATCGGGATCTACTCTTGCTTGATTGAAGTTTTTAAGTGACCGATTGTGTCTTCCTGATCGTTAATTTTTCCGAATTTTGGGGCGATTAACGGTGTTTGATCTCAATTTCTACAGGAAGAACACTACATTTCAAACCTGGATTTCACATGGCCTCAGATGTCGTGCGTTTCTGGATTTCCATCTCGTGGTAGCCGAGCGATTCTCGTTAGCTATAGGGATTCTGCAAATGAGGTAAGCTCTCCGAACAATGTATCTTTTGAATTTCTGGAGAAGACAGATTAAAAAAGATTTATAGTGTTACTAAAGAAGAATGTGATAAATGTCGATGAGTTAGTATATACTTCAGATTTGTGATAAGAATCATGTGGTTCTACTGTGCTCGTTGTTCTTCTCCAGATCCAGAAATTTGCTTTAAGGTTTCTCACACTTGATGCAGCAGAGAGCTTTGTGGTAACTCTTAAGGTTAGATATTACTGCAAAGAGCTGTCTTAAATTATAAACAGATCATTACCCTTGACTTCAATCTCTAAGCTATTTTCTTTGAATCAAAGCCAATGATTCCTGCTTTGTTCTGTTTATAGGAGAAACTCAAGGGTTTAGTGGAAGCTCGGAACCAGAAAAATGTTAAAATCAGGTGTGAGGGTTCTCTCCAGTCAAATTCATACCCTTCAAATGAGATTGTCCGCAGGTTAGATCACATTACAGTGTTGTGAGTTTCCACAAATGCCTTAGCCAACAATTTTTAGATATGATAAATCTTCTTTGCAGATCTACTGAGAAACAGGAAAATATGGTCAGACCTCTTGATTGTTATGTTCCTGTAATGCTACCAAGATTTGAGTATAAAACTGGACAAACTTTAAACCCACAACAACCTGCGCTAAGTCAAATCCCTAACGAGACTTCCATTAACCTCCCAAGACTTGAGTATGAAAGTGGACAAACCTTATACACACCACAATCCGAGCTAAGTCAAATCCCTAACGAGACTTCCACTAACCTCCCAAGACTTGAGTATGAAAGTGGACAAACCTTATACAGACCACAATCCGAGTTAAATCAAATCCCTAATGAGAGTTCCATAAATCTCCCTCCGAGTTTCACCACCTTACTCTCTACTTGCTTCCCCAACTCCACTCTAGGTACATTTTTTCATTGATCTTACTTGTTCTAAATTTGAGAAAGATTACCTCTCATATAACATCTTTAACACATTTCCTCCCTATAAAACCTCTACCATAGATGCAGGCCAATCAACTGTAAAGCAAGATCCTGATCTGAAGTCACAGTTACTGGTACAGCTTAAACAAACCAGAGTTTTTTCTTCACGCAAAACTCTCTTTCAAACACAACAACACAATTCTAACGATATCTTCTAATCCAACTTTTTTTCTTTTTTATTTGTGCAGAAATACATGGAAAATTCATCATTTGAAGGTGAGCATTCTTTTTCAATACTCACTCAATAGAGTTAAGAAATTATACCGTCAATGTAACAAGTGGTTTCCTCAATATCCAGATATGGTGCAGAAAGTAGATCAAATCATGGACGAAATAGGAGGTAACTGGCTTCTCTGAGCTGGATCCTGTCTGTTTTTATTTAACATATATGGTTTCATCTTCACATGTTTTAGACGTTGTTAATATTCTGTATGGGAATACGAACATAGTTACTAAGTGCGCTCAACAATCATCTTGGTGAATTTGTTCGAATGTGGAGTGAAAAGGTTTACAATATCTGTTTTAAGATATATAGACTAGTACGATGATGCGTCGAGTTTGAATTATCATTAAGAAGTCTAATTTGAGTTGTACGTACAAAACCTTGCACAAAGGACCAACATTGTTGGACGACCAATTCCCAATTAAAGTTTCCACAAGAATTTCAACCTTATATTAACTTCCAAAATAAAATCACATTACGCTATTAACAACTTAACCAAAAAACCTTCTCGATGTTACAAAATTTTATTCACAAAGAAATAATCGCATATAGCTCTAATTTGCATAATCATGCTCTCCCTCTTCGTTATGCATGAGTGTACACATATCAAATATCTATATTTGTTTTATGTTTTCCAACGTTAAAGTTTGGTTTTATAAGTGTGGTGATGAAATGGATGTGTTGATGTCGGTGGAAGCATGGAGAATAGAGAGATGAGAAGATGGAGCAATCAGATCTTTGTACCACCTTGTATCCTCAGGACTTGCACCGATCTCACATCCGAACATGACTGTTGGTGCTGCTTGAGTTTTGATCCTAAAAAACGTCGACATTGTTGGCTCAAAACCTTATTTCCCGACGCCAAAGAGCTTTGCTTTTGTTCTAAACATAAATCAAACCTTTAATCAATCATATTATAAATTATTTTATCCTGCATTTTATATATCATGTGCTTAAACGTGAAAATGATTGCTTCAATTAAATTTTACAATTTCTAAAGGACAACAACTAATTAGTTAACCAGCGCGAAAGAGCAAAATAGTGATTTCCAGTTTTTGGAATTTAAATTAGTTTACAAGTAAAGTGTATTTAATTTGTATAGTTTTATTGGGCCGAAAAAATAAAAATTTGTATTGGTTTAATTGACTCAAGTCACTCAACCGGAGCAACGAATCAATAGATTAATGAGAAAAGAAAAAGAAAAATAAAAATTCAATCATAATGTTTTCGAATTTTTTGGAAAGCTTATACGAGGGAGTCGGAGACGGTGACTCCGCAGACGAAGATGACGACGAGAACAAGAAGAACAACGCGAAATCTTCAATGGAAATTCACGACTATGAGGGAAACGACGTTCGTTTGTCTTCGATCTCACCGGAAGAGAAAGCTCAAGGGCGTGGGGTGAAAAACGACTTGACGGAACTTGGTCATACCCTCACGCGTCAATTTCGAGGCGTTGCTAACTTTCTCGCTCCGATACCAGATGGATCATCTTCCTCGGATCTATCAAATCCTATATTGAACCAATCGCGGCCTTCAGATCCCGAATTGAATCAATCACGGTCTTCGGATCCCAGACTTAATCTATCTCGGTCTACAGATCGGTTCGAATCTTGTGTTGGAACTGATACGCTAGAGACAGGAATTAGGTTTAGGAGCGGTAATTCGGAGACGACAATTCCGGGAGATAAAGAGGTAGAAAATGTCTGCAATGATCTAGAGGAGGAGGACGAAGAAGAAGAAGAAGAAGAGGAAACGGATGAAGAAGAAGAAGAAGAAGAGATCGATGCGGTTGCTCTCACAGACGAAGTTCTAGCATTTGCGAGAAACATAGCAATGCATCCAGAAACTTGGCTGGATTTTCCTCTCGACCCAGACGAAGATCTTGATGGTAACGTACATTGAGTCAATTTTCGTATTGGATCAAAAGATTTATTGGGATTTTCACCAGTCAATTTTTTGGCCTTTTAGTCTTCATCAAATCATAATTTGACTTATTCATATCAAACGTTTGTTTTTTTTATAATAAATTTGTCTTGTTGTTTGTAGATTTCGAAATGTCTGATGCTCAAAGAGGTCATGCTTTAGCTATTGAATGTCTTGCTCCAAGGTTAGCTGCTTTGAGAATAGAGCTTTGTCCATGCCATATGAGTGTTGGTTACTTCTGGAAAGTCTATTTTGTTCTTCTCCATTCAAGGCTCAATAAACACGATGCTCAACTTTTGTCTTCACCACAGGTAAAAACCTCAATCTCTTCTTTAATTCAAAATTCGTTGTTGTTGTTTTTCTACATAACCCTTTTTGTACCTTTAGGTGATGGAAGCAAGAGCATTGTGGATGAAAGAGCTTCAGAATCAAACCCATTCATCAAAAGAAGATAGAGATAAGATTCTCGAGGAAGACATTACACCATCAAAATCAAATTACTACCATCATGCTCCTCCTGAGTTTCTGTCTCCAAGAATATATGCTTTTGAACCTCCTTCGATCATGTATCGAGATTTCGAAACAGGACAACGCAGTTTTGAAAACACTCATTTCATCGATAAAGCTGTTATAGAAGAAAAAACAATCCAGAAGAATGACAAGAATAGTGCAAACCTTGGCCAATCACCTAAAGAAGAAGATGATGATGATGATTGGCCAGAAGAAGAAAATTCTGCAGACTCTTGGGCTCCAATGTTCACAGTGAATGAGGATGATGTCTCTTTCAGTGATCTTGAAGGAGACGACGATATAAGTAGCTTAGCACTCAAGTCAAAGATTACCTTAAAAGGTACAGACCAGAAAGGAACATGAGAACAACATCTCGTCATAATCAAGCTGGCTTGTTGCTTTGCCCTGCCACGAGATCGAAGCAATAGAATTGAACATAAGGATGTGTGCTTGAGTCAAATCGTGAAGTCTTTTGGGTGAGTTTGATTGTTTATGGGATTTATGATGTTTGCTCTCTCAAAGAGAAAGAGAAAAGGTTTTGATTGAAACATGTACAGAAGATTACATTGATTACTTCAATTACATTGTATTGTTATCTCTCGTCCAATGTAATGAAATAATGAAAAGCATTAAACGATTAAACTTGGATGAATATTGTGCAATACGGTGTCGTTTGGTGGAGTTTCATAGCTGCACTTTTTAGTTTTGTCAGCTTTTATTTTATATTTTTGTGTGTATCTCTCTGTAATGAAGCCACCCACGAACCACAACGAAATCGTCAGATCGTGAAGACTTTATCGAGCAAAAAAAAAAAAAAAAGCACTCAGCTGCAGCAAATGATCTTAATACCTTGACGTTGGTCTTTCTTCTCCGGTGAAGCATATACAGCTCATCAGATCTCGGGGGCTCAATCTGTTTGTTTGATTGGATCTGATTTCGGCAATCGTTGAGAAACAAGGGGGAAGAAGACCATGGCAGGGGCGGCCTCCGCGCTGTTTCTGCTCGATATTAAGGGTCGTGTTCTGGTTTGGCGTGATTACCGTGGCGATGTCACTGCTGCCCAAGCCGAGCGTTTCTTCACCAAACTCATCGAGAAAGAGGTTTCTATTCCGATCTTTTCTTTCCAGATGTGCGATTCGGTGTTTGTTTATGTTTTAAATACTTGATTTGGTATTTGATTGCTGTGAAATGGAAAGAGTACTTCGATGCACAGAATGGGAATCATGATTCGTTTCGCAATTTTCATCTCTGAGTAATTCGAATGTGTTCGAAGCAACAACACGCCTCTAAGATAGTGATGGATTCGTATCTGTTTCCGCGATCTGATGCCACTGGACCTTCTGAGATGATTTGGGAAACAAATTTCGAACATTTGGAACATTTGGAACTAATGAACAAGCTTTATCAATGGTTATACGTTTCAAATTATATTATAATTTGATCAGAATCAGTGTATTCATACTTCTGACAAAGTAAGTTCTGCTTTTTTTTTTTGGTGGGTTTGCTTACTTTCATTTAATTTTTCAGGGTGATTCACAGTCAAATGATCCGGTTGCGTACGATAATGGGGTGACCTACATGTTTGTACAGCATAGTAACGTTTACCTGATGATAGCTTCCAGACAGAACTGTAATGCTGCCAGTCTTCTCTCCTTCTTGCACCGTGTAGTCGATGTAAGCATAATAATTCAGTTTTCTGAACTGCATACTTTTCCTGGATTCTATGGAGAGGAACAACAAGTACGGTACTGTTTCATATGATACTAATCATTTTCATTATATACTGATTGTAGGTATTCAAGCATTACTTTGAGGAATTAGAGGAAGAGTCATTGAGGGATAACTTTGTGGTAGTGGTATGTCAATGCTACCGCCATCTGCTCTTATAAAAGTTCTTCGATGCTAGTTGTTGTTATTTCTCTTGTGTGTGCTGGCTATGTGTGGGCAAACAAAGTATCCCCAAAATAGATGCTGAAATCTACTTCTGTTGCTGGCAGTATGAGTTACTTGACGAGATGATGGACTTTGGGTACCCTCAATATACTGAAGCAAGAATCCTTAGTGAATTTATCAAGACTGATGCATATAGAATGGAAGTTACACAGAGACCCCCAATGGCTGTCACAAACGCTGTGTCATGGAGGAGTGAGGGGTTACAGTTTAAGAAAAACGAAGTAGGCTTTTGCTTTTAAGCAGGAAACATTTTTAATTTTTTATTGTTTTGGTTTTCGAATGTTTTAGAGACTGCTGTTTTGCATTCCAGGTTTTCTTGGACGTAATAGAGAGTGTAAATATCCTTGTGAACAGTAATGGGCAGATTGTGAGGTCTGATGTCGTTGGAGCGTTGAAGATGCGAACATACTTGAGGTGTGTTCTCTAGTGTTCCTAATCAACCAAAGCATAATAGATCTGAAGTGCCTCCTCGTTGACTCTGTGCTGTTTAATCTATGTTTTTACAGTGGAATGCCAGAGTGTAAGCTAGGCCTTAACGATAGAGTATTGTTGGAGGCACAAGGACGAGCAACAAAAGGGAAAGCAATTGATTTAGAGGACATAAAATTTCATCAGTATGTTATTCTCTTGCAACTCCAAACACTCTCTGACAATCATTCATTCTGACCCTTTTTTTTTACATAAGAAACAATTCAGTACTTGTCTTAATTGAGGTTTACATGTCTTTCTCCTCAAAATGTAGGTGTGTTCGATTGGCCCGTTTTGAGAATGATAGGACAATATCATTTATACCACCTGATGGTTCTTTTGATCTAATGACATATAGACTCAGTACTCAGGTTTGAAATTTGGATGATTGTGGGGATGGATTTGTCCCCTTAGACAAATTCAGATTTAAAATTCTCGCGATATATCTTGATTTACATACTACTTGTTCAGGTTAAGCCTCTTATATGGGTAGAAGCACAGATAGAGAGGCATTCCAGAAGTCGTGTTGAGATGCTAGTAAAAGCTAGAAGCCAGTTCAAGGAAAGAAGGTAACTGATAATCCTTGTGTTTCTTTTTGATTTTATCCTTCAAAACAGTTCGATAAGAGCTCTTTTTCTGCAGTACTGCAACAAATGTTGAGATCGAGTTGCCGGTACCAACCGATGCATCTAACCCCACCGTAAGAACATCTCTCGGATCTGCCGCATATGCTCCCGAAAAAGATGCTCTAGTCTGGAAAATCAAATCTTTCCCTGGGAACAAGGTGAGTGCTTATAGTTTTAAAACAATGTAAGTGACACTTGATTATATAAAGTCGAATGCTTACATAAAGTTTTAAAACAATGTAGGAGTACATGTTGAGAGCAGAGTTTCATCTTCCAAGTATTACCGCAGAGGAAGCAACGCCTGAGCGAAAAGCTCCTATCCGTGTCAAATTCGAGATTCCATACTTCACAGTTTCAGGAATACAGGTCAATAGTGATTAAATTTGATCATTTCTAAATTTCTGCACTTAAGTCTGTAGGGAAAAAACTTAAAGTTGAAAGATCATAATGGGTGTTAATTATCGGTGATGCAGGTTCGATACTTGAAGATCATTGAGAAGAGTGGGTACCAAGCTCTTCCATGGGTGAGATATATAACCATGGCCGGTGAGTATGAACTAAGACTCATGTAATATGAGATCTGTTCTCTTTTTTTTCTTTTTCTTTTAATTTACCTTAAATTAAGCCATTGTCAACGAAAAGAAGCAGAGGGGAATTTCCGACACAAAAAAAAAGAAAAGATCGAAATGTAATAGCTGATGAAACTGGAGTGAGTTGTTTTAGAAGCCATATTCTTGTGAATTGTTTCATGGTGTTCTCTTTTCTTTTTTCCCTTTTTCTTCCCTTGTAAGCTATTTTACGACACTTTTATATTGGTTACAATTGTTGAACATCAACTTTGTTGGGTTCGTTCTGTTTGTTTAACTGTGTCCATCGCAACGGAAGGAAACAATGTGTAGTTTGGTTAATTATACGAAGAATGGCATGTAGTTTTTGATACCCTTTTCCAGTTTTCCTCCTATTTTGGAAAAAGTTTAGAAAAATCATAATGATCGTTTTGTTTTGGTTTTCTAAAATTGATTATTTAATAAAATTTCGGTTGAATTAAACTAAATTGTATTCCCTAATTATGGTAGTATTATTTTGTAATATCATCGAACAAAATGCATAATAATTATATAACAATACCTCAATTATTTTTCCTTTTTTCTGAAACAAATCTTTTGTAAGACTAATTTAAAATTTCTAGTTTGTTGCGACTTACATAGCATATATATATATATATATATATTGTAATTTGAATACATGTAGTTCAGTATTTACATAATGTTACGTAGCCACTAAAAACATTATCATTATTTATTGCGCTCTCATAATCCATGCAACAAAATCATGGGTTAAATTAATCTAAAATCATTGACATTTCCACCATTAGTGGATTCTTATGAGAAAACCTTAAACTTGGTTGGTAAAGCATTGTGTCCGGAAATCAATTATTCATACTAATATTTGTATTATTTTCCGTAAATGTCAAAAACAAATCATTACTAAATACATATTGTCAATAGCATCATTTTCACGTACATATATAATTATTTTTATCTTGCATGCATATAAACGCTAACGTTGATTACTTGATCTTTATATATATTATTATTATTATTATTATTATTATTATTATTATTATTATTATTATTATTATTATTATTATTAGTATTTATTTTGTTTTATTTACATTGAGTCATAATTCTAAGGTGAGCAAGATTCTTTTTCTCTTTCATCAAGCAATGTGCATCTTTCAGTTCAACGACAATCATAATTTCTTCGTTTTCAATGATAAACTAGTTTGTACTCACGCAATCGTGCGGTATAATTTTTAGAAATGAACTTATTCAACATTTACTTTTTAATATATTTTCAACAGATGTAATATTTAATTTTAAAAATTAATTTGATTATAAAAATTAGATAACTTTAAATATAGAATCCTGGAACTTACTTGATTATTAACATTCGATTTTGGTTTACTTGTTTGATTTTTTTGATATTCGGTTTATTAATTATTTTTCCAATAGATATATAGTTTATTAATAAACATGTAGATTCATATTTTTATTTTTATCAAGATTTCTGTAAAAAATAAAACAAAAAGTGAACTAAATTAAGAGATTTCAACAAACAAAAATCTTAGTTTTCTCAATAAAACAAACTTACGATTTCAGTAAAACAAATATAAAAAAATCAATAAAGAAGAGAACCTCACCAATAAATTGGCATCGGACCTGCAAAAAGAAAAAAAGAAATTAGCAGGAAGATGATGTGAGTCAAAAGACAGGAAAAAAAAGAGCAGAAAAATGACAACAAGAAAGACTCACCTTCGTTGTTACTGCCGCCATCATAGTGGTTAGGTTTTTCGGCCTTTATTCTTTTCAGAACAATCGTCGTTTAATATCAAATATGATGATTAAGAAGTGTATACTTCAACTGAAGTTTGCAAACATAATACACCCTAAACTCACAATTCTAAACTATAAGTCGAATATTTTATTTTAATACGCAAGATCTAAATAAAAACTTTGATCAAATATTAGATTTTCTGAAAACAATCACATTTTAACTCTTTTATTTAACATTTCCATTTCAAATACAAATATTACAAATTAATTACAATTAGGCTTGAACATTAGGTTAAACGGTTCGGATTCGGTTTGGTGCAGTTCGGGTTCTAAAAATTTAAAATTTGAAAAAGTAGCCGAATGGTACAAAATATATATATTCGGTTCGGTTCGGTTTCTATAGACAATTACAAAACTTTAAATCGTTTTTTCCTAATAATTTGGGTTATTCGGTAATTTTAGGTTATACGGTTATTTGGTTTAGATTTATTCAATCTGAACATAATATTAATAGAAATTTATAATTTATTGATGAAATTTTCTTCTCTTTTTAGAATAAAAAGCAAAATAATCAAAACCGTAGTAATTAATAACTAATATTCAATGATAAAAACTCAACTTTATATACTAGGATACTGAAAATTTTTGTTAACATGTAAAAATGTTATTGATTACTACCTTTTGAAACTCAACTTTATATAATAAGATTTTATAATTATAAATAAAGAAATTTATTTATAATCCTTTTTATATTAGGATTGTGAATAGAGACAATATTTCGTGGTAAATATAAAAATTTAAATTAAAAGGATATTTTAAAATATATAAAAATACTACAAAATTTTGGATCATTGGATTTTACACGTGAAGCAATCCCGTTGATTACTATATTTTGAAAAATTCACTTTATATAATATGATACTGCAAAATTTTCAATCGTTAGATTTGACATGTGGATGAATTTCGTTGATTACTAAGTTTTGGAACCCAACTTTATATATTAGGATTTGACACTAAGAAAAATCTCGTTGATTACAAACTTTTGGAACTCAACTTTATATAACAAGATATAATAGGATACTTTAAAATTCTGAATTTTTGGATTTCATATGTGGAAGAATCTCATTGATTACTAACTTTTGAAACCCAATTTTATGTAATAGAATTTTATAATTATAAATAAACATAAGTATTTATGATCCTTTTTGTATTATGATTGTGAATAGAGATAAATATTTTGTGATAAATATAAATACTTAAAACAAAAAATTATTTAAAACTATATAAAAATATTGCAAAATTTTGGATTATTAGATTCGAAATGTGGAAGAATCATGTTGGTTACTAATTTTTGAAACAAAATTTGATATAATACGATAAAGATATGAAAATATTTACTATGCCATATGTAAATTTTTTTTAATTATATTTTTTCTAAAATATAAATTTATTTTTATTTTATATTAATATGAGAATTTTTAATAATCATATTATATAAAGTACGGTTTTTCAAAGTTACTAATTAATAAGATTATTCCACGTGTCAAATCTAAAGATCAAAAAGTTTTCCATATTTATATATTAAAAGCAAAAATAAAATATATTTATAAGATATTTATCTTTATCAAGAAATATTTATCTTGATTCACAATCCTAACACAAAAAAAATTATAAAATAAAACTAAGTAAAAATATTTATACTAATTATAAAACAAAAATGAAAACTAATAGAAGATAATTGTCGATATTTTTGAAAAATATAATTAAAAAACGAATTTACAAAAGATATTGTAAAAACTTTTATATCTTAATAAAAATCTAATTATTTAAAGTACGGTTTCTTAAAATTATTATTAACAAGTTCTTTCACGTGTCAAATCAAATCTTATTATATAAAGTACAGTTTTTCAAAGTTACTAATTAACAAGATTCTTCCAAGTGTCAATAAGGATCAGAAATGTTTCCATATTTGAATATTGAAAAACAAATCTTATTATATAAAATACAGTATTTTAAAGTTACTAATTAATATAATTCCTCCCTGTGTAAAATCTAAGGATCTGAAATTTTTTCGTATTTATATATTAAAAAATAAAATATATTTATAAGATATTTATCTTTATATTTATCTCTTACAGATTATAAAACAAAAATAAAAACTAATAGAAAATAATTTAGAAAATATATAAGATAAAAAAAAATTTACAACATAAATTGCAAAATAATCTTAACAAAAAATCTAATTATTTAAAGTACATTTTCTCAAAATTATTTATTAACAAAAAAATTTCATGTGTCAAATTCAATCTTATTATATAAAGTACGGTTTTTCAAAGTTACTAGTTAACAGAATTTTTCTACGTGTCAATTTCAATATATATATATATATATATATATATCCAATGATATAAAGTTGAATTTTAAAAATTAGTAATCAAATAGATTCTTAAATATTATCTTACATATAATACGTGTATATGTACATATTTATATATATCAAAAAATTTCATAAAACCCACACCTCACACATGTCCATATCTAGTTATAAATAAGATAATAATTTAAAATAAATTATGTTAGGATTCTAAATAAATATAAAATATTTGGTGATAAAAATAAATATTTAGAAAAAAAATTATTTAAAATATAGTTTGTTTCCTTTTTAAAATTATAATACGGAAAAAATTATTTTCAAGTATATTTTATTTTATTTTAAAATATATAAATACATAAAAAGAATTTGATTGTTGGATTTGAAACGTAGAACAATCCTGTTAATATGTAACTTTAAAGGTTTAAACTTTCTATAATAAGATTAAGAAATTGAGATGGGAAGATGTTTATCTATAAAACTTATATTTAATGATAATAAATTATATTAATAATTACTTGTAAATAAAATAAGTTGATACATTTAATTTTCAATATTCACTTTTTTTTGTTTTGATTTCGTTGGATATAAAAAAAAATAGTTTATTAATAACGTAAAAAAATTTTTTATGCAAGCAGTAATAAAACTTTTTTGTGAAAGTTTGAGAGAACTAAAAAAATATCGAAAGTTTCATGAAATTGTCTATCTGATTGTTTATTTATATATACCAATTAATATTCACAAATTTTTTTGGATTTAGATTCTTTTTTTGATTAGAAATATCTATATAGATAAATATTTAGTAATAGAGAGATATATCGACAATTATCTTCTACTAGAATTATTATGTTAGAATTATAAGAATATTTGCAATTTCTTTTTTTTCAAATTTCTTTTTTAATTATATTTCTTTAATATATCGACAATTTTTTTTTTAAAATTTATTTTTATTTTATAATTAGTAAAAGATAAATATTTATACTTATTTTTATTTTATAATTATTTAATATTCATGTTTATGAATGCATGTCAATGTCTCTGAATTCATGTCCATGTCTATGACTTAGAAGACAATTCGTGTCTATGTCTATGACCTTAGAAACCTCTTTTCTGTTTGACCACATATCATCTCCATATTGGTAGATTGATTTTCTCTTTGTGAGATGTCCTAATTATAGATGTTAAGGAATGTTGCTTTGAATTTTTTTAACAATTTCATATATAATATCTATGAACTCATGTTTGTGTCTACAGTAATTCATGTTTATGTCTATGATATCGGGACTAATGTTAGACTTGTTGACAAAATATTTTGAGAATAAAATAATATAAAGGCAAAATGGTCATCGTCCACGCCACAAGTGCTAAAAAAATGACATTGTTGTATTTGGGAGAATTTAAAACTCTGCTAGAGACAATTATCTCTAAAACAAGAAATAAAATTTTGAAAATCACTCCTGAAATTCTAGATATTTGAGCGGATTCTGCATTTTTTGTTTTTGTTTTGTCTCTTATATAATATTGTCATTTTGTAGTTTTCATATATGAAACATCTGATGTTGTGATAGTTGGAGTTTCTAATTATAACAGAGCTTCGAATCTGTTAACTATGAGAAGACGTGGAGATGCAGCAAGGGTGCTTTGTCTCGGCAGAAATACTGCGACAAGCACATGCATAGAGGTAACAAGAAGAAGCATCCAGTGGATACTAACTCGCACGAAGACATCGGTGTTAGCTCGTTAACTGTGAATAAAGCTGCTAGATCTATGTCTTGACCAGAAGCTCTCTGTTTCATTCATGGGAATTCCACTGTCTCGAGTTTCTGATGAGAAGAACACTCGTAGTTGCAGTACCAACACCACCATTACTGACACGGCTATAACATTTGATAGAGATTACATAAAAGCAACATGTCCTAATATTAGGAGAATAACATCAATTAAGGCAAATGATAGGATCTACCAATCTTCTGAGGGAAACCCGTAGGCGTATTTCATATTTCATCAAAATACAACTTTCGACCAGTTTTCATCGAGCTGGGGACTCTTCTTCCTCTGTCATCAAACAAAATGCCTTGAGAGGCTTATCAGCAGACAACTTTAGGTAGATGTTCACAGTACAATGAATCGATGATAAGGGAATAGGAAGAACAATGATACATATGTATTAATAAAAAGCCTAAAAAAATTAAGCCCTCAAGGTATCAACCCTAAAAAAAAGAGATGAATGTACAAAGCAGTGGTTATTTGGTTAATGAACGAGGAGAAGAAGGAGATTGATTGGGGAGAGTCTGAGGAATCTTCCTAAAGACATGTTTCCTGCAACGTTGGAAGATACTGTCGTATATCAGATCAAACTGAACTCCAGCTCTCTCTCTATTCACTATGAACATTATGTGATCTGCTTCCACTATCTTATAATACCTGCAACAACAAAAAGAACAACCAAAATTTCACATTTTCATTCTATTAGTATTCAGTTTCCACTCTGTGACATTTGTTAAAGTATGGTCACTAACCAGATCCCGGGTTGTAATGTTTGACATTCCGAATCACTCTTTATAAACCGGCTTGGATGCTCAACAGGTAGCCTCGGATGTGTCATCGATATCGTGTTCAATGCCCCATCGTTCTCTTGCCACTCCTCATCCCTTCATTTCAAAACATTTTCTTGTAGTTAATACAGCTACTTTGCAATCAATGTCAGAAGTTTGAATCTTTTTTATGATATGGTGTTTACCTGTAGCCTTTATAAGGAGGAGACACATCTTGTGGATATCTCCATTGGCTCATCTGAAAGACGCGGAGGAAGAGCATCGGGTGAATTCCAAGAACACCTGAAGGGATTGTCATGCCCATGATTCTGCGCGTGCGTTTAGTCGCATAACTGAAGTAGTAAGTATTTGGAAATGTCTGAAGATTCGAGTTAAGACTTATTGAGCCTTGGATCGTGAGATCAGGTAAGATCCAATCAGCAGAAGCAAAAGGACCTGCGTTTCCCATTAAGCAATCAACAAGACCTCTCACACCGGTTTTCTTCCAAGAAATGTTGAAGTGATCAAACCCGAAATTGTAATATGTCTTTAGCCATGATATGTCCAACCAATCGTACATTATCACGCCTATACGACATAGCTGCAACAGACATATCGGTTTCATGCTCTTCCCGTCGTCTGTCCTGTAATAGCAACAATAACAGCCAGCAGGATAAGAGTCAATAATCACAACAGAAGATTTTGGGTTTCTAATACAAATATTCCAGTCAACTGTATGATACATTCAAATACTAAAGAAAGGATTGAGATTTTCAGGAGGGAAACGAACCGCATGCCGTCTAAGTAAGTCCTGGTAGTTCCATTGAATGCCCCGGATAATGAGGTCACACTCAGAACCCAATTCTCGTTCGTTTCTTCAAACCCTTCAAATGCCTAAAAATCACAGTTTAAGACATATATTTAACAACCAACCATCAAACAGAGCTTTTAAAACATAAGATATTCTTCCATTAGAGAAGGATTCAACTCAAACCTTATCTGCAAGCATTTGCTGCAACACGCGAACAACTTGTGCCCCAGCTGAATGCCCCACAAAATGAATAGGATGATCCTCATCCCATTCAGGGTATTGCCCTAAAACACATACCAAACTCAGATTTACATTCATTTTGGTACATTGGTCTGAGACTTCAGATCAGAACCTAACCTTTTCCGTATTCTTTTCCAAACCGAGAATGTCCACAAGCCTCACTATGCTCTTCGCCAAAATCAACTCTCCCTCCTTTTAAGTAATAGAACAATTCCCTTGCCCTGGAAACCAATGTTTATCATTAGCAGAATGCATACACAAAAAATATCAAAATGTGCATCAAAAGCATCATATCAGACGACTACAAATTGATAATGAACCCAGTACCGATCATAGATGCTTGTTAAGGATCCCAAATCAGGAACGAGAACCCTATCATCTTTCTTCTCAGCACCACCAAAGTATGATAAGCCTCCTAATTTCTGATCAATCAAAACAATGAGATCAGACCTCAAAACAATGCATCTACTAACAGAATAACCAAGTTTGAGTTTTTTTTTTTGATTTACCCCTTTGCCAAATCCAAAGATCCCATGAACCAATACAATTGGAGGCAAACCCTCAACATTTGTTTGATTTTGACCGGTTTGTCCAACGTCGTTGAAATCGATATTGGACTTGAACAAGTGATTTGTGAAGGCCTGTGAGATATCTCCGGCAACGGCGGAGCTAAAGATATAAAACCCATAAAGCAAATGCACCATGGAGCTCACAAAGAGCTCTACGAGTTGAAGAGAAGTTACATACCACAACTTTATCATCTTCCCACACACCAAAATCAAATTTCGAAAACTATTAAGAATAAAAATGCCTAGAATATGAAATTTTTGTTTTTTTTTGAAAAAAAGCTCCCCGAAACAGGGGAGACAAATACAGAGAAGGAATCTCTTGAGCCTTCTTTTCAAAAGAACATAAAAGGAAGCTCCTTTGGCGAAAACCCAGTAAATTCGAAAACTCTAGATTTTCCCGAGAAAAAGAAGGAAAATGCGTCGTCCCTCTTTAACATCCAATCTTCTGGAGAGAAACTTGTTATCCACTTGTATCTGCCCACCTCTCACCAAACAACAAATTTTCAATAGAAAAGAAATGAAAAAAACTAGAATAAAATAAAAAATTACAATCTTTAAGGCTGAAGCACGCCATGTGTATCAGTGCTGACCTCTCTTCTATAAATTCCGAGTTTCCGCAATATTGTAATGTCAGGGTCCACTACATTTTTGGAAAACCTTCAATTATTAGTTTATTTTTTGCTGAATTTTGATTGGTTGAGAGAAACGGTGAAGTGGTTGGATCGGCGCTGGAAGGTTTTGTATCTTCTTCTGCTTCTCTGTAACCTTATCCTCTTAATTATAATTAGGGTCTTCTATCCAAATTCTTAATCCATTTTTGTTCGGTGTTGATTTAATTTGACTTGGCGTTGAATTTTTTTGTAATTATCGGCTTTTTTTTGTTAACAATTAGTTCGACAATACCTAAGATCCAATCCATAACCAAATTGTTCAAATTGAGGTTAGATAAAATTCATAACCAAATTGCTCAAATTAAAGTTGGATAAAATTTGAACGGATTACCTTGCATCAAAGTTCAACTGGACCACCTATTTCACGTACTTCTTGATAATTAAATTATTTTTTCCAACAATTGTTATCATTTCATAACATATTTGCATGAAAGAAATACAGCCTCATGTGGAGGTCAAATGTGAATTTCTAAATGTATATTTGTAGTTGTCGGTACAACACACCTTTAAATATAGTATCAAATATCTCAAAATTATTTATTTCATTTTTGATAATTGAGCATAGTTATTGAAAATGGAAGAACAAAATGTAAGACTTATAAAAAAATGAAATTATTCGAATAAGAACAATAATCTAATTTATTTACAAAATATTTTACATAAGTTTTAAGTAATATCTACATATGTATGAAAATATATCAAAATCGAAAAATAAATAGCAAATAATATTTCGGGAAATTCCCACAAAAAATCCTCAAAGCTAAATTCACTAACAACTTCAACCTCGAATGTTTTTCATTCCGATAAAATTGCCATATTAACCTTGAATTAATTTTCGTGGTTAAAGTTATTGAAAACATGACATCAATTATATTTTCGTTATTTATACTACCACAATATTCAATTGTCATAAAAGTGTATGTGAACGTGGATAGTTTAATAAATAATTGATGTACATTTCAATTTAACACTTAGTTTCAAGTTTTATTTTATGTGCGAAAAAATATTTAAAGTTTAAAACTTTAAATTGTATGGCAATTCTGTATTTTAGGGTTAAATATAGTAATTTATATGGTTTGAAGGATTGTTTTGTGAGTAAAATATTATTTGAGGTTTAAATTGTTTGTGACTTCAACTATTGAAATTTTTTTTTTTGGAATTTGCCAAATATAAAGTTAATGTCTATAGAAATACTTCAAATTCCGAATAGAGAGAGAAGATACTGGTCTAATACCTCATGCTCCCATGTTTGCTCCACTGATGTTATTTGGATAGTAGTATCAGCTAAATCCCAAAAATAAAGCTGAGTCTTTCGAAGAGGTGCAACCAAACATTTTATCTGTGAAAACTGAATGCGTGAATAGGGATCTACGTATTAACTCCTTCCTCTGATTTACAATTTTTTTGGATTTGAAGCTATCATGTGAGTTCTCTTTTTTTTGTAAACTTCCCCATATTTTGGCTTCAGCTTCAACATATTGCACAATCACTTGACTAATTTAAATAATAATTAGTGGCATTATATATTAAACCTTTTAAAGATAATGAAGAATATCAAAAAATAGGTGGCTAGTGGTTTGCCCTTGATTTAGCTAGACACTAGACACGAGGTGATACGTTCGAATCTTAACTTTCTTCATTTAAAGAATTTCGGCTTAGATCTAGTTTTGTTGTCGATCCAATAGTTACTTGTTGACAAAAAAGAAATAAAGAATATAATATATGTAAAGTATTACGTTTAATATATATATGACTGTAAAATAAAAGTATCGAAACTAATAAGACAACAAATCAAGAGAAACACATCACAAGATATTATCTCAAAAACACTTAATTGGCTTTTCTAATTTAAGCTTCTCAATCTCCTCTGATTAAAGCTTTTTGTACGTACTGAGGTAGATAACTGAAAAAAGCAGATCACTTGAGACATCCAAACCACGAAGTCATCACATGCAACTCTCGTCTGCATACTCATGCTCTCTTTCTTTGCTCTACATCAATGTATGTTTTTTCTCATATATATCCAAATTGAACTGCTTTTTATATTCTTTTACCAATCGAAAATGTCCGATCAGTAACTCAACTCCAAAATCCTCAACAATATCATATCATATCATGTATGACAACTATCGAATCCGTTGTATTGTGCAGTCGTCGTCAAAGTTGATTTGAGGTGTGTTTCCATATGAATGTGTAGGTGTGAGGATGGAGATTATTAGAGACAAAGGAATGTCGAACAAAATCTATTTACCGCCATGTTTCTATTACAATTGTCACCAAAAATTCTTTAAAGACTGTTATTGCTGCACCTCAAAACCAAAAGTTTGTTATGGGAACCAAAACGAATGCAACACCAATTGTCCTCCTCACATTTAACAACCAAGCATTCTTGTAATAAGCATAATTAATTGTATCATTTCTCATTTATATTACTCTTATATAAACAAAAATTAGTTTTCTAAGAATTTCTAAATTATGAATTTTGAATTATGATGGCAAAAGAATAATTATGAATTTCTGAATTATATGAGATTTTTTACTATTGAAACAAATATCTCTTTATAGTATGTATATGCCAAAAAAAACGAATGCCAATAAATGTAGATTTGAACAATATAAGTCATATATACGTTTGTTTTCCTAGTCAATTCTAAATAAGATATAGAGAGGATACACTATTTTGGAAAAGGATAATCACTTGACTTTAATATAAAACAATAATTAATAATGACAGAATGTTATTTTGTCTTTTTAATATGATGAACAATATATAAGTGAAAGAATATAATTCATTCCAATATCAGAGTATTACAGTCTATATATAAGACAAGAAAATAAGAGAGAAACAACAAAGTTTGTGTAAGTAGATGATTGGTTACTGTAGATTTTTTTGCCTTAGGTACTTGTAAATTTTTATGTTGTATGAATTTATTTTTGTAAAGTTCATAAATTTTGGTTTTTGGTTTTTGGTTTTCCATGGTCAAAAACATTCAATAATAAAAAATTAGTTTTTTTAGAGCAATTAATGCCAAAAATAAACTTAGAGTATTGTTGGTTTAATTTCAGTATTTTAAAAATCTTTTTTTGCTCTCAAGAACAACGAGATCGATGTGCAAATTAGAGCCTATGACAAATAAAAGATGAAATCACAAACAACTCTTTCCTTCTTTGTTCTATTGCATAATTTTCGTATAATTATCTCTTGATTAGTTTTGTCATTGTCAATGTTGGCTAATGATGTGTGGAATCATTTCAAATGTTATAGGCATGAAGATGGACGTTAGAGAAATAGAGGGCTCGAGCAAGCTTTGTCTTCCACCGTGAGGTCCTGCATTATGTGGATCTCTTTTCGAGAAACGGTCTTGTTCGTGTTGAATTCACAATCAAAAGCTTTGTTTTGATAACCAAAACGATTCGATTCTGATCCTCGTTGTCCTCAGATTGATTCTCATTGATTTCGAATCAATTACTTACGTTATATGGATTCAGTTGATTAAAAAATTTACTCGATTTCTCATCTCTTTTTTTAATAGTAAGTTTCTGTTTTATTGTGAGTTCATAGTAGAGTTTATATGTTCGTAGATTTCAGGATTTGGTGAGAAAATCGTAGTCATAGTAATTGTATTTTGGTATTTAAGTCTCTTTATTACCGCTTCATTGTGAGAGATTCGTTAGATTCAAGAAAGAGATCAAATCTAGTCTTTATCTTTCTTAAATTTTTAAAATCGTTTTCGGTTTTAATATTGTATTTTTTAAGCTTTGTTAATCCGAATTTGGAGTTGTAAATCTTGTAAAAACACTCTAAGTGAAATCGAAATTCAGGGATTCCATAAAAGCTCCGTTATTCACAAATACAATGCTCTAATCAATTAAGACCTATCTATGTAACTATTTGGATTCTATATGTTATGTAATGTGCATTTTAGTTGACCAAGTTATATGTGTTACGTACCCATTCATTTTTTATCTTGATTCTCATTTCTAGTAATGTGAATGATATTGCATCACATATACATAGTTTACGAATTATTTGAAGAAATAAAGCTTTGATATAGGCTACATACTAAGAATTGTAATTACAAAATTTAACAATCTCTTAATGGAATTTCATTTGATATTTTTTTGTATGGAATATATAAAAATGACTTACAAAAGATAGAAACATATATCTGTATATATATATATATAGAGAGTATTTTACTAAATATGAAAGGTATAAAATGTAAGATTTAACAAAATATAAAAGTCATAGTCATACTTTTACTTTCTTAATAAACTTCTATATAATATATAGAGAATACAAACCATTTTGGAAAAGAATCACTAGCTAGACTATAACTAATGACAGCATATCATTTGAATAATATGAACAATATATGTAAGAATAATTTTCATTTCAATATCAGTATATTACATTCTATATATGACTATGAAATAAAAATCACATAATGTATTAAAGACCAGAAACCAAGAGAAAAAACAACATAAGTTTGTGTAAAACAAATAAAAAATGAAATCACAGAGAGCTCTCATCCACATACTCATGTTTTCCTTCCTTGTTCTACATCACTGTATGTTTATGTTTATGTTTCTTCATATATATAACAATTATCTCTTTGTTCAGTCGTCTTCAAAGTTGGGCTGATTTTGTATTTGAAATGAATGTATAGGTGTTCAGGTGGAGGCTCGAGAGATAAGAAGGTCGAACAAAATCTATGTACCTCCATGTTTTCATACGAGTTGCGAACATTTCTTCAAAAGAGATTGTTATTGTTGTGGCACAAATCCAGATCTTTGTTCGGAAGACCGAGACACTTGCATCATCAATTGTCCTCCTCCTCTGTATTAGTTAGTACCTTTAATAAACTAATTTACATCAACTAAGTATGTAAATTACAATATTAATTAACAATCTCTTAATGGAATTGCATGCATGTGCTAACATACAGAGATAATTAATTAAGTAACTCACATTTTGATTTAGATTAAACAAAAATAATGAATTCTTGTTGATATAACTTCTACATTCTCTCCAATATACGTTTTTTCACATTTACACATAAATGAACAAGATAAATATTTGACTTTTTCATGAAAAATTTTGAAACACTAAACTCTAATTGATTATTCTCTAAGGGCATTTAGGATTCTTCCCTGGTCCTCCATAGTAAAAATAGCTCCCCCAAGCTCGATTATATCCACCTTGAATATCGTAACAATTTGGATGATCCGCAAGTACTTTAAGATTAGGAGAAGGTACCAAATTGTTATCCCAATCAACTATTTGGATATTTCTCAAATAAGAAGATTTTGTAAATCCTTCTTCTGCAAAATGTCCGCTTCCCATTTGTGTCGAAGTATGGGCTCCAAAAGGACTCGAATTTACCACTTCACCACCGTATTGGACCATACTCGCGTGCTCTTTCAGGTGTGTGAACAAAAGCGATGGCCAATACCCGACTAAAATACCCGACCCGAATTCCAACCACCAATTACCATGTTTCGGATCCTGTAATACACAATGCACTCTGAGTCAAAAATTTTGATTGGAACGACAAAACCCGATATAAATTTTTTTTTAATCTATTATATCTATATGTAGTGGGGATGAATCAAATCCAGATATCAAATCATTTAAGCTATTTTAACCACCAAACCGATAAGAACTAGACAATAATTAAATCTAATTTATTTAAAAGAGTTTGGCCGGTAACATCGTAAATTAATGTGAATCAAAACAAATGTAAAGTCAGTGACATTTACTTAGATGAACTTTAATGCAACTAAAATAAAGAATAGTGGGTTTTATTAAAAAAAAACAAAGCATGCCTTTAATTATGACCCATGTGAGGCTAGAGAAAATAAATAGTACTACTTGAATTAATCATAAAACTCATGAGCCATGCGACTAGCATTGCTTTGAGAGTCGGTATGTTGAACTATTTGGGGACAAATGTATCAAAAATGTAAAAAAAGGAATAACTTAGACCAAAAGTAAAGAGTTGTAATAAGTGGTAGCATACTCAAGTATTCTTCACTTTGTTTCTCTATAAATCATAAAAAAGAGAAAAAGATATATAGATTCTAATTAAAGTATATGCAATTTATTTCTTTCTTCTTTATTTTTTTCTTTTTAGCTATTTAAAAAACCAATAAATAAATTGAATATATGAGTATTACCTTCCAAATAAGAAGAGTTATATCGAATTGTCCACCTTTGAATGAAGAGGAAGGAGAGATTGCAGCTCCAATCGCAATCTCACTATTGGTTTGGACAAAACCGGAACACAACAGATTGTAACAACCAGTTGCTTGATATGCATCGTTCTGTCTCCAAAACATTACAAGTCATTAATTATAAATTTATTAAACTAATATATAATAGATTAGAAAAAAGAAATTAAAGGCTTAGCAGTGAAAAGACTCACAGTCCAGTAAGTAAAAAATCTTGGGTAATTATCTCCATAGAGCTCTGGACTCACCTAATGAACAGAACATTAATTATACATAATTAGCAATTGATTTAATTTAACATTTTAAGCTAATGGTTTATAATTATATAGTACTAAAATTTACCTGCCAACCAGCTTCAATGGTGTTGAGATCATTACCAAAGGAACCAGAGATAATCCAAATCTGAGATAAACTAAATTCGTATTGATTCTGAACTTGTGGAGCCCAAACATTTATGCTTGCTTTTGCACCAAAGTATTTCTCTCCGCTCACGTATCCCACCGCATGCTACAATCAGTAATTAACATTATTATTTATCCCTTAATTAAAATAAATTATTATTGCCAACAATGAAAATGAAATGGGAATATGCTGAGTTGCTTTCAGTCTGGTGGTTAGGATGATCCAACTAAACACTGGGCATCAGGGTTCGATTCCTACCCGCTGCATTATGGTAGCTTAAAAATGAATTATTGGGGATAGACTTTAGGCTATGGATCGGACCTTGTCGATTCAATGTTGACAAAAAAAAAATGAATGGGAGTATTAATTATAGAACCTTGACAGAGCTAAATCTACGTGAGAGTTTGTGTGTGTGTTTTCTTTCTTCTTCTCCAAGCCTAGTAACTAAGGATTTTATATTACACTTAGTTATCAAAATGATATAATTTGGAAAATAAAAAAAATGCTGATAGAATGTATTAATCATTAATCAAAAGAAGTTTTCTGTTTTTACCGACAAGCTTCTCTATCTTTTTTTTCTACATTTCTTAAAAGATTAATTTTAAAATAAAATAAAAAAACTAAAAAGGAAAGTGAAAACACTTGCCAGTTTCGTTGACCACTTTTTTTTTTTAATCTTGTCCGGAGATAGTAAAGAAAATAAACATTCCATCGTTTTCAAAATCTTATATTTCAATACTAAGAAATTCGAATTTGAATGTATAAACAATCCGGACGAAATAATTTTCTCTTCAAAATTTGCTTATTTTTAAACAAAGATATATATATTTTTCTGTGTTCAAAAATAAACCAAATATGAGATGTAATATTAAACTGAATAAAAAGAAAAAAGAAGGACGAAAATCTTACTTCATGGCCATTGCTGCTGGTGTCTCTTCTGTAATGTCTGAGTTTCTTGCCAAAGTTAGAAACAGAGTTAGTTCTGAGAATGTCTTCTTGTTTTGTTCTTCTGATAGGGACTGTTCCTTCAGGACATGTCTCCCCTTCCATTCTCCACAATTGAAAGGTCTTTGGTTTCAATCCTCTCCTGTTGCTATGCCCTCTTGGCCTCTCAGGTGGATCCTTCAATGATTAAGCTCACAGATTAATAAGTTTATCATGAAAATAGGTCTAATTAATGACTCTTGTCAATTAGGTTTAAACATTATGTATTTGTACCAGTGGCTTTTGTCCTCGTAATCTAGGATGATCAAATGCTGGTTGGTGATGTGATAAAACACAGTCTATGATGTCTCCATCAGAGCTCTGCAAAAAACAATTTAGGGTACCATAAATCAGAGATAAAGAATCAGAAAGAGAGTAAGAAAGTGCGTGTTTGAGTATGATAAATCTCACTTACATGAATTGTCTTGACGGAAGGTTTATTGATCTTCCTAAGATGTTGAGTAATGGCTTTAAGCTTGTTAAGCTCCTCCAATGGCCGGAGAGTTTGGTTTCTACGGGAGAGATTTTGGGATAAGACAGAAGAAGACAAGAGAAGAAGAGAGAAGAAGAGAATGTTGGAGAAACAAGGACGAAAGAAAAGAATCATATCAAAGAAGAAGCTTCTTCTACTTCTACTTCTTCGTCTTCCTCGTCTTCTTTCTCTTGTTCTCATTCTTGTATCTTGTGTAAACAACTCTGTTTCGGTTTGTCTCATTGTATTGCATCGATCGAAACGGCAGCATTTATGGCCGTTTCTGGGTTTCCTCAACACGAACACACCTCCCATTAAACCCCAAAACGTTTTCATACTATATAAAATTTGAGAGAGTGAGCAAAAGAAGACAAAACTGTTGAATTTTAAAACTTGCTCAAGCTCTCATCATTTCCAAAGACATTGAAGCTAAATCTCTTCATCTCATACACAAAGAGAACACTTCTCTTGTCTTCTTGGGTCTTGTGTCAACAATAGAGAGAGAGAGAGAGAGAAAGAGAATTAAAAGGGGTTTATGGAATTCTGGTGTCTTAAAGTAATAGAATAAGTGTGTATGTGTTTTGTGTTGGTGATTTAAGAACTTGGGTAGTGATGAAATTATTCATGCCTTTGTTTTCGTTAATCTTCAAAAAAATGACAAAATCATAAAAGTCCACTGACATAAAGTGACGACATAAAGTGACTAAGCAAAATCTAACTACATTACTTTTTTTGGGTCCATGGCTTAAGCAAACAAGTTTGCACACTTCCTCCTTAAATCACCTTATAACTTAGAATATACATACAAAGTAGCTAGCTAGCTTAAAAATTATTTAAAACAGAAGATAACAAACTCTTAAGTTTAAATTTATTTTTGTATTGATGAGAGAGCTTAAAGAATAGTAATCGAGCTTTTTTCTTAAAATCTTATTAAAATTATGTATGCAATTTATTGTTATGTATATATTTTTTTATAAACAATCAATAATCGACAAGATCCGATTTATACCCTAAATGCTCTAACTGGAACAAACCAACTGCATGGGCCACTTGCTACTTGACATTGTTGTATATATATATATATATACACACATAATTGGAAACCTATTAACAATAATACTTTGAACTCGGCCATTAATCAAGGGATACAACTCATGGAATCCTCTCACGCATTCGATTTTGGCTAAGGAGTTCGAAAATTTCTCTTCACTTTTTTTTTAAAAAAATCTCGCTCTCTAAAGCACATATATATTACCGTTATATATCTCGAACAAGTCTTGCATTTAATTTAATTTGGGGTTGACAAAAAAATAATAATTGGACTATGTAATTCAAACTATCCTCGATATTTACTTTAAAACACTATATGCAAACAGATGACATTTAATTTAGTGGCAGATAGTAAGTCCAATAAAAGTATGCGTACTTGCATATATAAGGATCGAGTCCTACCGTCTACATTATGTAGGAATTTAGCTAATAGGCCGATCAGTTGTGATCTAATGTTAAAAAACACTATATGCAAAAAAGTAATAAATGAAATGAAATTAACATAACTTGGTCAAAAGATAAAAAAAGGTTGGGGGAGAGGAAGTGTTCCCAAGCAGGAATACAAAGCCTGAAACATTGTATGTTTGAAGATGTATATAGCCAAAATTATAGAGAAGTCTTATGTTCCTTATGATAATGACACTCAATATTATTTCTTCTTCTTTTTGTTTTATTCTCTGTTAGTTTGTGTTCTCTTAAAAAGAAAAAACAATTTTTTTTGTATCTTTTAAGAGACAATTTGCAAATAATTACTTTTAAATAATTGATTCTTGAAGTCCTGTTTTACTCTTTGCTCTCTTCCCTATATGTTCCTTCTGTCAGCTACTCTCTTATTTTTTACCTTAACAACATTTTGTCTACAACTTTATTTTTTTCATAAGATATCAACTCATTGTTTCAACAATGCTAACAATTATGTGAAATACTATAATACTAGTTTACATAAAATTAGATAATTGAAAATTATTAAGTAGTTGTGTTTAGGGATATGAGAGTGTTGGCACGCGCGGCTGGGAATTAGCAATGCATGCTCGAGTGTGTATGCTTGAGGGACCCATTCATGGTTCCATCCTTAATTTACTCCCACCAATTATTTTTTTTCCCAACAAATAATCGCTACATCGACAAGATCCGATACATAGCCTAAATTCTCTAATTGGAGCAGAAAAAAATTTGAACTCATCACTTGATACTTACGTAAATCAGAGACAAACCAACTGGATCACATGTTTCTTGAGACTTATCATCTCTCTTGATTATTGATTATTGTTTTTATTGCAAAATTTTAAAACCTATATATATATATATATATATTATGATTTGAAATTTTGGATACATGTAGTTCAGTATGTTGTTATACGTATGCCACTAAAAACATTATCATTATTTACTGCGCTCTCATAATCCATGCAACAAATCATGGGTTAAATTTTTTAATCCAAAATAATAATGGGTTAAAAATCATCGACATTTCCACCATTAGTGGATTCTTAATTGTGAGAAAACTTTAAACTTGATAGAAAAACATTGAGTACGGCAATCATTAATTCATACTAATCCTTGTATTATTTTGCGTAAATGTCAAAATCAACTCATTACCAAATACATATAGTGAATAGCACAAATTTCACGTACATATATTTTTATTGCATGCATAAAAGCGCTAACATCAAACTATATATGAATCTAATTAAGATGAATTGTGAATATGCAGACAAATTTGAGTACTAATAAATTAAATAAAAATAATGAATTGTAACTGTAATTTGCACAAATAGATGACATTATTGCATAGTACTTTGGATCATATGGTCAAACTGGTGTAATTTTTGTGTATTATTGGACACAAACATAGTTGAATTTGAATATTAAGTGCTTTAAATGTCAGTCGATATGCATTTCTATTACCAGAACTACTGATATGGTGGTTGGCTTCATCAGGGAATGCGTCATTCGCGAGATTCCAATTCATATATTAAATTAGTACAAACCAAAAACACATACTGTAATAGTAAAAGATAAAGAAGAAATTAGAACAGAAAGTCAAAGTGAGTGGTTGTTGAAGCGGTAGGTATCATTTGGCGGTTAACTTAACATAGAAACAACACGAATCGCAATTCAATGCATCATATTTTGTGCAAATTGCCAAATTGGGTGGAGAGTCTATAAACTGGCCTCGGCATATAAACCGGTACCACGATATCATACTGAACCGCACCAAAATTTTTTGGTTCCGTTCGGTTTCGATCCCAGATAAAGAACCGTTCAGTTTCAATACTTAGGTCATTTCAGCTATCGGTTTAGTTTTTAGTTTTGTTCGGTTATAAGTAAAACCAAAATTAATTAGTACTAAAAGTATTTTGATTACTATTTGATACTATTTATTGTTTTTGATTATTTGGTTCTTGTTATGAATGGTTATTTTTGGTAAAAAAGTAATAATTGGAATCGAAACCAAATCAAATTTTAATTAGTATTTATTAGTTACTATATTTTAGAACCAAGAGAACTGAAAATAATGAAATCTGATTCGAACCAAACCGAATAGCTGTATGGCAAGGACACATTAAAGAAATTTATTTGAGAAAAAGGATAAAAGTGATAAGTATGTATTTTTTACACACGATTTATTGCAATTTGACCTGTAGTCTATATTCTGCTCAAGGTAATTAGAATTTGAAATACAGTTTTGAAAAGCCAAGACAATTCCAATAACTTGTTTTTGTACTACAAATTTTGTAACGGACTATACGCGTATGTTTTATACTCTTTGATTATAGAGCAGAGAAGAAGTTCGCTGGACATAGAATGTATCGTACAAACTGAGAAGTGGTTGTAGAATTTGATCACACTTGTGGTCTTGTCTGGACGACATAGAGTTTCCCGTCTCTAATCACACCTTCAATGTCCTGTGCAGTTCCATACAGTTTCTCGATGGCATCTCCTGCGCGTGCGATGTCCGTGAGGATCTTTTTCTGGAAGCTCTGGTCAGTGATCAGAGGATCTGTTGTGTAATCGAGGACGACTTTGTCTTCCTCGTCCATTGGTACACTGCAAAAAAGGAAGGAGGAGTTTCATTGTTGCTCGATGGTTGTTAAATAATAAGATCAAGACAAGGATAAGAGGGTTTGATTCTGTTTATATTACCTGTCGTAGAGGCCTGCACCTGCATAACCTTCGAGATCTTCTCCATTGGAATCAGATCTGAAGATGATTGAACGTCTTATGAACAGCCCAATTGGTTTGCTGGGGTAACCAAACACCTGAGTGATATTTTATATTTCATCAGCGGGAATGATTTAGAGGAATTGACAATGTTTTTATTCGCAGTATCTACATATAAAACACCAAAAGTTAGCTTTAAGTACCAGCGGCGAATCGAGGTTGGTTTTCTTGCAGATGAAACTCAGAGACCGGCCGGGATATGCTCCTACAAGAGTTTCACCAAGGCCTTTGACAACCTGAAATCAAAAAACAACAGTCAGGTGAAGTTGGCAGAAGCTCTAATTCATAGGAGTTGGAATGGAAGGGGGAATACGGATCTTTTACCTCAGCGTAAATCTCTGATGAATCACCAGAAGATGGGTTAGTTGTGTGAATGACGAAGGCATAATCTGCATTGATGACTTCTTGGACCAAAACAGCCATGCAGAGATAGTCATGATCCAGCTTTACTTTCTTCGTGCTGAAGTACGCTCTCTCATTCCATTTCGAAGCCCAGACCTGATTATATACACGTCCAGTTACAGAGATTTGACATCTTCCTGTTAAGCAGAAAATTCATCTTACTACAATATTTTACCTTTTTAATGGCAGCCCAAGCTTGCTCCCATCTCTGTTCACCTTCATCACCCGGCCACGGCATGTCAGAACTTTTCATAGTACTTTTCAGTTCTTCAACCTGACACCAGAACCATTACAGAGGCACTTTCTCTTAGCAAATATCTACATTTCCTCCCTTTCCACAAAGCTTCTCCGAACAAATGCACTACTAGAGTTATAGCCTTATAGGCATCAAGCTAATCCATGGCATCAGGCAGATAATACCAAAACTTAACCAACAAATATGCATTAACCAAAGGAAAAATGGTTTTATGGTAAGGAATCAGGTCAAAGAACAGAGATTGAGGGTCCAAATATGAAAAATGTTGTGGTTAATAGCATGTGTTGCGAAAATAAACAACTGCAGCCAAGATTCGAGATATGTAGGAAGAACTAACAAATAACAGTGAAGGTTCTAACAACAAATAATACGAACATACCAGTTCTGCGGGTGCAACTAGCCCCAACAGTGTCTCACGGATTTCCTTCAAAGCACCTTGGTCGCCCTCATCAAGACTTCTCTTCAATACCAGTAATTTCTCGTTTACGGCCTGCCATAATCCAGAGGGAGAGAAAATGACTGGGAAGTGAGGTTGGGCGAAGGTAATCATGAAAAAGCAAAGTCTTAAAATTTTTTGGTTTTGACAGCAATAATTTTATGATTGTCATTAGTCATGCACACCAAGACACCATGGTTTGTGGAGACCCCTCATGAAAGATTCGTTCCAAGCAGAAATCCTAAGAAGCATTGGAACTATTTCTTCTACCACTATCTCCAGATGAAGAACACCATTCAACCATACAGGTGGCGAAAACTCATAAAAGTGACTTGATATCTTTTTGAGCCAGAATGAGTAAGAAAGGTATACTATCCTACCTGATTCGCCTTTTTGGAGATAACCTTCTCAAAAACACCAAAAGGCAGCGCAACTGAAGTTGGGATACCAACCCAAGAAGGAACTTTTCCTTTCAGATATCCAATATTTCTTGATTTTGCACCAACCTAGAATAAAAATTGTGAGTGTATACCCAATACCATGAATTTAGCTCAAACATAAAGAAATTCATTAAAAAATTAAGTTACTCGATCAAAATAAGCTAGAATAACAGTAACTGAAGAAAGAAGACGGGAAAGTAAAAAATCAATAATATTATAGACTAACCAAGTCACTTGTGAACTCCTCGGATGATATAGCATATCTTCCGGAAAACTGCTTCTTGACCAAAGAAATGCTCGGAGGGACATCTTTTATATTGTCCGAACTTAGACTCGAAAGCTCGCTATCGTTGACCTCTCTGAGGAAAACGGAATATTAGAACGTAGTTTTGCCCAAATAGTTTTTCTCCAATTGAATTAAGCGAACTCTACTTAATATTCTGTCAAGCATAACAGGAGAGAGTATCTCAGCTTAATTTCTGGGAAAAGATTACCGATAGACAACATCTGCAGAGGTTGGTTGTACGCTCAACAGTTTTCCATCCTTTGCTTGGAGATCAGATAAGATATTAGAATCAAAACATGTGGCAAAGCAGATCTGCAATTGAAAAGCCAGGCAAAGTTGAATGACCGGGTTATGAGCGATCAGGAAATGTTTGGCAACATAGTGAAAATTTCACCTTTCCATTTCTTGCTCGAACAGAAACATGAGATAGTACATCCGGCATGTCAGGTGTCAGTACCGCAACTGCACCATCAGGAATTTCCTCCTCGCCTCTCACTCTGTTTGCAACTATGATTGTAGGTCTGTCGTAGGTTTTATTCTGTACAGTGAGCAATTCATCCACAACAGTGACATATCCGACAACCTCTACAGGGCTAATAACCTGCCAACTGATCAAGAGAAAGTGAACCGACATTAGATATTCTGATGAGTAACTACAGCGCGTCAATGGATACAGCATACTACAGAACCATGTCAATCAGTCACAAACTTGTTCAGCTATCTAACCTTCCCAAGTTTGCAGTCTGCCTAAGAACAGGGTCAAGTCGGTTAACAAGTGACGACAATGCTGCTGCAGACCCAGCTCGAATGATCTCTTCAGTAAATATGTTAACCTGTTATAGTGGTTTAAAAATATATCAAAAACCTCTTTCTTGTTCCAGAAAAAATACATAAATTATGATGAAAAAGGAAGATTTCAGTCACAAGAAGTGTAACTTACAGCTGATTGATCGACTCCAAGACAAGATCCAAGATATTCAGCCGATGGTTGCAAAATTTCGAGGTACCTCTCAGCTTTGCTTGCCAGTGCTAGTCGGCTCCTGTCGAGAACAGATTTTGCATACAGAGCCCAATGATCTTTTTTGCTCTTGTACATGGCAAGGGCAAATTGCCATCCCTGCAAAAGCAGTCAAATAACATCATACATCTTGTGTAAATTTTTTACGTTTTAGGCCATGGACCAGTAGCCGTTAGGAAGAAGGAGAGATATCTAAATTTTGATAGAACACAGTTATGTGAGTGGAGAAGCTAAGTTAGGCCCGTTTAAGGAAGCTAAGAATGCTAAACCCTGATGAAATCAGCCTACGGATACTGTTCTATAGCAGACAGACTGAGTATTCAATTAACCTTCAAGCAGTAGATAAGGTCTTCATTATCATCTGACGAAAGGGCAAGATTTTCAAGAACTAGGCTGATGAAGTACATGATTTTCTGCAAGAAGAAAACATTAGATGAGACAAAGAGACTCTCTGAAAAGATAAACATAAAAACACAAGATGAATAAACTATCCACTCATGATAATCAAGATCAATCTATTATGACAATGAATGAATCTAATAACCTCAGGTCCAGCATTGTTCAATTGCTCATATCCTCTTTCAATAGCTGTTCTGACAGTAGAATCAAGAGCAAGGTCCAAGAATAATAGATCCTTAAGGCGGTCATGGGACTTCAACAACAGTGGCCTTAGCTCTTGACGCGCTTCAAGCAAACCCTACATCAATGTTCCTTCTCATGGTAAGTAACGATGTATTCAAAGAGGTCAAACTAATAGTTTAAATAAAATTGCCCTAGTAAATAGAAAAAAAAATAATACCTCAAGAAGTGGCTCTACATTCTTTTCTTCAACATGTTCAAGGACGAAACGAAGCAAGTCCTGTTGGAGGAAGTGCCAACAGTGTGAGTGTACTGATCTTAACAAGTGTATTAGATTTTGAAGAGAAAGGAAGACGAGGAAAGGTACTGGATATCCAGAAGGCAATCCTGATACAGGATTTATCTGCACCCCAACCATGAAACCTTCACCCTGAAGGACAACACAAATGTTCAATTGCCAATTTCAGGAAGAATCATAAAATCTGTAACTTTTCAGTATATTGGCATACGTCATCTTGATAGCCCATGCAGTTTTGTATAGCCGACTCCAGATCTGCCCCTGAATGAACAGCCTGAACATAATAAAGAAGACCATAAATTACATGATATCCCTTACGAAAAGGAAAGAGAGAAAATCAGACTAAGTTTGCTGAAGAAAGGTGTAGCTAGATATGTAGAAAATGGCCAACACAAACTTGGGGAAGTAACCTTCAAAGTCCTCATGTAGTGTCCAAGATCACGCAAAAGACCATCTTTTTGTTCACTTCTAAAACTTGGTTCAGAATGTATGGCACGATCATAACTTAAGAGTCGCTCTTTGGTTATGCCATTATCATTCAAGGTCTTCCAGTAAACACTCATGTCAAAGTCACTTTTGACAAAATCCATCAATGCCTACAGCAAGAAAAGTGTCAAGAGAAAATATAAGATTAGAACCAGATGGGTGAAAGTTTAAATACCTGACAGATGACAACATCATCTGGACTAGTGTTGTTATGCAACTTCTGATGCCATTCCTCCATTATCCCACCCTTGCAGTCATTTTTCCTCTGCAAGCAAAAAGTTCACTCATCATGTACAAAATGAATACAGAAGTTGCAGGTCAAGGGCATCCAGTCTCATCTTGATAAGCCAGCTTGACATGACCAACACGGCCACTATTCTGTGTTATGTGAGAAAAAGGTGTGGGCAGTAGGAGAAATAGGGAATCCTGTCCCGAAAAATTCAAGAAATAGAGCCTCAACCCTCTAATTTAGGATTTCTTCATGTAGAGTTCATCTTATTTCCTTCATTGTTCATTCAGAAGTAAAATATTTTTTAAAAGATAATAAGAAAACTTAAAGGCCAACCTGAATGACTAGAATTTCGTCTCGGATCCGTTGTCCGACATCTCCTTCACCACCTCGACCAACAGTGGACATTATCATCCGCAGAAGTTCTCTGTACTCTGGACAACTTGCATAAACATCCTGGAGAATGTCAGTCAGCCTATCCTGCGCTTTGCTTATCTCCCTGCAAAAATAAGGTGAGTAATGTAATTTACTGAAACATTGATTGATGTTCAATTAAGTGACAGCATCATTTTTAATGTCAAGAAAAATTGAACGCTCTCCTACGCTTTGCTAAATTTTCAATTAATATCACATTCTTTGAATTGTACCGTGGCTTAACATTATAGTTCTTGTTCCACACAAGCTGTCTTGTAGCCATAAACCTCATCCAGACTAGGATCCCTGCGAAGCCCAGTTGACCAGCACTTTTTGCCTCTTCCACAAGGTCTGCTGCAATGTTGAATCTAGAAAAAAGGACGAAGCAAGGTTTACCCCATCAGAAAAATCAGAGAGCTTTCTGGAAGATCACGTCATGCGCAAAGAGATTAATGACTGAAATTATAAATTTAAAGATCATGGAACATGAATCAGTTACTATATGAGATACCATTGTATGTGGATCAATGATATTGTCGAATTTTATATCAATCAATTCGACCTCTAGGTGAAAAAATTGAAAAGTGATGACTAAGAAGACTAACAAAACACAGAAAGTTCGAAGACCAGCTTGATACAGACTTTATGTCGCAAAGTTTTGAAAAGGGAACACCAATTAAGCTCTTCAATTCTAAAACAGGAAAATAAGAACCAGAATGCTTGAGAATATAACTGACCGATGCATGAAAGACTTCTGAGCCTCACTCTCCAAATCTGTGATTTTATCCAGTAAAAGCTTGGCTGTACCTTTTCCATCACCATAATCCTTTCAAATTGAACAATACAATTTTTAAGTACCTATGGGACAATAAAATACAATTGAAAGTGGTAAGGAAGAGGAACCTTCGGGACATGTTTTTCTTCTTTAGCAAAGTCCACATAAAAGTCACTGTTGTTATTTTTAATCCACTTTGCACCAGCATTGAGTACAAATGGCATGCCCTTGTAACTGTTGCCTTCTATTTCCAGCTCAAAAGTTTGAACCTACATTCTTAGTTAACGTGAGGCATTTACATACATCTCTGGATCTTAATGCTATTAGGCTTATAAGTATATAATAGATTTGACTAGTCATACCGGACTAGGAAGATCTGTTGAAACAAAGGTAAGTTGTGTATCAACAGCGCCTTGTACTGGCAAAGAGTTTGGTGGCAGTATAGCTGAAGGTGGGTCCTGCAGTGTCAATGACTCATAAACTCAGACACAAAGAGACCAAACCAGACAAGAAACTGAAACAATAATCTCAAAAGTATGCTCGTGTTTGAGAATTAAAGAAGGAAAATCTTACCAACCACTCTCCACCCTTTTGAGACAAAGCCCAGTGAAGGGTCACCGGCTCTTTGAAATCGGTTGCCAGATGAATTTTCGTCTTTCCAGAAAGTTTAGTGACAAGAGCCTAAAATTGAGGGAACAGTGATTTGGCATTAGATACTGGATGCATATCAAACCTGAATAAATAGAGGATAGGGATCAATATAAATATTCGCAACTGACCAAAATTGCACTGCCATCAAACTTGAATGTTTTCTTGCTAAATATTGGAGTAGTTTCTTGTTCCTCCTTTGCTTTGGCATATATTTCGAGAGTTGATAAGGCCCGTGGTTCAGTTGAGGATTTTGATTTTGGTTCAACAGAACCAGCAACGTGCTTACAGATAAGCTTATTCAGGTCCCTTTGCTGGCGCTGGATCTTCTCAGTTCTAAATTTTTTATTCTTCTGTTGCTTGGAAACCTTTTTCTGTGCCTCCCCTCCACTGGATGAAGTCCCTTTAGATTTTGGAGACTCGCTAGTGTCATCTTTCTTCAACAACTTTGCTTGGAGATCTTCCACTGAAGCACCTCGCATCATTTCCTCTCGTAGCTCTGTACGGGCGGCTTCATACTCCTCCTGTTGACCAGAGACTAATTAATTTGTTTGACTATACGATAATGGATATATCTAAATAATTTGATACCAATGCACCCATATTTATGCAGATTTACCAAATAAAGCAACAAAACATATTTCATGACACCACCTAATCTTATTCAGGTATAGTTTCCATCAAATAATCCAGTTTCATATTTTGTTTCCATTTATGATCCAAGAACAGGCAATGCCAATTTTAAAACGCTATTACCAAAACTCAATCAAGACCATTTAGCTAAACCATGATTCGTCTACAAATTAGTCAAGTATACCAGAACTAGCATCACTAAAAATGGTGGGAATATTAAATCTGTACCGGTGATGAACTCAACTAAATGCTAGTGAGAATGATGATTAATCCCAGAACAACATAAAAGGAGACGAATTTGAAAATTTATCAAAGAAAAATATCCTTGAAGATATGCTTAGATAGGCACAATGTCTGGCTTACCTTCTCTTTCTCAGGGGAGTACATTTGTTTACCATTACGTTCCCATCTAAGATATGCTTGGATCTGTACAAGATCTTCAGGAACAGAAACATTGTGTTTCTCATTCCTGTCCATGGGTAAGTTTATACGAAAATTTTGACCATTATTTTTATACCTGCATAAATCAAAGATTATTAGAAACGACAATAAAAATAAACACAAAATAGATAGCTTCTGGTTTGAATAGTAAGATGAGAAACAAGCTCACCATTTGTTCCGACTTTCGTCAAATATAAGAAATTCAATAGCGTGTATGGCATGATCATCTATCTCTAGTTTAAGGTAAGAATTGGCACCAGACTGTGAAAGAGAACCCAAAGCACCATTTGAAATCTTTAAGTTAAACTGTATCAACTTGGAAATTACACCATCACAAGTAGAGCTGTAATGGATGTCTGTGGAATGAATTTAAAACTCACTTTCACAAATGGAGTTCTAAGCGCTCTGTTCTTGTAGTTTATAGTTCTATCCGGAGAGCGAGAAGGTAAAACCCATTTCCTGACATGGAAATTACAAGAGAAAGTTAACTAAACCGAGCCGGAATAAGCTTGAGAAAACCAATTAACTAGGCAAGTAAAACATCATTTGACAAGGATATACTCTTTGTTGTCACGTATTACACCCCAGTGTAGAAGCAATGAGTCACTCGTATGGGCTATCTGGATATTTACTTCCCTTACAGCTGCAGAAGTTACTTCAACCTATTCAATTACATGAAACCTACCTTCGCATCAAATAATGGCTATAAATCCTTACAAGATATGCCCATTATTTGTAAGGCTACACTTACCAGTAAGTCGATATTTCCATCAAGAATAAATTTCTCGGCTGCCTGTTGAAGGATGGAACTTTTTAGCACATATACATATAACATCTTATGCATTCAATTTCAAAAGAAATGTACAAGCACCACAAGTTTCATGAACATTTAAACATCTATTGTTGCAGTTACTACCTTAGTTTATTACGAAAAAACTAGGTCATAAACAAACAGGTAGAACTTTCATTCCACACAGAACTGCGTATCATTCAGGTCCATGACAAGTTTTTGGACATCAATCGTCTAACATACAATAAGTACATGCAACCAAAAATCACTTTCCAGTCAATACGGCTGAAAAGTATCTCTACAAGAAAAACAAGTTTACCTGAGAAGCAGGATCCATGGCAAGCACAGCTCGTGGAACAAATGAGGCAGGTCTTCCTGTTTCAGTGATCAGCCTCCGTCCCGTCTTTTTAAGACCTTTCCCGTATAATTTAGAACCCAAATTTGATCTGCCAACCTTCCCCAATGCCGGATTTACAGTTGCGGCTTGATACACAGAAACAGCGGGAACGCAAGACGAGTTGAGCTTGTTTTGATGTTCAAAATTCACAGGACGAGTGAAACCCCGGTTTAGTAAGTTATGAACTACGGAGTTACTCATGTTTTCGCTGAATTAAAGTTGCCCGATCTGAAAGTAAAGTATTAATTATATAATACCAAAAACAGTCAAGCTTTGCAGAGATGAATAAAAGAAGCAAGTTATACGAATGGTCTCAAAAGAAGAATCGGACAGACTTTAGACAACCCAAAGACACTTCCTTTTTATCTTTTGTTTTTCACTTTGTGGTTAACAGTTACTTCATTAAGCCAGTGGAACAAGTGCAATTCACACGAAGAAGAAAAGAATCGTCACTCATAATCAAACAAAGCCAAAAATTCTACACAACAAACACAAAGAGAACATTTTTCTTTTTGCCCTTTTCCTCTTTCGTTGCGAAAACTTGAAATCTGAATCATAACACACAATTTGTTTTGCAGGAAGTAATTCACAATACCAACTTCAATCAACAAAATCCCAGAACAGAAACACGAAAGGAATCGAAATTAAAACCAACTTATACCTATTGATCAAACCGAAACTTCAAAATAAGACCCGAAACAGAGAATCTGAATATATCAGAGAAGATCCCAAAAATTGGATGATCTTTTGAAGTGACTGGGATACTACGCTCTTTGCTCTTCACTCACTCACGTGTAATCGAAGTAAAGCGGCACTTTATCTTGCCATAAATCCACGTGGCACATCGTGATTCGAGCACGTAGGAAGAACGGCACGGAGAAAGAGAGCCCACTCTCGTGGGATTCTTCTCGAGCGCGAGATATGATACGTTGATGGAAGGTACTAAGTGGATCCCACATCTCTCTGATATTTTTCTTTTTCCAACGGACTCTTCTCACCGTCTATTTTCGCTTTTTTATTCGGGCCATTTTTTTTTTTTTCCGTTTTATTTATTTTTGTCCTTTTCTTTTGATATTTTATTACTTCTAAATGAAAAAACTATCTCTCATGAGATTTTTTTTGGTCGACATGTTTTTTTTTTGTATTCACAAACCACGAATCGTAGAGATATTTTATTGGATATCTTTCTATTCCTGTAATGTCTAATCATGTCAATTATGTGTCGACCGGTACCTTCTACTGGCAAGATAAGCATTTGGCTAGAATACATCATTTAAAAGGACCTTAAAAATTATTTTTTATTATAAAATATGAAAAAATAAAATTAAAGGCCTTAGATTTAAGAAAAAACTCAAAATATATTTTTAACTTAGTTTATAATAGAATAAATAGCCCAAATTTCAGAAAAAAAACCAAAATTTGTTTTTTACCTTAGTTAATTACTAAATTTTGTAAGTTTGGAAAGTTTATTGCTTCGGTTTGTGTTTGATTCTCATTGGGTGTCTTGTGTCATGCAATGTGTTTGCTATGTTTGTTATTATGTTCTGATTAATGGATCACCATTTGGTCGGATTGTTCCTAAGCGTGGTTTGCGTCAGGGGATTTTTTATCTCTGTATCTTTTTATTATATGTACGGAGGTACTCATCTTGAAACTTCGGCAGGCAGAGTCAGAAAAGTCGATCTCGGGGGTGGTTATTACTCGTCAGTGTCCCTCGGTTTTGCACTTGCTTTTTGTTGACGATAGCTTGTTCTTCTGCAAGGCTAATAAGGAAGAAGCTTTGACAATTTTGGGTATTCTACATGAGTACGGAGCGGTTTCTGGTCAACAAATCAATTACGCCAAATCCTCTATTCAGTTTGGTCATCAGGTTTATGATATCTCTAAGTCAGAGACTTAGAACATCCTAGGAATTCGCAATATTGGTGGTATGAGGTCTTATTTAGGGCTTCCTGAAGGGCTTGAAGGCTTGAAGGCCTAAATCTAAAGTTTTTGCCTTTGTTAAAGATAAAATTGAAGCTTGATTGATTCCTGGTCGGCGAAGTTTCTTTCCAAGGGTGGAAATGAGGTCATAATTAAGTCGGTTTTGACGGCTTTGCCGTCCTTTGTGATGTCATGCTATCGTTTACCGAAAGCTCTTACTTCTAAGATTACCTCGGCGATTGCAGATTTTTGGTGGCGTAGTTCTCAATCCTCTAAAGGAATACATTGGGCTTCTTGGGCTAAGTTGTGTTGTGGCAAGCAAGAAGGTGGGTTAGGATTTAGGCTATTGAGGAATTTAATACGGCATTGCTTGCAAAATAATTATGGCGGCTTATTGATTGTCTAGAATCCTTGTTTGCTCGTGTTTTTTGGGGTCGGTATTATCCTAGCTCTAGTCCTTTGGTGCCTCGTCAAGTTTACTCTTGGTCTTACAGGTGGAGGAGTATCATTTCTGCCAGGGTATTACTCCACAAGAGCTGATCAAAAGGGTGGGAAATGGCTCTTCTATATCGGTGTGGTAGGACCCTTGGATCTCTAATTCTATTTCGCAGTCGCCGGTGGGGGAAGGGTCACAAGTTCACCATTTTCTTACAATGGATCAATTGATTAATCCTCATATTCCCTGCTGGCGCGGTGTTTTGATTCATCAGCTGTTTGGTCCACATGATGCTCGTTTGATTTTAGGAATTCCAATTCCTAGGTTTCTTAGAGAGGATTGGTTGGGCTAGCATTTTACCAAATTTGGTAAGTATTCTATCAAGTTTGGGTATCGGGCTGAACGTAACCTTTTGGTTTCTGAGTGTATAAGGTTTGACCCTACGGTGTATAGTTTGCAGAGCCATGCATGGAAAGAACGGTGCCTGCCTAAGTTAAAACATTTCATGTGGCAGGCTCTTTGGGGATATCTTGCAGTAGGTTCTAATTTGGTTAAACAAGACATTCCTTGTTCTCCGTCTTGTAGTCGGTGTGGGGTTGATGTGGAGACAGTTAATCATGTTTTGTTCGAGTGTCCCCGTCGGTGTAGACCTAGGCCTTATCTGGGATTCCATCTGCGGTTAATGTCTTCCTGGGAAGTTCGATTTTCTCTAACTTTGATTTCCTTATTTGGAGATTACCCCCTAATGTGGACAAAGGTGTATATCCTTGATTATTGTTGTTTATCTAGAAAGCCAGAAATGATAAGGTTTTCTCAAACATAGATAGGGATCCAAGAGATGTTGTTAAATTTGCAAAGGAGGAGATGACGGCATTGTATTCCGCCAACGCTAAGTTTGATCATGTTTCTTCCGATGTCTCTGGGAGCCCTCATGCGTTACCAGTGGAGAAGGAATTGTTGTACCGTCCTCTGTCTCTTTCTCCTGTGTTCACTGGGTATAAATGCTTCGTGGTTGGATCTTGGAAAGATTCTGAGTACTACTCGGGTTTTGGGTGGTACTGCTTCTATAATGGATTGGGTGGTGTTTATTTGGGAGCGTGTGAGGTTCGGAGAAGTCTTTCGCCGTTGCATTGTGAGATTGAAGCTCTTCTTTGGGCTATGTCGTCCCTCATCATCCTCCATATTCTAAAGGCTGAGTTCGTGGTGGATTGTGCTGACATTCTACACATGGTAGTAGATCCAGGGAGTAGGCCAGCTTTCTCTCGATACACTGATGAGTTCGCCCGCCTTTGCTGCCAGTTCACCTCCTTCTCCATTTCATCTATTTTGAGAGTGTTGAATTTTAAAGCTGATTTCCTGGCCTACAATGTTAGGGGGCTATCCAGAGATCATTCTTTTATTAATTGTGTTCTTCAACATTGGCTATCTTCTTTGTTATGATTTGATATGAGTTAAGTTGGAAAACATATTTTGCTTAGGATAGATAAATTTTATAAGATGGAGCTGATTATGTGTTAGCTAGCTTTTTTGGTATTTTTGTAGGGAAATTTCTAAAAAAGTTTTCTGTATACGTCCAATAGAAGCAAATGGATAATTTTGAATCGTGTTATGTGTGTTCCCAAGTGTATGGCTATATGGTCCAATCTCTTAAAATCCTCACAAGAAAAATAATTGACGGATAATTTTAAAAATCTTAAGCCATAAACTATTGTTTTATACATTCGATTTGGTAGTCAACACTGCGTCATAAAATTAGAGTATGTTACACTCCCTCCATTCCCTCCATTCTATAAAGATTTTACAATGTTACTAAAAAATATTGTTTCGTAAAGAATATCAATGTATCTTTTAACAAAAATTACATGTTTAATCTCTAATCAAAATTATTAATATGATATTTTTTTGTCAATAATTGAATCGATAATGTCTAATTCATAGTTTAAAGTCCACCTCTAAAATCTTTTTTTAAGCAATTATAATGTAGCGGATAGGAATCGAACATTGGTGTCATTAGCTGGATAATCCTAACCACCAAATTAAAAACAATTCAGCTATTAACATGACATTTAGAAATTAATTATCTTTAGTTATTAGCTATATAAATAATTTTTAATATTATTTTTTAATTTATATGAATAAAGCAGAAAACTATAATTTGAGAAACAAATAGAGTATGTTATAGTCATGTGCAAGAAAAATCGAACCTAACCGAACCAAAACAAGAAAAACCAAATCAAACTAGAACCGCTTAAATAACCGAATGGTTCCTAAATTGTTATACTCAAAAAAATTGGAACCGAATCAATACCAAAGCGAGAACCGAATAGTTATCCGAAAGAACTGAAATACAATTATATATTTAAAAATATTATTTATATAGAATATACTAATATGTTTTATGTGAATATTGTATTGTAGCTTAGTCTATTCTAATTTTTTATTAGATTGTAATAGGTATTTGTAGTGGATGCTTAATATATTATTTTGGATGATTGTTCAATCATTATAAATATATTTGTTAGATGAAATGATACTTGATATCTATTATTTTTTGTATAATCTTTTTTTTTCAACAATTACAATCATTAAAATCTCTTTTGTATAATCTCTTTTGTAATATAAAACTTTGATTTATATTTGGTTTATTAATTCTGATAATAAAAAAAAACAAATATTAGGTTATATCAAATAGTTATTTTAAGTTTTTTAGTTACTTTAGTTAAAAATAACATTTGGATCGAGAACCAAAATTATTTCGGTTCTAATTTTAGGTATTCATTTGGATTTGGAACCGACCAAAACCAAACCAAACCAAAATTTAAAAAGTACCTATTAGTTACCATATTTTAGGAACCGCAAGAATCAAAAACTAAAAAAAACTGAAACAAAGAATCGAATGCAGAACTAGTATGTTCTTTTCTTAGTCGGCAGAGTATGTTATATGTTTATACATATATGTTACCACCACTCATATTTAAACTTGTATAACACATGTCAGTAAAATGTATTGGTATCAAAAAGGAAAAAGATAACAATCATATGGGTAAAATCGTTACAAATTACCATATGAAAAAGAAAAATCTAAATAGAGTTAATTACAGGAAAATGAAATATAATTTATTACACCCAGTACGTTACACACGAATGATGGATCAACAAACAGATCGATTCCCAAAAAAAAAAAAAAACCTAATAATTCATCAAGTTTCGTTTCTTCAATTTTAATTTGGAAAATTGTCAATTAAACATTGTTTCAGCAAAAAATCATTAATTAAATACTAAATTCCGGCCGTTTTTGATTAAACATATAATTTATTGATGATTTTTTTAAAAACATTAAATTTATAGTTAACCCAGCCAAATTAACGAAATTAATAAACCATGTTAAGCTAAAGTTAACGATCTCTCAATTAAACAAGATCAGTTCTCCCACCGAAGATCTCTCTACTTACCCATCTGATTTCTCTGGTGATCTTGCTAAGCTCGCGGCTCTTTCCGATGGCAAAGTCGTCATCTTTAACCCTGAAAACCTCTACGACTACGATGGAGATAACGGAGACGAGAAGAGGAAATTGAAGAAGAGAAACAGTGGGGATTCGATGGTGAGTTGAGTGGAAGAAGATGGGGTTGGACATGAGACTTGGGTTAGGGTTGAGAGATTGGAGAAAGGTTTGTGTGGGAAGAGTAGGCCTGTGTTCTTTAGAGGTGTAGCTACCATTGTTACTAAGCTTTTTAATATCGTTGAGCCTGATGTTGCTCTGTTTGGTAAAAAGGATTATCAACAATGGCGGCTTATTCAGAGAATGGTGAGAATCAGTCAAATCTATCTAATTGATGCATAGTTCTGAGATTCTTTTGCATTAATTTCAGATGATTCATTATCTTGTCCTATTATATAGGTTCGAGATCTTGATTTTGGGATTGAGATTGTAGGATCAGATATAGCTAGAGAGAAAGATGGACTTGCAATGAGCTCTAGAAATGTGCGTCTTTAGATGAAGAAAGACAAAGGGTAAAACTAACAATCATTTGTTAACGAGGATCAAAGAAAGTGGCTGACTTACTTTGCTTAAAACGGAATGTGTTACTTAACTGAGATCGTTAACGTTCGCTTAAAAGTATTTATTAATTTCGTTAATCAAATTAACGGAGTGTTTAATTGGCCGAGTCAATTATAAGTTTTATGTTTTTAAAAAAGTCAACAATAAGTTACATGTTTAATCAAAAGCGTCCGGAGTTCAGTGTTTAATCATAGATTTTTCGCAGAAACAATGTTTGATTGAAAGTTTTCCTGTTTTAAGTTTGAGAAAAAATTCTTAAAATATGGTTCATTGAATCAATGTAGACAACGTTAAGCAATTGCTGCTAATTTTTCTCAGATCAACGGCTATATTTTGAACCGTATTAACCTGCTTCGTTTCAATAAAGCCATCGACACACGCACCGTAATCAGACACAGCCGCAGTTAAAAAGTTGTTCATCGCCGCGATATCACGTTTCCTTATGCTCTTCCTCGCGCTCATCAAATTGAAAGTCGCATCGCTCAACGTCTCGTAACAAGTGGTGATTGCTTGGTTACCGTTTTTGAACCTAGCAGCTTCGGCTAAAGCCACTTTGGTCTTTTCCTCCAAAGCGACAATGGTTCGGTGCGTAGCTTTTCTAGGATTCGAGATATGTTTCACCAAAGGTTGGCACAGAGCTGGATAAGCAGTGTGACCGCAGATATTAATCATACGCGACTCGGCGATTTGAGCTGACATGAGGAGGATCAATACGGCGGCGGATGCCGCGACAACCGCGAAACGCAGCTGGAAATTGTCGCGGCCCGCCATTTTATTTTTATTTTATTAATTTATTGCTTTAAATTGAGATCAGATTACACCGGGTAATTTTTCAAATGTCACACCTCTTCTTATATATAATAAAGACAAGTTCTTTTTTTGGTTTTGAAATTATTGGTGTTCCGTGTTTTGCGTTAACCTCCGTTTAATTACAATAATGATGTAATATTATCTGGGGTTTGTCGTGTTTTAAGGAGATTCTCTTCTTAATCCTTTTTTAAGCATTGGACAACAACCAATACTGAATTAACATTTTTTATGATAGTAAACTCATAGAGATGATTTTTTTTTTTTAATTAAGTTTGATTTTGATTCATAGTTAACCCTAGTCTTGAGGAAGAAAAACTGATCGTATAACAACTAACAAGTGAGTTAATATATAAAAGAAAATGAAAACAAGATAACAACAAAACTTAATCAAGAAATGTGTCCATAATTATTCGTTTAAAAGACGACGACAACAACAACAGGGAAAAGTTCCGAACCATAACCGAAATAACTAATAAGAATGGTAAGTTCTTACCAATGAATCAGGAAACACAAATTACTCAAGAGGTCAAACAAAGACAACAGAAAATCAATGGCCGAAATTAAGATTAGCAGCAAAACTATATCTCATTCTATTTGGACAATATGCTCATACATGTGTCGGAACTTGCAGATATCGTCGCAGAAATCATCTGCACTGCTGTGATTGCTCTTCATCCGAAGAATTCTTATTACCAGTCGCTTTAAACCTTTCGCATATTTCACAAGTGATTCAAGAGTGTTCATCTTCTGTTCTGCGTTCAATGGAGATCTCACTGAGATAACAACTTCCTCCAAACACGGTATTGTAAATCCTGTCTCAAGCTGCAAAGAGAATAGAGTTTACATTATATAAAAGACTTTTGACTCATAGGAAAACTTTCTGATGAAGAAGATATTCGCTTTACCTTCTTTAGGCTGTTTTTCTGGCAAAGCGCAGCAAACATTGCACCATGGATTTCAAATGTTTGAAGCTTGAGATGGTTATTGAAGAACTCAACAAAGTCAATTTCAGGGAAAGGTTGAAGGGACTCATTGCCTGTGAATTCAACCTTCATAAAGAGATGCTTCACATCTCTTGCTTGCTGCAGCATTACACAAATCGCTTCCCAAGACCATTGTATACCTCGAATGGACAAAGACTCAAGCGATGAAAGGTTGCAGAAATCTACCACGTAAACTCTCCCTGTTAACCAATCAGGGACAAAAATAAGATAAATGACATTTGCAGATGGTAATGGAAGAACCAAACAAGTTAAACTAAGACTTAATGTGTTTACCAGCAATATTGGAGATAGATAGGTCCTTTAAGAATCTGGTTTCAGGGGCACGGATCCAGCTACAGCCTTGAACATCAAGGGACACTAATCTTGGACTAGTGAGGGAGAGCAAGCTATTACCCATTCCATAGAAATCTAGCTTACAATGCTCCAAGTATGGCAGGTCAATTGATATGGATTTAACTCCCTCACAAGCTAGTAAAAGCAAATTACTCAAATTTGGGCAAGCACGTAGAGCATGACACAATGCAGAATCATCCGTTCTTGCTCCCACTATTTCAAGGCTGCGAAGGTTTGGGAACATATCCCACTTCGGAGGGCTCATCATTAAAACACCCCAAAGCTTCAAAGTCTCCAAATTCTTGGCCACACCAATACAGTCAAGCTTCAAAGGGCCTTCTACAATAACCTCATTGCTAGCTAGATTATCCATTCTTAGCTCCAATAGCCTAAGAGATGAACTAACATGCGTCATCCAAGATGTGAGGCCATTGCTAGTGAATGGGCTATACACCACAAGCTCCTCAAGGCGACGAAAGGATGAGATCATCTTCAGAACTATTGTGTCAGAATCACCAGTCTCCGAAATGTTTTCAAATGAATTCCGGGGGAATAAAATGCTCTTGACAGAGTCTGTTGATTCTTTCCATCGCTTGGACACGCAGTTGCAAGCAGCCACATCCTTCGCAGCAGTCAGGTTGGAAATAATGTATTGAAGGAGCGCATCAGGAAGGGAGTCCATTTGGCTGAGACATTTCACCGAACAGTTGGCAGTCAGTTAAAGAACTTAACTATATACACATATCATAGTGAATGCACTCAATTTTCATCCTAATGATTGACGTCACAAAACCAAAAATATCATAAAAGACAAAGCTTTTCTACAAGAAAATCCGAAACTTTCTCAAGACCATAGTTTCATATATTCAGCATGAATACAGTACAATGTGAATCCTAATGACTGGATGTTAATATAAAAACATTCAGAAGCTATAGATCCTCATACATTTACAGTTGAGATCTGAAAGTCGCTCAACTTTTCCGCCCATAGTATGTAGAAATACTCACAAACCAGACAGGATCAAGAAATCCTAATGAAACATATCACCAAGAAAATAGCTATAAAGTTATTACCGATAGACAACGAAGAGGAGACAAAACCCACATTGTAAAATCTAAGGCAACAAAAACATATCCACAAAAATCAAGGCCCAGATTAGATCCCGAGAAAAAGGGCATTGTAAGAGAAATATAAAGCAAATGGGCATAAACAGTAAAGAGAGATTCATCTTCAAAGCACAAATTTTTTTGTGGGCAAATCCCTAAAATTCAGCTTCTAAAGGACAGTGAATGTAAAGAATATAGCACAGGCGAAGAAGAAAAGCAAAACCCAAAAGTGTTAGATTCCAAGCAAAGAAATGTTGGGAGGGAGAGTTTCTTACAGTGTATTGGGTCGACCTAGAATTTAGTGAGAGAGTGAGAGAATGGAAATTTTCAAAGGCTATGGGAAAATCTCAATCTGGAAGAATGAGTGAGGGATTTGGGTATTAGTAAGGGGAAAAGAGAATGGCGCCTGAGGAGACGAAGGGCGGAGTTTCAAATTTTGAAAAGAGATCTCTTTCTCTTTTCAAAAACAATTCGCAGCTTTACCTATTTTTAACTTTTTTAAAAATTTCTTCCAAACGGGAAACTACGAATACGAAATACTTAACCACTACCCTAAATCCTCCGAATTGTGTCAGGTTATTCAGTTTATGGTATTCTACACAATTAATATATTTTTAGGGTATTTTTTACTGGATTCTCTTTCTTGAATTCATTACTCACGACCGATCAGTTGTAATGTTTTTTTACAAATCTTTAAGACAACCAGGTTTGATCCTTCCTTGCTACAAATGGAGAAAAAAAAAAGAATTTTAAGGTGTAAAAACTTGGGTTATAAATAAGTTATTGTTGATATAATTATTAACAAAATAAAATTATTATTTATTTTAAGAAAAAATAGATCCAAATAAAAATAATAAATTATTGGTATCGTATTAAGTATTGTTTTAAAAATAGGCAAAACATAAAAACTTAATGAAATATGCGTTGAAAATAGTAAATATTTTCTTAAACAATGTCTTGAGTCAATTACCAATTTAACCCAAATTCAAATCAATGTAATGTCACTTTAATATGAGAAAATGTGCTAAGTCAACTTAGGATAGTGTCATATGAAATAAGTTTGTGGCTAATACAAAATATGTCTGCAGTTACTAAAAAATAAGTCTTTGGTTACTACAAAACAAGTATGTGATTACTACGATATAAGTCTCATATTTGAAAGAAAATATTCAATTTACGATTTAGAATTTAGGTTTAGGGATTAAAAACAATTTTTTTAAAAAAAAATATTTAGTAATTGAAAACATTGAGAGTATTTACTTATATTTCTGAAGTAAAATATGTGAAGAAGAAAAATTATGTGAAGAAAAAAAAAGAAAAAGCTAAATAAAAAAAAATAAAAAATATGTGAAGTAAAATAACTTGGTAAAAAGTTAAGAAACATGTGACATATATAATTTGCACCTGATTTATCTTGGTAGTACTAGGTGGTAAGTACAAATTTAATTAGGGAACTATGTAAGAACTTGAAAAGAAGTAACAACATTAAGGAAAATATTTAACTAGGGAATAAGTAAGTTTTATTCAAATTCATGTATATTTAAAAGAAATTTCTTAAACAAGTATTTCTTTTTAAGCAATACTATTACACGAGATGTTAAAAGAGGCAATGCTACATATTGGAAACAAAAAAGTTATTCCAATTGCTCTTTTGATTATATCCCTAATTTAATCTGTATTTAGTTAGAAATAAAATCCAAATCAAATTATTGTTTTGATATTTTCACTATAATTAGTTTATTAATGAGTACGCAAGTCATTTTATTTTTAAAATAAATATTATAGACATATAATGTTTTAAAACTATACAAGATTCAATAAATAATATATCTTAATATATATTGTAACAACCTAATGCAATATATAAATTTTCATGCATAACTTTATTCATAATAAACTTTTCATTAGTTATATTTTTTTGTTAAAATAGTTATATATTTTTAACATAATTTTTAAAATTCTGATATAATTGATTAAATAATAATAATGTAAAATTATCGTGGACACAAGTATACCATTTCAAATGAGTTAACAAATTTTATAAACAAAATGTATGAATTCTTTGTTTAAGAGAATAAAATAATATTATATGTTCGACATTGTTTACATTTTTTGACGAATTTAACTAACTGATATGTTCCTTTCGTTTTTTTTGGTAGAAAATGCTACTGACATGTTCAATACTTCTTTTCCGACCAAAAAAATGTTGAATGGTATTTTTTTTTGGGACAAATCAGGAGTTTTTAAAACTTATGGAGAGATCTGAATTATTTTTTTGGGAGAAGTGCAGTCTACAGATAGACTCTTTTTCTGGGTATTCAAATGGACCGTAAGCATGGACCCATATCCATGTAGAGTATGCGAAATAATTGTGACTGCGTTTGAGAAATCAAACCCGTGACGTATTTAGCGCCGGATTCGTCCCTTACCACTCGACCACAACACTCCGGACTGTGATTTGGTATTTTCTTAAGCTGTTTTATAATAAATCGAACCTGAATCTGACAACATCAAGTTTCTCTTTATTTGAATGAGATGCAGCCTGAGTGTTCTTGTTACATAGGATTCTAGATTCTGCATGTTGAGTTTATTAAATAGCCTCCCTATTGTTTGTTAAAAATAGAATATTGTCATTTAATTTGAACGCATTTAGCTCTTCATTTAGTTTCTTGATTACTTCATCTTTCTCTGAAAGAGTCTCTAGTAATGTTCTATTCTCTTCACTAAGAGCTTGAAACTGGCTGATGATTCCATTTATCTGTACTTCAATGGCTTCATCACTAAGCTCAAACGCAGTCTCTACAACCCTCAGAACCCGCCACAAGCTCACCACTACGATGAACCCACTCCCTTTCTTCTCAAGCAACACCTGCAAAATCAAAGCTATAATCGCTACCGTACCATCAATTACACAACCAGGTTGTCTGAAGAATGATTTCCCCATAGCAACAGCTAGAGCTATAGATTTAACGGCGATGATAGTCAGAATAGCAGTTCCTCCCCAACGGATCCATTGGTTCTCGGTTTGGGTTTTCTTGACTGATGTGCAGGAGAGCAGAGAAGAAGATAGTTCTAGGGACATTAAGATGATGTCTAGACAGAGCAAGAAGATGGTGAAAAGGTGAACTTCATATGACTCTAAGAACTCTAATAAAGTGATTCTCCATTGTTGTTTCATGGAGATGAGTTGTTGTTGTCGTTGTTGTGGTTGTGGTTGTTTTGGGGAAAAGATGCAGAGCTTTCGCCATTTTTGCCGAGTACTCCAACTCTTTATTAGGTTTTGGATCGAGAATTCGATATTTTCAACTGTTCCGGTGTTGATGGAAGTCATGGAAAGATAAAATGCTTTGGAAGTTGTTGATAAAGGGATAAGATATGAGCTTTAAAGGAAGGCAACCATCTTTAACGAGTTGGAGAAATTAATTATTTTTTTTGTTGGGAAGGTGACTTGAAAGGTAAGTAAGGTTGAGATATGATGCAAGTTTTATTTATCATGGCTTCATTTGATTTTATGTGAAGTTAGCCAAATCTAGAAGACTATTATATTTAAATAAATCTAAAATATAATGTTAAAATAAATGAGCTTATTTTCTCACCACCTTTTTTCCTAGTATAAATTTTTAATTTAAAATAAATTTTCATTATAATTTACGTTTTTCTTTTGTCAACAAGTAACCATTAGATTGACAAGATGCAATTTATATCCTAAATTTTCCAAGTGAAACATAGTGAAACTCGAATTCATCACCTGATGTTTAGATAAATAAGAAGCAAGTCATCTCGACCATCTGTTTCTTGGCTAATCTATATTTCTTTTTACTCTGAAGTATTTGTAAAATATAATATGATATATCATGGGTTTTTCGATGGAAATCATTTTTAAAATGTTTTATAGTCATTCCTATAGTTTTCAGTTTGTATAATCTAACTAGAGAGATTTTCTGTTTGAAACGTGTGGAATTCCTATAAAAGAAATGTACGCATCAAAATACAAAGTAGGTTTGACGAAAATAGTATCTTACTATACTTCTTTGACGCCAATAGAAGCTACAGATATGTTATTTGGAAGTATTTCAAATTTGTCAACTTTTTTCTAAGACTTCAATATGGTTTTTACATTGACTATGAGAGCGATGGCAAACTACAAGTTGGCGGTATTGCACCGAATTCAACGGCTCTTATAAATTGTCTTCTCCTAACTGCTTTATTTAAATTAAAGAAATTAAAAAACCAATTTGTAAAGTCTCTCTTATTAATCGTAGAAAGAAATTGTGAGAAATTTTTGTAAAATAAACTTGCAAAGATTTGAATCAATGGCGAGTGCTAGTGAAGTGCGAAGGATCAAGCTAGGTGACCAAGGTCTTGTAGTTTCTTCAGCGCAAGGTCTTGGTTGTATGGGCCTTTCCATCTTCGACGGAACTACTAAGTTAGACTCAGATCTCATCGCTCTCATTCACCACGCCATTAACTCTGACATCACGCTCCTCGACGCTTCCAACATCTACGGTCCCGAGACTAACGAGTTGCTCTTACAACAGGTTCGAATTCGAGATTTTAGATCGTCGTTTACACTATGTTGAGATGTCTAGGGTCTGAAGTTTGGAATGCTTGTGGAGTGGTGGTGATGATATATTGTTTGGTTTATGTGATATAATAATATTCAGACTTTGAAAGATGGTATGTGGGAGAAGGTGGAATTGGCAACCAAATTCGGGATTCTCTACGAAGATGGGAAGTGAGGTTACAGAGGAGATCCATCTTATGTTAGGGCTGCCTGTGAAGCGAGCTTAAGGCGTTTAGGTGTTAGCTGCATCGATCTCTACTACCAGCATCGGATCGATACCACTGTCCCTATTGAAGTCACTGTAAGCATTCAATCTTCGTGCCAATCTTTCTTGATTCTTGAATTTATGAGCTGATTTTTACGGTTTTTTCTTGTCCTGTCATTTCATAGATTGGGGAACTCAAAAAGCTAGTTGAAGAGGGTAAGATAAAGTACATTGGTTTGTCTGAAGCCTCTGCCTCGACTATAAGAAGAGCCCATGCTGTTCACCCGCTAAGTGCACTGCAGTTAGAATGGTTTTTATGGTCGAGAGAGACGTTGAAGAAGATATCATTCCCACTTGCAGGTGCAAAATCTTCAGCGAGACTCCTCTTCCTCCATAGATTTTCAGTTGTTCTTATCTTGTAATGTTCTTTGCTTTACTTTCTCCAGGGAACTCGGCATTGGAATTTTAGCTTACAGTCCTCTGGGACGGGGCTTCTTCGCTGCAGGACCAAAGCTCATTGAAAATATGGACAATGGTGACTAAAGAAAGGCAAGTCCATCATTATATCAATGTTCACCGTCTCTTGTTTGCACAATCCAGATAAGAACTAAATTTCATCTCAGTATGTTCTTAAAACTATTTTTTCGATCAATTCCAGGGTCTACCGAGATTCCAGCAAGAGAACTTAGACCACAACAAGATTCTGCACGAAAAGGTAAATGCAATGGCGGAAAGGAAAAGCTACACTCCTGCACAATTAGCTTTGGCATGGGTTCATCACCAAGGTACTGATGTCTGCCCAATCCCAGGAACCTCTAAAATCAAAAACCTTAATCAGACCATATGAGCTTTATCTGTGAAACTCACAACTGAAGAGATGGCCGAGCTTGAAGCCTGGGACGCCCAGATTCTGTGAAAGGGAAAAGGTCAGACACCAATATTGTTACCTACAAGAACTCTGAAACTCCACCATTGTCTTCTTGGAAATTCGAATAAACCAGCTGACAACTGTAATAGTTTTGCTCTGCCAGCGTACTGACCTGTGTTATGAGCTACAAGCCATCATCATCTTGAAGCTACAATCTTGTCTGTGTGTTTCTATCTTAAAAGCAACAAACTTTTAAATAAATCTCTGTTTAGGACTGAAGATTCTGCAAACATTACAAAATGAATTGAGAGGTGAGAAGACGTACATACAAAGATTTATATCACATCGAGTTTTAAAACATAAAAATGAATAATGACCTAGTGGATGACAAGTTATTACCTTAACAAGAATTTGTATTACACATAACCGGCCTCTGAAGAAAAAACTCAAATGTACTATCATTATACTAATTTAAGCACCAACAAGGTTAGCAGAAGGTTTTGGAGTTCCACCAACCTTTGCCGTCTTCTATGAATTCAGGGAATCCTATGTTCAATCTACGGCCAAAGCATTTTGTGCAGATCCAGGACTTGTACCTGGGCCTTAGAGAGAGTGCAGTTCATTCTTCTTTTTCATATTACCCAAGAGCACAAGGATTTTACCAATACGGATTGTCAAATCTAGTGTTCTGAAGCGGTGTCTGCAGTTGATAAGCATTGCCATGTCATTCAGTGAAGCATTGCTACGTAGCAGGTACTTGTGGTATTTACTTTTAGCATTGGTCAAAATCCGACTCCCCCCATTAACTTCTCGGCTCTTGCTTCAGGTGGATGCTTGGTGGAATAGTATACGATATCGGCTGTGAGACAAGAAAACAATCCATTTAACATCAAACATGACCAGCTTCCAAGAGAAATGCTCAGAGGTCAATTAACTAAATAACATTAATGGTTTCTATATTCACATCTTTTATATCTTAATTTGTTCCATTCCTAGCAATGCCTGCTAAGAAGTCAACTTCAGTTCCTCAACATGATGCAAGGACAAGGTCTTTGTTCAGCATTACGAAAGTATAGATTATATCCAACTCTTATATACTTTTAGGATCAAGAAGCTCTGATAATTTGTGTCACAAAGAGAACTTTTCAGGATTAGTTATCACAATAAATTACAGCAAAATCTATTACCTGTATGGTACTCGACAATAAACTGCTTGCAAGATTATCGTTAATCGAAACGGGCAAAGCTGGCATCCGACTCATGATACCAGGCATCTCCTTCGTGCTGCAGAAGAAAGTAAGAGTTTAGCATTTAAGCTTTAAACATAGAATGGGAGGACAAATGACCTGTCTCATTTATGAAAACTGGAATTACTATAGGATACACATACTCAGTCAGAATGGTGGTAATATTATTTCTTGCCTGAGAAAAGAGACTGATGTTATCCTGCAGCTGTATGCACTAAGTCAGGATATCTGTGGGTGAATTTGACCACAGAAGTTTGAGACTTGGTTACGGCGGAGTAAGGTGAGGTTAGGGCGGCGAGGAGAAGGAGGAAGAAGTACTGGAGAGCTAGAGAGAAGAAGACGATAAATCGCCATTATTGTGGTTGGTAAAGAATTTTGTTCGAGGGAGACGAACCAGAATGATGTCGTTTTGTGCAATTCTTGCTGAGAATTCTCTTAAAATTGTTTTTGTTTTAAGTTTTAACTCACTTCGATTTTATGTAAACCAGAGATATATGAAAAGGGAAAGGCAAAAAGGAGAATAAACCAATACAATTAGTGGTGGGAGTGATAGTAAATTCATATTAAGAATGTATTTATAAAAACAGATAAGTACAACAAATTACTAAAATGTATCAATCAGAAGTCCAATATCAGAAAAATCTTTCAAGATTTTAATATTTTTATCATTATGCATGACTAAAAACATGATTTTAGATGTTTTGTATTTTCAAATTACTTCACAACAAAAAATTTAAAACTTAAAAAGGAAAAACAGATATAGGATTCGTTCTAACACCAAATCTCTTGACTTTCTCGGATCAAAAACAAAACCTTGGGTAAATCTTGTAATCAGTTATCGTGCAATGCTTTGGTCAGGTAAAGCCTACTGAAGTTCTGGCCAGCCACTCTGCATATCAAAGGGTTCGAGAACTCATTTAAGTCTCTTTTTAAGCTTGTAACAGTTATAAAGAGTAAAGACGAGAACATACCCATTGATTTGACCACAGAAGTTTGAGACTTGGTTAGTGATGAGGAAACTCTCTAGCCTTGATGGTTCAGGGATCGGCTTAAAGATTGGGTTCGAAAGATCCTCTTCAGGCAATGGCTCTTCTCCAGCTGCTTTACGAGTCATGTTCTCAGTCCTAAAATCCAAACATCTTAGTTAATTGGAAGATCAACAAACAAAAGTAAAAACTGAAGACAGATGCTATATAGGACATTCATTACTCTTGTAACTATATTTGTATCACCTTCCAAGATAACAAGGGAGTGAAATAAATCGAATGAGAACTAGAACCAAAAGAACAACAAGATTCTACTGGAAAAATAAAGTGACGTACCTTCTCTTCTGGAGCCAGGCTTGCTGCTGCGCTTGCTGGCGAGACAGGTTACGATAGTAATATTGGAACTGGAATAATAAATCAAGATCTCACATTAAGATAGTTCTGATTTATGAGGACCAGAATTAAACAAGAGCGTGGAATAAGCCACACCTTTTGCTGTTCCATAGATAAATCATCCATGCATTTAATCAAAAACTCCATATTGCTCTCAAGGAAAGGAGTGGTTGATGAGTGTAGGCGATCATAATCACCCTAGAAAATAACATTAAGAAAACACAAAAGTTTTAATAGTCAAAATCTGGAATACTGACTAGCAAACGATAGTAACTCTTCAAACACTATTATTGTACCTGTGAGACAGGTGCATCAGTCTCCAGTTCGGTCATAAAGGCACTGACAAGTGCAGAGTTTGAAACCTTGATCTGTCAAACGAAATAATGTTTTGGTCAGAGGGAATATAATTAGGTTCCAAACGAGTTACTTCATAAGATTAGCTGGTAAGACTTCAACATAAAAGAGGGCTAGACACTTACAGGAATCTCCTCAAAAATATCCATCCAGGAGAAATTTTTTTCTCTCAACCTGACAAAAGATAGTAATCAAAACATTAGAACTATCCAACGTAGCTCATAAAACCCCTAGATTTACTAGATCAGGATACATACTTCTCGCCTGTAAAGTTTCCACCTCGATACAACTCCATAAAGGAATCAGAAAGCTTCAAAGCCTTCAAAGCTAAGACGCCTAGGTCAGCTTTAGAGGGATCATATATGATGCACACACACCTCTTAATATTCTCCTGTAGAAGCAGTAGAAATTATCTCTTAAAGTTCATATCTTGATTTTTGCTAGGAATTTGTAACGGATTTGCAGAAAAAGTCTCTGCAAATATTTTCAACAACCCCGTATTTTGGTATAAAAGTAAATGAGAACTAAGGCATTCCTCCATTGAGAACAAAAAGCAAGCTAAATGAAGAGCTTAAAAGTACATGGTATGACAGGATTCTTGAAAAGTACCTGGTAATTCATGAAGGTCTCAATCAGTTCTACAGTTTGATAGGAACCAAGAACTGTAGATTGATACCTGGACAAAAAATTAGGCCAATCTTATTTAGATTCACATAAGAATGTTTAACAAGTTTAATCAGACTGATGACTTGAAAACCTACCACCCAACAGTGTTGTTGTCAACATTAACCTCCCGAAGACATCTCATCATTTCAAGCTGATAATTTGCGCCATCAGCTTCAATTTCTTCATCATCATCCCTGACCTGCGCTCATTTAAATTGCAGATTGCACTAAATCAAAGGTACGTCAATCAAAGCCAACCTGTTAAATTCATACAATGCGTGTAAAATTCTTTGGCTTACTGGGAAAGGAAAACAATTAGTAACTTCTAGGACGCTACCAACATCAAGCCCAAGAAGCTGTCCTGTGACAAGGGTTGGTGCAAATTCCTTGCAGTGTTTGATTATCTTTAGCACAGCCTAATCACAAAAACATAGAAAATCATGAGCACAACAACTTCCAATCAATCAACGATAATGGGCAACTTTCCTCGAGACATAAAAATAATAATTAATTAATGCAACAAATCACACTGTATCAAACCCAATGATCAGTAGGAAACAAGGAGAACCCTATAATTGTAAAAATAAGAGAAGGATATGATGGTGTTACCAGTCCTTCGATCTGAACAACTCTGAGCGGAGGAGCCACCGCTTCATCCTTCGATATCGCCTGCAAAAACGACCTAGCCACTGCAGAAACAAACCACGTAAAAAACTCAGCATAATGTATCCAGAAATCGTCCAACACACTGGTGCAAACAAATTGAGCGAGGGTAGATTCTATGTGCAAGTGAATAATGGAGAGGAAAACTGTACTGACTGGTTGCCATTGAAATAATCTGGGTCGATAGTGAACCTTACTTAATTCTCCGCCGTGAAACCCTAACGAGGTGATGTTTTTCTACCGGCGGCGGAGATGAGCTTGAGAAAGAGCCTTTATATCTTTGATAGGGCTTCTTCTCGTGGATCCTTAGAATTTTTGGTGTAAACACAAAAAAAAACTCTGAACTGAAATTACAAAACAGTCCTCAAAAAATCATAATCTTACTGAATGACCCCTAAATATTTTTTAGACTATGATAAAGATGGACCCAGCCCATGGAACTATAATGCTGGTATTGCATAGTAAAAAGCCAGGCCCATAATATCATGGGCTATTGCAATAGTAACAGTAACTAACAGTCAATCTTCCGACCAAAGTCCATCCGATTTTAGGGCTTGACCGAAGTAAAAGAAGACTAATTCAAAGTCGTCTCTTTAATAACCAAACTCTAATCAAAGTCTTAGGTAAAATCAACCATGTCCTAATTATACGGCACAATTGTAGAGAGTGACCCAAAAAAGACAAAAAAATAAATCGTATTAAATGTGATGTAGTCGAAACTTCATGATGGAATTGAAGGTCAAAGAGTCAACAATGTTGAATGCCTAATTAAATGACTGCAGTATCTTGCAGGTTGGTTTACAATATTGGTTGAATTTTACTCAGCCTTTACGTGAACTCAATTCAACTATTCTTTATTACATTTTCATCACGCTTAAGCTAAGCAACTCATAAATTCAATAATTTATAACACTTCAACATCCTCGTTTTAGGTTTCAATTAAGATTGAAGACCAACCATGAAGATTCAACAAGAAAAGAGGTGTTAGGAAAAAAGGAGAGCTCAATAATTGGTGGAGGCAAGAAGAAGCAGACACCAAATGAATAAAATTGGAAAACAATGTCTCACTTTACTTTAAATAATCACAAAATTAATTCAGCCTACCACATTGCTTTTGCTCCATACTCACAACTTCAATAGTATAAAATTTATCAGCTGCAGTAACTCCTCGGCCCCAAATCTATCTCTCTGAATCTTGGGAAAGTAATAACTTAAACCCAAAAAAAAAAAGTGAATTATTTTTTTCCTGCTTCGTCGCGCCTTCATAATTCACCATTATTAATGATATAATGTGTGCTGTGCAGATACATATAATAATACTAATATTCATGAATGCATTGAAGAAGGCTCAGTGACCAGTGAGAGAGAAGAAGAAAATAAAAGAGGAGTTTTCAAGTATGGCTTCACGTGACATCTTCCTCGACCATGAACTTCGAGAGAGATAGAGAAAAATGTCTGAAATTTATAATACTTCTTCTTCTTCCTCACTTGGTTCTCGCCAAACTCGGACGATTTTCTTCCGCCATTAACGACCCGAAGCTTTTACTTTTTTTTCTTCTACTTTCCATTTGTTGCTTCAATCGAGATGCTTTAGCAAATGGGGCAGATCTGGAAAGTGACTTATAATGGAAAGTTCTTAGCTTGTTAGAGATTCATGGGACGCTTTTTTTTTTTTTTTATGTGGAACGTCGATTTTGAACTGTATCAATTAATCATTTTGATTCCTTTTCTGAGCTGGAGATCAGTCACTCTTTGATTTGTTTGATTTATCGACAATGCTCACTTTATCTTCTTCGTCTTCTTCTTTTTCAATTACAATGTTGGTAGTCTTTGCATTAACAGTATTCTTCTGTTTGGTTTCTCCGGCAAGATCTAGCGACATTGAAGCTTTACTAAGCTTGAAATCCTCAATCGATTCATCTAATTCGATTTCATGGCAAGGAACAGATCCTTGTAACTGGGAAGGTATTAAAGAATGTTTGAATGGAAGAGTTTCGAAGCTTGTTCTCGAGTATTTGAATCTCACTGGCTCACTTGACGAGAAGAGTTTGAACCAATTGGATCAACTTAGGGTTCTTAGTTTCAAAGCCAATTCTCTCTCCGGTTCAATCCCTAACCTTTCGGGCTTAGTCAATCTCAAGTCAGTTTTTCTCAATGATAACAACTTCTCCGGCAAATTCCCGGAGTCTCTCACGTCTCTCCACCGATTGAAAACCATCGTCCTCGCCGGAAATCGAATTTCCGGCCCACTTCCTAATTCGTTGCTCCGTCTCTCTCGCCTTTACACGCTTAATGTTCAGGACAATCTCTTCATCGGTTCAATCCCGCCTCTTAACCAGACGAGTCTGAGATACTTCAATGTCTCCAATAATCAGCTCTCTGGCCAAATTCCAAAGACTCGAGCTCTGAAACAGTTCGACGAGTCCTCGTTTAAGGGAAACGTCGCTCTATGCGGCGATCAGATCCAAAGTCCATGCGGAATCTCACCTGCGCCGTCGGCAAAACCAACACCTATACCCAAGTCGAAGAACAACAAAGTCAAATTGATCGGAATCATCGCCGGAAGCACCGTCGGCGGAGTTTTGATCTTCATCCTCCTTCTGACGCTGCTTATCGTCTGTTGGCGGCGGAAACGACGGAGCAATGCACCGAGGGAAGATAGAAAAGGCAAAGGAATAGCCGAGGCAGAAGGAGCACCATCTGCGGAGACAGAGAGAAACATTGAGAGGAAAGACAGAGGTTTCTCATGGGAAAGAGGCGAAGAAGGAGCAGTGGGAACTCTGGTTTTTCTCGGAACCAGCGATCCAGGCGAGACGGTGGTGAGATACACCATGGAAGATCTGCTTAAAGCTTCGGCAGAGACACTGGGAAGAGGAACTTTAGGGAGTACGTACAAAGCTGTGATGGAGTCTGGGTTCATCGTTACTGTGAAGAGACTCAAGAACGCGAGGTATCCTCGCATGGAGGAATTTAAGAGACATGTTGAGATCCTTGGACAGCTTAAACACCCAAATCTGGTGCCTCTCAGAGCCTATTTTCAGGCCAAAGAAGAACGTTTGCTTGTCTACGATTACTTCCCCAATGGCAGTCTCTTCACTCTTATCCACGGTATGTATCTAATGGTTATGCACCCTGGACAGCTTCTCTCCGGGTTTCTGCTTTATAGTAAAGCAGAGATTTGATGGTTTAGATAGGAAACTTGGGGATACATTCGCCAGCTTCATTTGTGTTATGTGTGTGTGTTTGTTTGCAGGAACTAGGACTTCTGGAAGTGGGAAGCCTCTTCACTGGACTTCATGCCTGAAAATAGCGGAGGACTTGGCCTCAGCTTTGCTTTACATTCATCAGAATCCTGGCCTAACTCATGGGAATTTGAAATCATCCAATGTCTTGTTAGGTCCTGATTTCGAGTCTTGCCTTACGGATTATGGCCTCAGCACTCTCCATGACCCTGACTCAGTTGAAGAAACAAGCGCAGTCTCTCTCTTTTACAAAGCTCCAGAGTGCAGAGACCCAAGGAAAGCCTCTACACAGCCTGCTGATGTTTTTAGCTTTGGGGTCCTTCTTCTTGAGCTTTTAACCGGTAGAACACCATTCCAGGACCTTGTTCAAGAATATGGATCAGATATCTCAAGATGGGTGCGTGCAGTGAGAGAGGAAGAGACTGAATCAGGTGAGGAACCAACTTCTTCAGGCAACGAAGCATCAGAGGAGAAACTTCAGGCACTTTTAAGTATAGCAACCGTTTGCGTGACTATTCAACCTGAAAACCGTCCGGTGATGAGAGTGGTATTGAAGATGGTGAGGGATGCAAGGGCAGAAGCACCGTTCTCGTCTAACAGTAGCGAACATTCACCTGGGAGATGGTCGGATACCGTTCAGAGCTTGCCAAGGGATGATCAAGTGAGCATTTAGAAAAAATGGTTCGGCCTTCTTCATTGTTTTCCTAGAATGACACTTGTGATTCTGAAAAGTAGGGTTCATAGTGTAAAGCTTATTTTCTTCTTTTGTAACGTCATTTTGATCCATCGACCTTGTAGGACTTTCATAAGATCTGTTGAAATTGGTAGAATTTGAGCTGAGGGAGTATTGAGTAATTGGACGTGAAGAGTTTTCGTCTTACTCAATCTTTAAATTACACGATGACATTCAATAGCTTCCGGTCCCATGTAATACAACTTTATAGAAGAAAAGAAATCAGCTTGAGTATAGGAACAACCCAACTCGATATTGACATGACAAGTAACTAATGTTGTTAAGACCCTGTATTGCGATTTCGTATTCTGCCGCAACTCGCAACTACTAGAATGAAAAAGGAATTGGTATGAAGAACACAATAAATAACAATGCGGAAATCTGATCGAACAAGCTGATGCTCAGTGTCCGATATATATCTATTGTGTTAGTAGCCTTTGTTTCCTCGAATCCTGGCTCTCATGTCTACCTAGAGAATATACAATACGACGGTTAATTAGTCCAAGACATTCTAACCTACACCAACATCAATTCAAGAATCAAAATTCTAAGCTTCACAATGTTTCCTCTCAAGGTTAAACGTAACAAGAGTACACAATCATGCTTAATCTTATTCTTTAGCAGTTAACTTCCTATCTTTGAAACATCATGCATGATTCCAAAAACTACATTATGACAAGTGGTGAACAAAATGGTGCTCTTTTAAGTAATGAGAGCATAACATACCTGTCCTCTTTTACAGTTGAAGTAGGTTTCCCTTAGGCCAACACACTCACTTGGTATACATGGGCTTTTTTCACCAATGCACTCCCTAATTGACCGTTTCTCTCCCTACACCGAATTAAAATTGAAGTGAACTGGTAATTAGTTAACTGGTGGTGAATACACTAAAAGAGTAAAGAAATATCAGTCTCTCAAAATGCTGAGGCATATTTTACGGTACCTTGACACAAATTGATTCACTAAGACACTTCACAAGCTCTTCAGCAAGACCCTTACAAGACTTCGCCATTTCAACTGTTCCTATTCAAAAAGGTAACCGACGCATCAGAGCATGTTTCTAACAAAAGAGTTTTTCAGGATTTTCTAAAACTTAAACGCGAAGTCCCAAAAATTTATTGTGAAGATACAACAAGAGATGAGCTCTACTGTAACAGCCAATAGATACAAACAAAGAATACCACCAAAAGGCAAATCCATTCATTAGAGCGTGTCTTTAGCAAATGAGTTTTCAAGGCAATGCTTAATCGCAGAGTCAGAGCCTTAAGGGAGAGATGAGCTCTAGTCTAGCACTCAACAAGGGCACATAATCTGAAAATCCCTCCACTCACACGAAAAGCTAAAGAGCAATGTAACCTGGCATAATGAAAATCCCTCCAAATACACGAACAACTACACATGCGTGTCGCTATAAACGGCTTCACTTACCATAAGTTACCATTATCAAGCATTGAACTCAAAACCTATAAATTGTAAAGATTTGCTTCTTCCTTTGATATGATGATCACGAAGAATACAAAAAGCTCCCTTTTCAACATTGTCAAACGTATGATGAATCCGAAAATACCCACAAACTCCGAAAATCCACGGGCTCTAAATAGAGATTAGAACCCATCTTATTCCTTTGTTCTCTTTTTCCCCAACTCATTTCAGAAAACTCAAAATGATCAAAAATCAAAAGCATAAAGAAAGAAACAATCACAGAGAAATACAACTTAAGATCTGAAAAAGATAGGAGATTTGCGGTTCCGACTTACCGGCGACGAAGAGTAAGAAAAGGATCAACGTCGAAGACGACCAAAAGAAAGAGGTTTTCGAAAGGGTTTGGTTTTCTTCGATTTGGCCTTGCGGAATGGCGGTGGCTGTCTGCCCATCAGTCAACTCAATTTTGGTTCGGTTAAGCACAATTTAATTAACCAAACTATGGAAGTGTTATTGAATATTTATTTTAATGGATTTTAAATCCAAAGCAAGTATAGTGTTATCGTATTGTGTATTTGATAGAATCTATCAAAATCACTTGTTATTAAAAAAGATTAAAATTTCTTGGATATAAACTTTACTAATCATTAACACACAAAAAAAAACAAAAATGTTAAATGACACAAAGTTTACAAAAAACAAGATTTTTGAACAATCTCTTAATATTACGGGCTCTAAAACGCATTAAAAGACTTCTAAAATGGTGAAAATCTTCAATGTACGACAAGAATGTTGGCTAGTCATTTACGGATTGAACCATTCTCATCAATTATGTGCAATCTATAGTCATGACCACTTCTTAAATTTGAATATGGATAAAATTTTGAAGACATATAAGCCGAAAGACCCTTCGAATTATGAATGAATGCATAGAAGAAAGATTTCTTCTTATCCCTCGCGCGCTCATACTAATTCCTTCCAAACCATCTGGAAAACAGAACTAATCTAGCCCAGAAAATAACTATAAATCTTTGTAGGATCCATTTACGAAACAACGATATCCTATAAAAGTTGGGAAAACAGCTAAAGGTATGCTCACAATATCATGATTTGATATTGGGTTCCAAGAAACAGATGCCTCTGCTCTCCTCCTTTCTCGTTGTGTCTGGACCCACGTTGATGTCTCATCTATTGGATTTGATTAACAATGAATTTTATTCATCTTTCAAGTGCCAGTTTGACATTGTCGAGGGCCCTCATCGAAACTAATTTCTTTTTCTTTAATTTCAAGCAAAAGAAACATCAATTTAAAGGTACATGAAACGTTTAAACCAAACAAAAACTAAAAAAAAAATCTCAATCACGAGTTAAACACAACTTTATTAAACTACTTTTGACTAAATATGATTTTTTTGCATTGTTTCATGTAATGTCATCCATCAAAGTCACATCATTTATTTTCTCAAGCATATTTTTCTCAATTGACAATATGGCATCGTGGACCACAAATAATTTTTTTTCAACTTCAACTTGGAAAAACTTCTTTCAGGAAGCAACTGAGACTGGAATATACAACAATATCTGATAAGAAATCTATGTGTTTGGATAACAAGTTTCCATTCTTTTCAAAAAAATCAGCACTTCAATAGACTTTTTTATTTCATTTGGCAAATTTTTAGTTCCATAAACCTAAAAAAATTTGATTCTAGTTTTAAGAATTCGACGTCTTCACCCTCTGTCATGGTTCCTTAAGATTTTGTCTCTCCATTTATTTTGTGGTCAATTTCTTCTGTTATGGTCAATTTTCTTGTTTACTTGTATTATTGAGATTTTTTTCTTCCTATTTGTATAATTGTGTCTTTTTTTGTTAATTAGCATGTCAATTTATCTTTCTAAGTCATAGATCCATTTTTGGAAAGATTAACTCAGCATAGAAATTGATGTTTTTTGCCTTTTATTCCTTGAATTGTTTGTTTTCAATTGTAGGAGAGATTCGAGTGAAAAATAATTGGGTAAGAAAATTTTCTAAATTCCTAAATAGACTAAGGAAACAGAAAAGATGAAGTTACGATGAATATTTTATTTTTGAAAAAGTATTTTTTTGTCAACAATTGGATCGATAAGTCTTAACCTATGACCCAAACTTATCTTTAAAACTCTTTATTAACTACCACATCTGATGGGATGGAATCGAATTACAGAAATTTGAACCATTAGTTAGGAATTAAAAAAGTATTGGTTCAAAAAAGTATTTTATAGAATTAAAAATATGGGTGGTTATATTTTAAATGGTTTTTAAATACAATAAAATTCATACCAAAATCCATCAAAATACACATAAGTTCCTATAATCCACTAAATACCTAAACTTCATGTAATTAAAATCTATTTAAATCCTTAATTGAATAAATACCTTAATACAAATCTACATTGTGATTTTTTGTTTAACATTTTTTTTCTTTTATTAATTGTTAGTTGGTGACTCGCCCTGCGAGATTTGTATCATTGCAAATTAGTGTATGACAAAAACAATGCAATATGATAGTATTATGATCACAAGTATATTTATATTGTTAAATATATTGCACTTTAAAAATAAAAATAAATAAAGTCTCAAATTCCATACAATTATGGAGCAATCTTCATGTGAGACTCGAGGGTGGTAATATGAAACTTATAAAGCCAAAAGTAAATTGACAGGAGCTATAATAAATTAGTACGTTAACATATTTTTAATCAAGTCAGTGGTAACTATTAAAATAAATATGCTACTAAGAACTAAGTGTATAATAACTATGTAGAAAACATAAAAGGGAAAATGTGATGAAGAAGTGAAAGGAGATAAATAAAAATGAGAAGAAAGAAAATTAACAAAAAGGAGAAGAGAATGCTGAAGAGTTTTATTTACTTATTTTACAAATTAAAATGATATTTTTATTTTAAATTAGTTATATATTGGTCAGAGCTTATCGAGCTTTTTCTCTCTTATCTATTGTTGGGTGAAACCGGACCCAACCGTGATTCAAGTTTGGGAAAGGTAATCGGGAAGCTCCATCAGCTCTGGCGTGTTGTCACCTCTCCCCACCATCCATTGTGTCTGTTTTTCCATTTTAGTCCCACCGGAATGAAGAAAGTAATTCCATATCTGGCCATGAAGAGTTGTATCTTTGCCAAGTTTGCTGATTTCGTTTTGCTACGCTATAAAGTTCTCCGAATCTGATGAATCTTCGCGGGTGGCTTTTTCTTCTCGTTGGAGTTGCGTTTTCGAAGAAGTTTGGTCTAGATGGAGGTGCTCGGGTTTCTTTGATGCTTTGCCGAGAGTTCTTTGAAGTGTCGTCATGAGTCTAGAGCATCTTTGGTGTGTGTCCTCCGAATTTCGCCGTAATTCCTCTATGTTATTAGGTGTTTTTCTTTTTTGCGTTCTACTATCCAGAGATATTCATTTAGTCCTCCAGCTTTAGTATTTCATCAAAGTATTTTATCCTATATTCCAACGCTCTATTCTACTTTCGGTTTTAATAAAATAATTAGTGACAAACAAAAGTTATATATCGGTAAGATGGTCTTATACTATAGGCATAGCCAGACCTAAATTTTACGGGGCTCCATTCAAAATATAGAAATGATATTGTAGGAAAAATTGAAAACAAATAAAATTAATGTTAAAAAAAACACAGTACCATAAATTTTTTAAAAAACAATAAGTTAACAACTATGTTTATGAAAAATAACTTTTCTTGCATTTTTCCTTGCAAAATCATTTATCAAAGTTGCATAATCAAGATTTCTAAGCATGTTTTTTTTCTATTGATAATATAACCAATTCATTTAGCCGTTCTTGTGATATATTCGACCATAAGTAAGAATTTATCAATTTTAACTTAGAGAAATTTCTTTTCTTAATGCGAACCAGCTAAAGATTCATGAATTCGAGTCCAATTCAAGATGCGGATTACTTTGGATTGAAGATTTGAGAAAGAGAGTAAGAACTTGAGACACACAAGTATAGAGTTCCCTACAATTGTAGGTACATCTCTCTTTTGATTTTGATATCAGGAAATTTACTAATCACTTTGTTTCTCTTTTACATGTTACAAAAGTTTAACAATGGCAATCTCTTTAAATTGAAGAAGAATATCGAATCAAAACAGAAAGAAAAGGTGAACTAATTCTGCTACAACCTCTAACAATCACTGCCTTTTGCAACAGATGGGCTTCACCATTTAACTCCAAGCCTAACTTGATTAGTGACCCAACTCTAACTCGAATTGATTAATGGACCGGGAAATGAATCTGGCCCACTATGACTTAAGTCAAATAGATTATAGCTCATCTCACATCTTTCAAAGCAATTGAATCTGAAATGGTGACCATTATCCTATATGCAATCCATACATTAGGATAACAATCCTTGAATCTCTTCAAAAAATCAAACATTTTTTCAGTCTTCCTTAAATATTGTGGTAGAATTTCTCTAAAAATTTTGATTTGCAGAAATAAATCATTCTCATCAAAGATAATTATAACCTACTCAATAACTAATATGGATATTTACGTTGGTTGCCTTTGATTTTTTATTTTTTATTTTTTTATTTTTTGCCGATGTTTTTCTTTTATTTAAATTTTACAAAAACATAACTATACATACATATTTTGGGGAAAAAATTTTGGAAGCTCCTAAAATATCAAGAGCCCCATTCAAATGTTTCATTTCAATGAGCTCAGATCCAACACTAGGTACGAGTTATTGTCTGTTCAACAATGGTTAATTAAGCCCCTATATGTGAGTTGTTTGATTTTCTAGATCGTTATCACATATTTTCATATATACCCTTCATGGTATTTTTCATTTAAAAAACAATATTATGGATAATTTCTTTTGCTTAATTTTATGGGCTTTCATTGTGTCCCAATGTAACTATTGTAGGGTTTCTGGAACAATTTAACTAAATGTTCATTTATTAATCTTATAGAAATTTACTTGATATGTATTTAGAGTATAGACATTAAAATAAATCCAATGACTATAGAATTGTGATTTTTTTTCAACAACTCTTTTGGTGTGAAATGACTTTTAAAGCTCTCTGGATTCTTTTGCGAATGATCTCCATCATCCTTGTCGTAGACTTGACCTCATTCGCAACCTTCTTTATTTGTCTTTCCATTGACTCTATCTTCTCCCTTCTCTCCAAAGCAATTTTCCTCTTTTGTTTTCCATATATTGCCTCCATATCCTATAAATTACAGAGAAAGATCTACATGATCAGAATTAGTCTTTCTCTAAACCGGATTAACCTTCGGTTATCTAATCCGGTTATACCTGGATACAGGTGCGTAATTCCTTGGTAGAAGGTAATGAATTCCATAGAGTCGCTTTGGGAGGAGCATTAACAAACACTTTATCTTTCTCACATTCATGTTCCTTTACTTTCTTTATATATGTTTCTCTATCGACTGTGTTTGTGCTATTCAAATATGGCCATCCCAACGAAAGTTCTAACTTGTATATCTGTGCTATAGAAGTAATCTGATTAGAGGAAACATCGATCAAGGTAAAGAAAAACATCTGAAAATTCCTCAATCACAACAACAAAAATGATTAACATATATGTGCTTCCAAGTGGATTGACCCCTAGATCATATATTAGATTCAAATGATCTTAATTTCCGATGTGAGATATCAATCAATTTCTAACAAATACATTGAAAATCAATTTTTTTTACATAACGTATAATTTTACACTTAACTTGTTCTTCAAGTTGTTCTTCAAGCGAAAGACCAGAATCTATATCCTTATTTGGATTCAGCATCTTAAGAAGGCGCCTCTCACCATTCATGCAATGTGCCTTGTGTAACATCTGATGGTTTAGATTCTATACCATAATAAAAAAAAATTGAAAGTATGTTTGTATAACATTCTGATATTAAAAAAAAGGAAATACTTACTGCAGATCAAACCAAGAAAATGTGAAAAGGGTAATCAGAAATTCTGACGTGAATATTAATTTCTCGTTGCCCAGAAGAAAATGATATGACAGCCTTCTTGTCACGGTACGCTTTATGGGCAAAAGTTAATTTGTCTAGAGCCATCTTATCAGAGCGTTCCGGTTGAAAATATATCCCTCGCTGGTCTTGCCCGATCGATCTTTCATATTTTAGTCCTGATATGGATCCTTTATGAAGAAGCTGTGTCTCACACAAACATTCACTAGCTTACTTCATTTGTTAACAATAATTTATATATATATATATATCAATAAATATGTATGGAAAGAGCCGAGTTATTCTCAGTCTACTGGTTAAGATGATTCAGCTAATGACTATGATATCTAGAATTCGATTACTCCCTGAATTTTAAAAATTATACTAGACTATGGATCATATCTTGTCGATCCAATTATTGACAAAAAAAGATATTACAAAGATAAAGATATTACAAAGATACCATTTTCTGTTTGAGCTCGATTTCGAGTTGAAGCATTTGTTGTTGCATCTCTTCTACAATCTTCTCATTCTCTTCTATTGCCGTCACATAGTCATACTGATTCCTCTTAGGCCCAACAAGATCTTGATCTCTAATTACATTGCGATTCATTTTCTTTCTTCTACTCTTTGACACCTCCATTGATATCACCTTGGTTTTAAAAAAAGGTTTTCAAACTGAAACAAAGTTGATTGTGTTTTTAAATGCAGAGTGTTGATCAGACTTTCATGTTTCTCTATACAATTTCAATATTCTTTGCTCTTTAACTTGGTTTGCACTCCAAGAAAGTTGACCATTTGCCACCTTTCTCTATTATCATAATTTAATTCATACTTTAAAGTTTTTGGTAACAGTCTTATGATCACAACTCACAAATACATTATTTTATATATAATTGAATGTGTTGTATTTTTTAATATAAAATGAATAAAATCTTGGCTAAATTCCAAACAAATATGGAGCAATCTTCATGAGAGGCTCGAGAGTGCTCACATGAAACTTCCTCGCGAAAAGAAAGCACATATTCGTCACCTTACCTTCGTAGCTACAATTCGATCCAAACCGGATCCGATCCAAAAAGTCGACCCGGATATCTTTTCTCACAAACTTCGCTGGATGGGACCCACCTCTTGACCAATCCACCCAAGTTACGGTTCGGTTCGAATTCTTCTCTGGGCAGATCTTATTAACCAACGTCGGAAGATAATGCTCGTCCATGTAACACGGCGGCCGGCAGTGAGCCTTAAAGACGGCGTAGTACCGGTGATCGGAGACGATCTCGGCGGCGACTCTACGTGAGATTTCGAACCATTGGTTTCCTTTCCGCCAATCAGAGATTGACACGTGTGGGAGCATTTTAGGGGTGTAACGGCCTCGGCCCATGGGCCTTGGGTCGTCGATTGAGCCCAGAAAAGAGCGAGTGGAGCGCGTGAGGTAAGTATAGATTGTGGTGAAATTGAAGAGAGGGATGCAAGTCTCCGAGAGGAGAACGAAGTGTGCATTGGAAGATTCTAGAAGCGCGTGCGATAAAAGACGCTTCTCTGCATCCATCATTGACGATTTTCCCCACTTCACGGCCTACAATTGGATACATTTGATCAAAAAAATCGGCATGTTACGTAAGCCAAACCGAAATATTGAACTAAACCAAAATTAAACCGAAATATTAAGTATTGAAGTAATTACAAGAAATTAGTGAAAAACAATCATACTTTGCTTGGTATCCGTTTCTTGTAAAACACTGAAGATTCCGGCGACTCTTTAGTGAAATCCGGCGAGGTATGAACATAAATGGAGTAAAACCCTTCATGACCTTTAAAAAACATTTCCCAAAGAGGAGACAACGGCAAATCCCACCTCGTAAGAAACATGAATGCAACCTTCGTATGAGATCCATTCACTATCATCGCATCTCGTGGCGCCATCGTTGCTCGCCATATCAGCTCTTCGTCTTCCACTTCATTACCAGGCATACGAGGAGGAAGAGCAGGATCCTCCGGAGAAAGAGCAGAAGGAGAAGTGAGAGGGTTGGAGGAGAGCTTGTGGTAATCTTCGACGAGGAAGAGTGAAGTTTGGAGACGTTGGTTAAGGTAAAGAGTGAGGAGGATGACGAAAGAAGAGATGGAGAAGAAGACGACAGTGCCGAGAATGTGAATGTATCGGAGACTGATAGGTTCTTTCTTCATCTGTAAGCTGAGTTCTTTAACAAAGGCTGTGATCTTTTGATTCTTCATTTTAATTACTCTTTTGCTTGTTCTACGTACGTCTTTTAAGTCCTCTTTTTGTGTGTATGTGTATAGGGTTAGTATATATAGTGCAGTAAAACGATTTGTGTGTGCTTATAATATTATAAAATTAGATGACCGTTTTGACCACAAAATAAGCCTTAAGAAGGGATCAAAAGTTTTAAAACTAATGATGTTGATTGCGATGATTAATTATACATTAAAAATGGAAAGTATCTCAAACATATATAAAAATATAAGCATGTAAAGTATTAGTATCTTATGAAACCTAGGCATCATAATCATGTATGTGTGAGTTATAGCTATGATTGGACGTGCATGGTGTGACCGTGTGAGATGAAATGTGCATGAGAATTGTGGGTTTAGTGAAACGTGATTTTTTTATTGGTTGGTAAAAAAGAAACGTGATCTAGTAAAGTGAAATTAGAAGAGCATGAAGTTTGCGGCAATGTTAAAAAAATTTTGTATGCATTTGTTGACTCGATTGTTGCCATATAAACAAACCGAATATTTTGGGGCCCAAAACATAAAACTTTAATGGGCTTTTGAACTTAACAAATGTTGTATTTCCAGCCCATAAGGCTTTCCATATGAATTTACGACTTAGAGAAAACCAAAGAATTGCATACAATCTACAAAGCTCTTTGCTCCAACTTCTAAAAAAGTAGCTTTCTACCCAATCCGACGAATTTTGATTCTGCGTGATTCTATACATCTTTCTCTCGCCGTGTTGACTCTTCAGGCGATCTAGCAACGCGATTCTCGGGGTAGGTCAGACGATTTCAGCTGATTTTCAGAAGCTTTTGAAGGTTTCAATGTTGTTTTCTGCGAGAATTCTATTTCCAGGAAACGGGAGGAATTTTACCATATATGGGACAGTAGATGAAATTAAATTATTACTTTATCTGCTCGTTTTTGAGATGCTTGAATTATTGAAAGAAATTTTGTGTCTGCAATCTGAATTCGTCGCACGGTTTCTGTTTTTTTTTTTATAATAAATATTTTTAATGTGGATTTCCATCTGCAGTTGATCTTATCGATAGGCGCTATCGATTTTTAACTTGAGTTGTTAAATCTGGATTTCGCAGAACAATCCCATATTTTCCCTGAAAGTTCAGAGATTTGATCTGAGCTTGTTATAAAGCGAGGTACTTCTCTACTGCATTTTGAGATGCCTCGAGACTTGTCAAGATCGAGGTCACCGTCTCCATCACCTTCACGTCGCAGAAAGCACTCTAGGTCTCCTGTAAGCCATAGGCATAGTAGGAGGAGTAGAAGAGACAGAAGCCGTTCTCCATACTCGTCTTATTCGTATAGCAGGTGATACCCGTAATAGTTCTTTATTCGTTTACCTTAGTTATCGTTGTTTAATCCTCCAAAAAAAAAACTGTAAGAAAGATTGGTGGTACACGTTATAGATTTGTAAAAATCTTTCTCAAGTGCTTTTAATAAAGCTCCTACGTATTTGTCTACCCTTTTCTAAAAGGGAGTGCAATGTCTGGATGCTGTTGGTTTTTTGAGTGATAGTTCTTATTGGAAATATATCCTATTTATTTGTTTGTTGTGAGAAGTGTGAAGTTGTGGCAAAAGAATATGTTTTATGACTTAATTTATTCCTGTACATTCAGTAAAGACAATAATTTAAGCGGGTATTTTAACAGTATTGATGTTCTGATCTTGTATATGTTATAGCGCTATGTCTGGATGGCGTGATTATCTGTTAAAATCATTATTAGGAGCAACTATTATGTTCTTTTAAAATGAATATTGTTAGCAATATAAAGACAAAACCACCACATTTTTCTTAGTAAGATAAGATAATAATTTGTTGAGAACAATGACTGAGAAGTTAGGAAGAGGATTCGTGCTCTTTCCATTATAAAAAGCTCAATTTCTACCCGTTTTAAGGGAGGGGAAATGAGCAGGTGATCAATTGCTGTTGGGTGTTCTTTCATTGATCCCTTGTCTCGTTAGCTTCTTCATGTGATAAAAGTTGGAGCTGATATTTCTTAACAGTGTATGAGGTAACTCCACATACTTTTGTTTTCTTTTGTGAAAGTGGGCTACCTGATGCCTAGTCTTCTTCATGTCCCTGGTAGTTCATTAGTTTCATCTTTTGCTTACTGCTTAATTTTCGGGTCTTGTGCAGACGAAAAAGTCGTTCTATTTCTCCGAGGCGCCATCATCGCAGTCGATCTATTACTCCTAAGAGACGTTCTCCAACCCCAAAACGTTACAAAAGACAGAAGAGTAGGAGTTCTACTCCATCTCCTGCAAAAAGATTTCCTGCCACAACTCTTGAGTCAGCTAAACATAGGAATGGAGAAAAACTCATTAGAGAAGAGGAAGAACGCAAAAGGTATCGTAGATTATAATGGATGTTATGGTCAAACTAAAGTTTTTGTTCTCATATGTTGTTCTACTGTAATGTGGAAGTCCTTGATTATTAGTCTTAAAAGTGCAACAGATTTCATGTTATTTCTTCACAGGCTTTGCTTATGGAAGATAAGCTATAGTTCGACTTGTTCATATATGATCCTCTGGCACAAATCTTCGTACTATCTCGATTTGATGAGTTACCATAAGTCATTTTCATGGATCATGATTGAGTTAGAAATAGATATATGTCGAAAGCACAAGAGTGCCTTGTTGAAGGTTGTGTTATGATATAGAAAATTCTTCACGAATTTTACCTTGGCGTTGGGAGGTGTGAAAACAGAAATGGTCTCAACAATTTTTCTTGGATATGGAATAAATTTATGGTTCTTTTGCTGTTCAAGAATGAAGACATCACGACATGGGAAAGTCCAGGTGATATTAAAGGTTCTAAATCTCCTGTGGATGTTCTCTAATATTCACTATATTTGTTATCAGGCGACAGCAGGAAGCGGAACTGAAGCTAATAGAGGAAGAAACTGTGAAACGGGTTGAAGAAGCTATTAGAAAAAAGGTTGAAGAAAGCTTGCAGTCTGAGAAAGTCAAAATGGAAATTCTAACACTGTTAGAAGAAGGACGAAAGAGACTTAATGAAGAAGTCGCGGCTCAACTTGAGAAGGAGAAGGAAACTTCTCTTATTGAGGCTAAAGAGAAAGAGGTAACGTCCTTCAGAAGAAGAAAAAAAGAAAATTCCCTATTGGCCTTCCCAATTTAAAGATCTTTTTTAGCCTAAAAGCTTTTAGAGGTTACGAACATTGCTTCATAAATGGTTCTTTTCTTGCTGAGTTTCACAACGGATAATCTGTTCTTCATGTGACTTCACTTCTAGCGTTGAGTGACAAAAAATTCGCCATTTGTAGGAGATGCTAGACGTAGTTTTCTAGGTGGAACATTGTTTATTTTATACTAGGTGGAATATTTGCTCGTAGCATTTTTGAATGAATTCGAATTGCTTATTGTATGGGTACTATAAATCTGCCTATTATGGATCATTATTGAAAAAAAGAGAGCCTTTTTTCAGGGCGTTATGCGGTGTTTGTCGCAGGACAGAGAGCAACGAGAGAGAGAAGAGACGGAAAGAATAGCGGAGGAGAACCTAAAGAGAATGGAAGAAGCTCAGAGAAAAGAAGCAATGGAGAGGCAAAGGAAAGAGGAAGAGCGGTATCGGGAGCTAGAGGAGCTGCAGCGACAAAAAGCAGAAGCTATGCGAAGGAAGAAAGCAGAAGAGGAAGAAGAGCGTCTCAAACAGATGAAACTGTTGGGTAAAAACAAATCACGCCCTAAATTATCCTTTGCCTTAAGCTCTAAGTGAATGCTTGAAGGTAAAAGAATTGTCATGATCTTCCTCCCAAAGATGCTAGAATTACACCTATTTCTATCGGCGCTTGTATTTTGGAGCTTAAAACTCTTCTGGCTTTTTTTCTTGTAATTTTATACTAGGTTAATATTTATCGAGTTTGATTCTTCTGAATGAACTATGTTCCTGATCTGTGATCGGATTGCTGTTGGCTAACCGACGGATATAGAAACAAAAGAGAAAAGACCAAATAACATTCATTAACAAAACCATGTAGGGACTCTCCATTGATGTTGCAGTATAAGAATAATCATCTATAGGTACCTTGATTATACAGAAAATTAAATCATAGCAAAATTACAAAACTTCCACTATGGGGATTTAAAAAAAATGTACATCAAGGATGTATAACAGCATTGAGATGACCAGATGTTCTATATCAAGGAAGACGGATGATTGTGTTGATATTACCTATCTTCTGGGAATACCTTGTGTAAAAAATTGACAAATCGTTTCGAGTAAGTCGTGGGTTCGGTCACAGATATTGTCAATGGATCATACTGCAATGACTTGCAAGTATGCTCCACTTTCTTTTTCGTGTTATACTCCTGTAGAATATCTATGATTCCCATGTACACAACCACATCATATACTTCAAAGAGTTCAATTGTTGCTGACTCTTCCTTGTCCTCGATAAGCTTGTGATGGGCTTGAGCCGGCATGTTCACTCCTAATTGTACTCGCAACCTAAAACAATAGATCCAACAGCATTGTTCAGCTATAAGCATGGGTCAGATGAAGATAGAAGAGTGGAAATGATTAACCTTGCAGTTCCGGGAAGAATAAGATCAACTTCCTGCTCGCCAACGGAAAATGCTTTGAGTGTGCTTCCTCTAATGTGAGGACCCGGGGCGGTATTCACGGAATTGGGTTCGTGAGTTACCAGTAGCAATCCTTTTGGAGGAATGGAGAGTTCCTGAGTCAAACCAGCTGAAAAAGAAAACATGAAACAGTAGAAGTTATACACGTTCCATTGCTATGTTCTCAATTACAGACTTCTGATATAAAGGCATGAACTGACTTAAAAAGCATGTTGCTAGGATACTGATAGAATTCAAGCTCACTGCTAAATTACCTAAGCCATCGAAAAACTTTTATATGATGTGCAAAAGAAATCCTCTTGGAACACTGGCACCTACCGTCTACAGAAGAAACCCTATCTTGATCCGACATTGCATTTGGAGGGTCAAGGATATCATTAAGTTGCCCAGGAGCTCTAAAATGTAGTCCCAGTAAAAGACTGTAGTCAATGATGTGCAGAGATTCCAAGAACGAGCAGTCCAAGGAAATTTGCCTGCCATGCAAGGAAAACATGGAGGTTCCACAAACAATTAGAAAGTTTCAAATTCAAAACACAGCCGTTCAATCATTGTTTAGGATTGGTATTGTTCCAAAATACTTTAAGCGATTTCTGGTAGCAAGTTTATATAGAAGATAGCAGCGACATATAAAAATAGATCTTCCCTTTAGCAAGAAAATTTTGACGACTTTTCATTCAGCCGATTATAGCACATCATTCACAACAGAAATGATATGGAGAAAATGGTATTGCACTCACTTGAAGAGGGCCTCCCGTAACAGCTTGTCCATATGTAATTCATAAGCTAGATCAAGATCTTTCAATGTGGTCTTTTCTTGGATTTTAATCTTTTCAGTAAATCTCCCGTGAGATGAACCCTTTAAATCATATCGACGGTGAATCTTCAATTCTGTGCAAAACATATTCCCCATGACCACAAAGCGTACCTAGAAAAAGACAAGAAAGCTCACGCTAAAAACTGAGTGGAAACACAATTGAATTTAGTTATAAATGGACCAGAAAATTTCTTACCTTTCTTCCCCACTTGACTTTTATTCCGTGAACTCCAAAGAATTTGGTTATAAGTGTGTTTTCATGGTCCCCTACATGTTCATAGTACTTAGGCAACATTCTGAGTAAAACCTACAAAGCAAAATTGATGGATAATGTTAGTCCTTACTCCTTAGTGTCTTTTAATATTGACATTTAGAGTATTACCACCACAAAACAGAGTTTAGCAAGATACTAGGACATTGTTTCTGTGACATAATAAGAAGGGCTTACAATATCACCTAGACCAATATCATCAGTAAAGACAGGAATAATTCAAATCACGGCTTTGTTCAGTTAGTTCAAACCTGCAACTCAGATTTTTTTAGTGTCTTGATCACAAATCTGTCGTCGTGAGAAAGGAAGAAGATACTGCCACTTTTTCCGGGGGAAGAAATTTCTGTCAGGCCATCATCACCACAAATAGACATCATGTACTCTGCAGCATCTAACTTGAACATCTCCCTCAAATTCCTGGTACAATCCATTGGAAAACACGGACACATATCATTATAAAGAACAAATATCACTTATTTCACATTTTTTTCGTTCCACACCCACACAAATCTTAAAAGTATAGATTGCTTCCATCACGCTTGGGTGGTAATTTATGCAATCGAAAGGAACAGCTGAGATATCAGGCGGAGCTAAGTGGGTTGTAGTTATTACAAAAGTGTTTTAACTCAGGGTCAGTCTCCAAAACTGATATGCACATTGATAGAATGATTCTAAACTTCTTTGGTATCTATCTGCCTTAAGAAAACTGTTTTACCTGAAAACCATAGGACAATAGTCTTTCCAATAGAAGTCTATAGATTTGTGTGGAGGCGTTAAATTGGAGCCATCTCTAGGGAAGAACATCTTTGTTCTGGCGTTTTTACCAAAGTCAGAAGCACGCACTTCTCGCCTTGGCACTGGTGTAATTTTCCCAACAGTATACCTAAAAACCTCAAAAGAATGTTGGGTTAGAGGAGGAGCCATACTAGATGTGCAAAACAGGTTCTCTTTGCTTGTATGGGAGTGTGAGTCTAATTTTAAACCATATAGCAGAAATAATACACATAATGACATAATTTATTTAAGGCTATAACAGAGCAGTCTCAAGGATCATGGAATTGAAAAACGCATACAAAAGAGATAGTTTTTCGTAAAGCTCTCCATGGCTGACAAGACAAATAAGACTATCTTAACATATGTTGGTCATAGGCTTAAGGTATTGAATTCGTTTACCTGATACCAAGTTGGAGATTTAGCTTTAGATAATAATTGTGTTCCCCTCTTAGAAAAGTCACTAAAGTCCTAGCCCTGACTTCTTTAGGAAGATTTGGGGGTCTAATTTTGTGTGACTTGTCAGCAGAATTCGTAATGGTTTCTTTAATCAAAACCCCCTGCATGTATTCCCTTTCGTAAACAATACGGTTCTTATCTTGTCCCTCGCTTTGGCCTGAGCCAGAAGACCGTGCAGACTTAGATAATGGCCCATGACATGTGAAATCTCTTGCAGGATCACAGGTCCTTGGATTTTCATTCAGCAACCTATCCGATATTCTACCTGAATTTTTTGTTGTTTCACTAACTGAAGTTTTCAGAGAGTTTGAACTCTGTAGCTCCTCAAAATTTATTGATGAGCTACGAGACAGCACAACCTTTTCAGTATCATCATTTTTAAGAGAGCGACACCACTTCTTTAGAGATGGATGTTTACTTCCAGCAGGATAAAAGACTCCTTTCCCGTCTTTTAGGCCTCGGGACCAGGTTCCAAAATATAAACATCCATCAAGAAACTTATAAACTCCAGAGCCATGTCTAAGCCCATTCAACCAAAAACCATCAAAAAGATCACCATTTGCCCACCTCATAACCCCTCTGCCACACATTTTACCCTTTTTCCAATTCCCTATATACCTATTTCCATTGATCCAAGTATAACTACCACGCCCGTCTTGTAATCCTTCTTTCCATGAACCATCATATACATCTGAGTTACAATACTCTTTCCTCCCAAGCCCATGCCTAACATTCATTCTCCAGGCTCCACTGTAAACAGATGCATCAGGTGACGTCATGGTGCCAAAACCATGAAGGTATCCACCAGAGAAATCTCCTTCATATTTTGCTCCAGATGACCACACAAGCTTCCCTTTGCCAGATATTTTGCCTTCATCCCAATCTCCCTCGTAGACAGTTCCATCTGACCATTTATACTTTCCCTTTCCATTAGGAAGTAGTCCTTTAACTTCACCAGAATAGAGGTCACCATTTGAGAATTCTCTATCTCCAGAACTGAGGATACACAAAGTATACTACTTTAACAAGCTAGAAAACTTGAGAAGGAGATCAAATGAGGGAAGATTCATTAACACACCTCGTATCCATCTGGGCTAGCTTCTGATGATCCTAGAACATTGCTTCGCGTCTTATATATAATGTTTGACCCGTAGTCTTCTGCACATGATACACTTTTCTGCGGAAGCTGAGAAAATCAAGATCAAATATCGTAAGCAGAAGAATTTCTCGGATAGTCCGTGAGAAGATCACCTAGGAAACAATTCATTCTTCAACTCAGTTCAAAACAAATCGTTGTGCCTTCTATATACAAGACATATCCAGATTCTGAATCAAAAGTTTCCAGACAATGAAGCAGAAAAGACAGAGATTTCATCACTCAAATCCCTCTGAAAGCACCATATTCACTGAAAAAGCATCCTAAACTTTAGAGTAAACAATAATTAGACTCCAGCAATAGAACTTATCTGTAATTTGTCCAAATCTAACCCAGTTTATCTCAAATAATAAATGCTCATCGGATATTCAAATCTGAGGAAGTCAGACAACAAACCCAGTAACGCAATAACAGCATTTCTAGCGAAAACTAAATCATACAAACGAGGTAGCTATTGCCCAGCACCGTTCCCATTCATTACACATGCAGTAAGAATCTCGAGTTCGAATCTCAGAACAAGAGTCTTAAAAGTAATAATTTCATGGATTTCGGTGAATAAGATAACAAAATGGGAATGAATCCGCCAGGATACTCACCCAGATGAAGCTTGAGAAAATCCCAAGAAGAGAGAAGACGAAAAACCTTTGCTTGAGCAAAAGCCAATTGGAAATTCGTTTTTGGTTCCTCAGAATTTATTCTAATATCAGTTGCCCATGCACCAAGTTCCATTCAAACAACTTTCTTTTTCAGCGAATTTATGCTACATGTTTTTTTTGTTTAATAAAAAATAATAAGGACCAGAAGTTTGAATTTTATTTTTTCTGTTTCTTTTTTTATAGAAACATACAAATTCTTAACAAGAATAAAAATGGAAGTTCATCTGCAACTATTTACGATTATCATAAAATTTGAATAAGTTCCTAAGTTATAATATCTTCAATACTTTAAAATCATTAATATCCAACAAATTGCTTAACTTACCACAAGCCAAATTTACGTTTCTTCGTCATATTCAACGCAACGCAATATCTAAATCAGATCAATAATGATTATGGATATTCTATGTCTAATCTACGATTCAAATCCATATATTATTCCAACGTTCGTTTATTCTTATGATTATAAATGTAGCGAAATTATTAAAAATAGCCCAATGATTTACAAGACTAATTTAATTTTAAGCAAAAATGAGATCTAAAATTGAGTAACCACATGTTGAAGTTGAACGGTCGAGTCATTAACCCAAAAGGCTCTCGGCCGAATAAAAACTTTATTCCCTCACACTAATGATAACCGGTTTTCGCGAATTAATTTTGTTGGTTTAGTGAGATATTATCATAAATAAAGCCCCTACGCATATCTTTGAAAGATATTCAGTTTATCGACAAACCCAATAAAAGCACCATTAAGTCTAAAAATTTGATTTTAAAATAAGAAAAAGACATTGGACCGTCCAGGATCAGATTCAGATATAAATGAATAAAAAAAGCCCGACCGATTGAATAATATTCTGCAGTGGGATTTTTAAATTTAGAATATGGACGATGTTGACGTTGGTAAATACATTAGAAGATAAAAATGGACGATGATGTTGTGACATATTTAATACAGATCACGAGTTCGTGAATCGTGACAAAACAATAGAAAAAGACAAACGATGATCGGTCCCTTAGTTACCCAATCTTGCTGCTTAGTTTTTGTTGCTTTTGCTTTTAGTGCTTATCTATTACTCCTGATGTTTAACGTTTTTATACACAAATGAATGAATCGTTTAATTATTGATTTGTTTCAATTAAAAGTATTATTTTTAATATATTTAATAATTATTTAACTAATTATAAATTAATCTGTAGAATATAAATAATCAAAATAAATAAAAATTATCATTAATTTTATATTAAAATTTGAAAACTATCAAATAATTTAATACAAATTTTTCTCTCTAAAACACCTCTTAATTTAAAACGGAGAGAGTATCTATTAGAATTATATACTTTTCTCATTTCATGGAATATGTGTGCGTTAAACTCGTACATTAGGAACAAAATGTTTTAAAATCTAGCAACACTATGTTCTAACATAATCTGGTACAATAGTTATAGATTCTAATCGAATGATTTAAAAACTCAAATTTGTCTATTTGAAATGTTGTCGTTGATATTTTATGTATCATTTTTGAACTCATTCTTGAAAGAAAATAGAAAATTAAGCTTAGAGTTATTCAGAACGAAGATAATAATTGAATCGAACTTCTAAAAGTCGATTTGGCTTTCGATTTCAAAGATAATTTCGATTTGGGATTAACGACATCGTTTAATTTATCGAATCAACACAAAATTAAAATTTTTTAAAAATTCAAAAATAAATTGAATTTTTAATAAATTATATCTAAAATTCGATTTTAAATCAACGATTTTAAGCGAGTAGAATATTAAATTGATATTTTTACTAGATGAGTTATAATGTTTGTATTGTTATTATGAATGCATAACCTCTTTTTCAATAGAGGAGAATTAGTTTAGGTTACAAAGTATAGTTTTTTAGTTCTTCTGATAACATTTGTAGAAGCTTTCGATCTAAGTATTTTCGATGGGTCGAGATCCATGATGAGTCTGAGATCTATGCTTTTCTTGAATCGAGAAATATTTGTGACGAGATGACCATTACTCTAAAACATTGTGCCGAGATCGAGACATCCTGAATCGAGACCGAGACGTATTAGACCGTTGTCTTCTCTTAATTCTTAATGGACCGATGACCGATTCTATTTTCGTGGGTTGAAAGGGATCAGAAATCCACCTCCAACAACTAGTGAATATTTTTTGTAACACTAGGTTAAAGACTTAAAGTCTCCTAACTAGTAAATTGGTTAAAACCGAAGAAAATAAAAACTGGTGAAGTGGTTAAAAACCTGAAAAAATTAAAAGAAAAGAGAAAAAAATTGGTGAAGTGAAACGTATGAATAGAACGATGAGTGGGGCTGTGATGTTTGTTGCCGGTTTCCTGCGGTACAACTCGTTGCAAAGTATCTCATTTCTTTTCATTTTCTTCATATTTTTCTCTAATTTCCTGTTTTATATTATCTCACACCTAATTCAGACTCCTTAATTCCCAATAACAAAAAAAAAGGGGAAAAAGAAATGGATGAGGTTAAAAGCTACGTCGTTTTCCGTTATAAACTAAAGTCCCGTGCGTTTAAATTTAGTTGACGGCCCGTTGGATAACCTTTTTAATTTAATGGTATCTGCCTATAAAAGCCCATTTTAAGTACAAGTTTGACGTGAATCGGTGTTTCTTCTTCCGTTGAGGATATATTCGTCGTCTAGTTTTGACCATACTACCCTTAACCTCTCATTCTAGCTTTCGAGGTAGAACTAAAGAAAGAGGGTATTTAGGTAAATTCATGTTCAGTAACATGTTCAAAGATAGTCTTATAGACTGGCTCGGTTAGCTTAGAAAATAAAAATATGGAGAAACCAGTTTTGGGACTTGAGCTTCGGTGTCCTCATCTCTTCAACGCCCACTCTCGTTGCTCGTCCTCTCTCTCACTTCCCGCAGTATCTGTACGATTTCTCACGGCGGCAACCTCATCTACCGCCGTCGAATCATCGGTGGCCGTTGTAGAAGCTCCTCGTTCGAAACGTCATTCGAATTTCTACCTGACGAGAAAATCCGCCATTTCTGAAGTTCAACGGTCCTCGGATTTCGTCTCGTCTCTGCAGAGGTTTCTATTTGCCGCAGCACGTATCTTCGATGTGCTTCACATTCTGTCATAATCTGTTGTCATTTACTAGAGTTTTTTCCTCCTGGTATATTGCTTTCTCCTCTGCAGATTATCCAGAGTTTTGAAGGTACAAGATTTGAATGTGATTTAAGGGATTTTGGAATATCTGGAAGATGGCAGGATCTTATACAGGTTTGTTGATTTGAACATTGGATTAATTAAAAGTTCTTTATTTTGTTTCCTGGAGAAGCAAGAGTTTTATTTTTGGCAATTTGTTGTAGCTATTTGATTGGATGCAACATGATGGAAAAATTAGTGATTCAACGTACAGCAGCTGCATAAAGTTTGTGGGGGCAAAAAATGTCTCCAAGGCTCTAGAGATCTACCAAAGTATTCCAGACGACTCAACCAAAACTAATGTCTACATATGTAACTCCATTCTCAGTTGTCTGATTAAGAATGGAAAACTCGACAGCTGTTTCAAATTGTTTGATCAGATGAAGCGCGATGGTCTTAAACCTGATGTGGTTACATATAATGCGGTATGCTAGCTGAAGCTTTCACTGCAAAAGTAAATGCAAAAATAATTTGCATATTGTTTTCGTAGCTGCTTGCAGGTTGCATCAAGGTCAAAAATGGATACCCAAAGGCTATGGAACTCGTTGGAGAGCTGCCACATAACGGGATACAGATGGACAGTGTAATGTATGGGATTGTCTTGGCCATTTGTGCTTCAAATGGTCGATGCGAAGAAGCTGAAAACTTTATCCAGCAGATGAAAGTTGAAGGTCTTTTGCCCAACATATATCATTACAACTCCTTACTCAATTCTTATTCTTGGAAAGGAGATTACAAGAAGGCTGATGAGCTGATGACCGAGATGAAATCAATAGGATTAGAACCAAACAAGGTTTGTTCTGTCAATATAATAATAGATATATTGTACAATTTTTTCCCCTGCAATAGATGGATTTGAGTAAATGAATTGTAACAACTATCAACTGCAAACAACACGCCCTAAGAAGTCCCCATCATGAGAAAGTGAAGAAGTGGTTAGATGTCACTTTAATCCAAAAATGGTTTAGACGTCAATTCTATATAAACATGGTTCAGATTTAATATACATCTAGATAGTAGATACTTTCAGTTTTGTGTAAAACTTGTAGCTTCATGCTCGTAGGTAGACTGAAAGTTAATTATTAGCACACTGATAAAATATATTAAAAGTAACAAGATATTGAGGAATACCTAGACACATAATACCAGATTGTGTCAGCTTCTCTGCATGCATCTCTCCATTTTTTTAAATTGAAGGATTGTTCACATGATCCATTTTGCTTAGATTGGTTTTCTCAGTTAATTTTGATTCCTTCTCGCTTGTTTGAGTACAGTTGCATGTATTTGCAGGTGATGATGACAACTTTACTAAAGGTTTATATTAAAGGAGGCTTGTTTGACAGATCAAGAGAGTTGCTTTTCTGAACTTGAATCTGCAGGGTATGCCGAGAACGAGGTAGTTAGATAATATTATCAATCAGCAAAGCTGGCTGTAAGCGCACTAATATTTATCATGCTGTGAGAATCAGTGGACAACATTTGTTATACATTATAAAAACATAGCTTATTGGGTTGGTATGCTATCAGGGTATAACCATACTAAGTAGAGCTCATATAGTGTTCTTATTTACCTGGCAATTATCTTATGATCAAAATTTTATTTTCTTCTCTAGATGCCATACTGTATGTTGATGGATGGTCTTTCAAAGGCGGGGAAGTTAGAGGAAGCAAGGTCAATCTTTGATGATATGAAAGGGAAAGGTGTTCAATCTGGTATGTTTTTCTATTTACTGATACTTATTTAACAAGTGAGCTTTCATATTTTATTCTGGAGTCTTCAACAGTTGTTGTTTTTGTTTTTGGGATATAATTTCATTGCTGTTCAAATATAGGATCGGTAACTTTTTAAAACAATATATTGCGCCCGTATTTGGGTAAACACTGTCCATAGACTCAATTCATGATTTGCCAGTAACTTAAAATTTAAAAGCCGGTCTGTCCTTGAAGATCTATCTCTTATGAGTTAGCAATTTGCTAGAACGTTTAGGTGCCTTAGAATTAGAGCTTTTCTCAGAGTTTTCAGAACCTGATAAAGAAGTCAGTAAGACTTATATGGTGTCTATCCGAATCACTACAGATTTTAAGCACCAAACCTTTCCGGTATCAGTTTCCTGCTGTTTTAGACAATGATGTTAGTTTCTTGTTTCAGATGGATATGCCAACAGCATCATGATATCTGCTTTATGTCAAATTAAACGCTTTGAGGAGGCCAAAGAACTTTCTAGAGACTCTGAAACCACCTATGAAAAATGCGACTTGGTAATGTTAAACACAATGCTCTGTGCTTATTGCAGAGCAGGAGAAATGGGAAGTGTTATGCGAATGATGAAGAAAATGGATGAGCAAGCCATAAGTCCCGACTATAATACTTTCCATATCTTGATCTAATATTTCATTAAGGAGAAATTGCACCTGCTTGCGTACCAAACCATACTTGACATGCACACCAAAGGCCACCGGCTTGAGGAGGTAAGTAGCTTCAAGGCATTTTTTCATTTTTAGTGTTCCAATACTAAAATCTTGCTTCATAGTTTTTCTTTTCTTGGATTTTTTTGCGGTAAGTAATGCGAGAAAATGAGAAATTTGCACTAACCAAATCCTACATATTAAATATTTAGCTCTCTTTTACAACATGTCGAACTTTTCAGGAACTCTGTTCGTCCTTGATTTTCCATCTTGGCAAGATTAGAGCTCACTCAGAAGCATTCTCAGTCTACAATATGTTGCGATACAGCAAAAGAACTATCTGCAAAGAGCTGCATGAGAAAATTCTTCACATTCTAATTCAAGGGAATCTCCTAAAAGATGCATACGTTGTAGTGAAGGTTTAAACACCTCTCTAGGGAAAATTTTAACTTTTGGTCCATTGCGTAAATGGTCTAATTTGGATAGTTTTGTTTCAGGACAATGCTAAGATGATCTCTCAGTCTACTTTAAAGAAATTTGGCAGAGCTTTTATGATCTCGGGAAATATTAATTTAGTGAACGATGTTCTCAAGGTCTTGCATGGTTCTGGCTACAAAATTGATCAGGTAAATTACCGGCCGGGAACAATGTAAAGCTTATTTTTTCAATCTTTTGCTTGGGAACAATTAACATTACAGTTGATTATTGTAGAATCACGGAAAAAGGTTTGGTTCTTTTACAATCATACTGAATCTCATTTCTTCTGCTTTCTTGCCTGCGATGTGTGGTGTTTTGTTTTCAGGTTCAGTTCAAGATTGCCATTTCTCGATACATTGTGCAGCCCGATAAAAAGGAATTGCTCTTTCAACTTCTACAATGGATGCCTGGTCAAGGATACATTATTGACTCCTCCACAAGAAACCTCATTCTCAAGAACTCTCATTTGTTTGGTCAGCTACACATTGCAGAGGTCTTGTCAAAGCATCATGTAAGGACGACGGTTAAATCTCGATCACAGAAGAAATTTAGAGGTACATAGGTAATAAAAATGAAAATTTCCTGTATCTTTTTGTAGATTGTAAAGGGTTCATGAAGTAGATGAGATTCAAATTTTTGTAGATCCGCCAAATTGAACCGACTCTTATGTAATATAAGATGGTTTCTTACCTAAAAACTTATGTGGGAATGATAACTAATATATCTCTCAATACATTTCCAGTCCCGATTACTCACTCCCAGCAGTTTTTTATGTTCATTGATTCATATTCAATACTTAATCAAACAATGAAGTGGTGCATGAGGTGCCCGTATTTGAGCAAGGAGGTCAATTTCTGAGCTGAAATGGCTTAAGTGTTGGATCGTCTTGTAATATATGTTTATTTCTGAAGACCTTCTTAGTTATGAGTTTAATCTGCTGCATAAAATAGGATTCAAAACTAGCAAATAAACAGAGTTACCAAATTGTTTTAGTTAATAGTGGTTATTCTCTTTATACATCACATTTGATAAATTGAACATTCGGAATGTTTTGGACTTTTTGGTATTCTTCTCCACCTGGTACCAATTTCTTCGGCCATTCCTCCATGTCTACAATCGTCAGTTCCTTTAAGGAAGTTATGTATCTGAGACCATCCGGAACCTCCTTCAACTTTCTACATTGGTGTATAGTCAAAGTACGAATGCATGGCATCGACCCTTTTTCTACTATCCACTCTTCCAACTCCTCTAATCCAGATAGTTTTAGAGCACATAATTGAGGAAATCCACCTTTTGAGCACGTCATTCTCCTCCCGACGAAAGCACCAAATAATAATGAAACCGACTTCAAATGATGCAGCTTTCCTAGAATCGGGAATGGGTCTTCCTCCGTGCCACAACACCACAAATATATATGTGAAAGGTATGGAGGGAAACAATACTGATTATGAAACCTTGGCATAGGTATCGCCAACATTAAATCCTTTAAATGAATGCAGTCCAGAAAGATTTCTCCATCATGATAGCCAGCCACACAAGTTTCTTGCTTATCATATAAACTAAGTGCCTCAAGGTTTCCCAACTGACGGAGAGAGGATGATAAAGTTTTAAAAGAACTGCCGTCACTGATAAATACCTTGAGCTCCCTGAGCTTAGTCATATTGAAGAGGTCCGTCAAATTGGTGTACTTTGTTGAAAAATTTATCAAAGACTCCAAATTCACAAGATCACCCAACTCCAACTTTGTTTTATCATGCATTGACATAGGTAACTGAAGGTACCTTAGTTCTTGCATCTCTTTCAAAATATTGGGCACATGCACTATCCCATTGAAGCCTAAGTTCAAATAGAGCATAAGCTTTAGATTCCGGAGAGAAGATGGTAAATCAGAAACCCAAGCATTATATAAGCTCAAGAATCTCAAGTGGATGAGCTCTCCAATGCTGGAAGGTATCTTCCCTCCTTCAAATTTGGCTCTAGAAAGATCTAACACTCTGAGCAATGGCAATCTTCGGAAACTTGGAGCTGGCTGTATGCAAAAGTCTTCCTCGAGCCCAAGAACCAAAAGAGATCTGACTCTTTGATTGTTCTTATGTCCCAGAATACGAAGGGCATTACTACTATATGCGACTAGTCTGCGAGATCTCCAAGAAGACTGAGCACTGATGGTAGAGGAGGATGTAGGGACTCTGATGATTTCTAGGAAGTTCTCTTCTTTGGCTTTAGATAAACATACTTCTCTCATCATGTCATGCATCTGACAATATCTCTCTCTCTCTGCCCAATAACTGTTTTCAATAGTAACCAAACTTCTCCCCGCTAGCTCTTCTAGGTAGCGTGGTCCACTTTTTCGAACAGTTGCTCCTTCGTATATTGTAGTTACTATTCCTTCCGCTTCCCATAAATTAAACAATTTCTCCACCCTTATCTTGTAATCTTCTGGGAAATGGGCTAGGTAAAGAAAGCAATGCTTTAGCTGCATTGGCAAATCTTCGTAGCTCATAGACAATACTTGGTAAACCGAATTAAGATTATTGCCATCTAAGCCAGATCCTCCTACGATCTGGTGTCCAATACTGTCATGTACTCGTTTCCATTCAGTAACTGTATGTTTCTTAGCTAACAACCCTCCCAACACTTTAACGGCTAATGGTAGTCCTCCACAATATGTGACCATTTTCTTTCCCATGGCTTCCTTTTCTTCATCAACCCTGAATTCTGCACAACATCACAAGGTTATATATATCATATTTGTTCCTCGAAAGAAATATGTTGGGTAATCTTATCAATGCTCGAGAGGATTAGAAGAGTCAGGGATAGTTAAGTCAATGAATCTAGAGGAGTATTAATATAACCATCTGAGAGCATAAGAGGAATTATTCTTCTTGGCCTCAAGCAAATCATTGGAGTAAATAGAATTCACAAGATTTTTGGTCTTGATTAAATATCTGAAAGCGTACCTATGTTGTCTCTTCTAGGGAATACAATCCTTTGACATAGCTTCCAACTTTCTTCGAGAGTAAGGATTCTTGGCCTAAAAGCGAAGCATGTTGGATCTGCATGTAAACCAAC